>LZPO01107933.1:338191-350189 GCA_001675575.1 Neotoma lepida | reverse complement strand
TTAAATAAAAATGCAGATAGAAATGCAGAAACTGCTAGGACTGAGGAGAACAGGCAGTTTCTTGTCTGGAGCATCCTCTGTCCTCAATTCCTGCCTTCGAGGACCCCACTCCAACTTCTAAACTGTTTCTTAGGTACCTTCATATTCCCGCTGTGTTTATAAGCCTGTTCCTTGGTTTACTTGACTACATTGTGGGCTTTTTGCTAGGATTACAGTGTCCAGTTTGAGCAAATAAAGATACAGAACATGCTAGGCTTGGTGACACACTATAGTGCAGTAGGCTGAGGCAAGAGGATCATAAGTTCAAAGCCAGCCAAGATTGCATAGCTAGTTCTAGGCCTGCCTGGGCTGCAGAGCAAAACTTTGTCTCAAAAATAAANAACACTAGGTGAGATGGAACATGCCTGTAATCCTAGCACTGGGAGGTGGAGGCAGGAGGATCAGGAGGTCAAACTATTTTGTGTTTCAAGAAAATCTTGGTACATATGTGTGATCTCAACAGAGGTAGAGGCAGGAGGATGGCCCACAAGTTCATGGGCCATCCTGGACTATTTCCTTTCTCTCTCTCTCTCTCTCACACTCACACAAATAATAACAACAAACACAATCAAAACAAACAAAAAATAAACTTAATTATTTAGTATGCATGACCATATCTCATCAGTAATAAAAAATGGGGAGCATTGTGACTTAAATATTCATGATTTTATTTTTTCTTGGTATTTTCTTTGGAAACAAAGTTAGATTGTTCTGTCATAGTCAGATTTTAATTTTATTCTGGTACATGTTTTCTTTTCAACCTTGTTGCTAATTATTTTGGGAAGAATTTGATGTGGCTTCCTATGGTGTTACGAATGGAAGTGATTATAACTTGTGCATGCTAACTGCTTACTATTCATTTAATAGTTTTTTCTTCCTTTCCCCTCCCCNTTTTCACCCAGTGCTGGGAGTGAANCCATGTCTAGACAGGCACTCTACCACAGAGCTAACATTTTCAGCTCCAAGGTTTGCCCTTCTTCTTCCCCCTATTTCTCCTCCTCTCTTCCTTATTTCCTTCCTTTCTCTCACTATGTGTTTCTGCTGGACTTGAACTCACTACGTAGACCTAGTTGGCCTCAAACTGCAGCAATATTCCTGCTTCTGCCTCCTGAGAGCTGGCATCACAGGCATGCACCTCCGTGCACTCTCAAGTTTTTCTTGACGTGCACAATCTCTCTCTCTCTCTCTTTTAAAGCATAGGAACCATGTACTCTATGGGATGTTGACTGAGTTTCTCATTGCTTAGGATTCCCTGTTTTGCCAAGAAACTTTCTCTGAAAGTTACCTGATTCTGAGAGTAGAAAGCTGTCTTACNTAAAAGTCAACAAACACCACTTCCTCAACTTGACCTTCCTTTCCTCAGATTCTTAACTCTTTCCTCCTTTTTATCTTTGCCTTCTGTCACGCTACATCTTCCCTACAACTCCACCCGTTGTCCCCAAGCAAGTGAGACCCTTCCAGATGTGTCCTTGGGACCCACCACTGCCATTCTTCCTGTGCTGTGGTTACAGTCATAGGGAACAGAGAGGCACACTCATCTTTATAATAATCTTGTGTAGCTGGGTGCTGGAGACATGCTCACTGGTAAAGTGCTTGCTGGTGCTAACACAGGGACCTNAATTTGATCGACAGCACCCATGGTGAAAATACCAGAAATGCACTGCACGCTTGTGATTTCAGAGCTGGGAAGGCAGACACTGAGTTCTTGGGGCATTCAGTGAATCAGTGAGCCCCAGGTCCCAGACAGAGACCCTGTCTCAACAAACAAATGNGAGCTTGGAAACTGGCGCTGCTAGTAAAGGTCACCAAGCCTGATGACCTGAGTTCAAACCCTGGAAGCCACACAGTAAAAGGAAAGAACCTTCACATGAGTGCCATGGCATTAAACAGATAAGGAAAGAGTCTCTCTCTCTCTCTCTCTCTCTCTCTCTCTCTCTCTCTCTGGCAAGCCTCCCCTTCCTCCTTTATGTTGTGTTTCTTTGTTGTCTCTGGCTGAAGCTGAACTCAGCTTGAGCCTGGAGAGTTGCAAAAATACTGGATGAGAGAATTCAAGTCTTCTCTCAAAAGTAGTTTTATGGGGAGACCTACTCCCGCCTTCGGGAAACATTCCCACAGCAGTACCCACAGCAGGGTGTGTGAGGAGGGGTAGTGACTTAAACACAGAGTCAGGCACCTGTCACTTTAGAGTCTGGCCCAAGAGCTGACTCTGGCATGTAGCAGCTAACTTAACACTTGCCTCAGTTTCTCTACCTGTTAAGTGAGAATTATAACTGTATTCACCAGGGCAGGGCTGTGCCTTAATTAGTTAATGGCTGTAAAAGTCTTTGAAGAGGTTCATAGGAACAGCAGTTGGAGGGTTAATGTTGTTATTACATGAACCAAGCATCAGGCTGCCAGAGCTACAGGGACTAACNATGGGTTTGGAGTCACCGCTCCACATCTGCAGACTGCCTCCCAACACAAGGGCCCTTGGGAGGACTGACACATGATGGCACCTGGTTAGACAGCGATCAGTAGGCTACAGCTCTTTCATCTCTAGAACAACAAGAAGTAGTGCTGAGTCCTGGCAAGTGCCAAGGACAGGAGGTGGAGACAGGAGCAGGCAGAGAGCTGGGGATGGACAGGGGAAGAAGACTTTGATGTTTGAGGATTGTAATCATCATTCAACAGATGCTTTTACATAAGCAGGTGCCAGGGTGCCAGAGGAACAAGACACAGTTTCTGCCCTCCAGGATTTTATAGTCTGTCCTGATGTCATAGGCACAAACACCTACTATAGTGCATAAACAAATAAATACTGAAAAGACAAGGACAGATGACTTTTGAAAGTAGGAAATTGCTGAGATCCAAGACTATTCTCCCGTCATGGATGGTGTTGACCTTGAATCTTAGGAACAATTATTTTTCAGTAGTCTGAGTTTTGTTTCCAGTTTTTCAAAAAAAAAAGTTTATTTCTTATTGTAAAAGTAACAGATTTATTTTAATAATTAAAAAAATGTACAAAGCCAGGTGTGGTAGTGCATACCAATAATTCCAGCATTTGGTATGCAGAGGCAGGAGGATCAGGAATTTAAGGTCAGCCTGGGCTATACAAGACTGTCTCCATAAAACCAAAACAACAAGAAAGTACGAGGGTAGGCCATGGTGGTGTGTGCCTGTCCTTCCAGCTACCCTGGGGGCTGGAGACCAGGTTGGGGAATGCAGCAAAACTCCCATCTCAGAGACAGTGACCAGTGCCAGGCATGGTGGGACAGACCTGAAATTCCAGCCTTTGGGATGTAGAGGATGAGGACCAAAAAGTCCAAGGTCATTCNCTGCTACGTGAGTTTAAAGCCAGCCTGGGCTGCACCAAACCCCATCTCAAACAAATCAATATAAACAAACTCAACAAACAAGAAGACAAGTGGATAGAAAGCAAAGGGAAAAAAAAAAGAAAGAAAGAAAAAGAAAAAGACGAAATCACCTACAATCCTATTTCCCTGAGTTTTGTCAACATTTTCAGTCTTTTTCCTCATGGGATCATATATTTGAGCATAAACAGATTTCTTGGCGACAGCAGGAGAGGCTGTCTGTTCCAGCCTCCCCGGAAGCAGGAAGTGCTTCCCCCTGGGGACATGCCTGTCTCTTGGCCTGTGCAAAGAGAAGGTGGGTGGGAGAAAAGCAGGTCTCTGGAGGCTTCAGCTGTCCTGCCTGGGGCTCCTCTGGCTGCCTGCAGGATGGTATTGCCCTCATCTTTCTCTTCACCCTTGGGCTGCTAATTCTGTCCTTCTTTGCTGGTAGAATATTCTCTACAGTGATGCTCAGCCTCTGCTTTGGATTCACATGGAGAAGCCCCTGGGTCAGCTTACCGCCAACATGGTGGGGCCTTGGTGCTTCCTTCTCCCGGTATGCACATCAGAGAAACCCCAGATCTCTCCTCAGTCCTATCCAGAGCTGGCTCTGGAAGTGAAATCCTCTCTACTTGGTTTGTGTTTCTAGCGCCAGCCGGATAAACAAGCTCACTCCACTTTTCTCCCGTTCTATTCATTTCACTTCAATTATTTCCTCTTTTTTATTTTTCATCCTTTGTTCTTGTCTGCTGAGGAAGGCACCGTGCCACTTTCCAGTAGCCTATCTTCAACATTTAGCTATTATGTATGACTCTCTGTAAATTCTGGACCTCTCATTCCAGGGATTACTATGTGCCAGAAGCTGAGGTAGATAGATGTTTCTAGAAAACAACAACAGCAAACAAAAAACCCCAACATGATTTGAGGCAGGCTTTCATGTAGCCTAGGCTAGCATTCAACTCATGTATAGTTGAGGTTGGCTTGGAACTCCTAATCCTCTTGCCTCTCTCTACCTTCTAAATGCTGGAATTGCCAACATGTACCAGCAGTTGTTCAGGATAACTATTAAGGTGACCTTTAAGACCTTTAGGGCATCAGAGTTATCATTAGTTACGAATGAGTCCTTATAAGTGTATTGACAAGCTTTGTGGACACAAACCTACCTTATTTCTATCTTTTGTCTTGATGGGTGTCTAACTCAGGGCCTTGCCCGTTCTGAACATGCTCTCCACCACTGGGTGACTACCCCAGCACACTGTTGTATCATTTCAACTGACATTCATTTCTACCACATATCCCTATTGCACTTCTACTTGCATACTGAAAAACCACTGAGCAAGGGGGACCTGTCATTGTTACTGTAATTGATATCCTTTCCCTTGTCTTCCTTCTCTTCTTTTTGTTCAGATTAATTTCATTTTATGTCTGTTAGTATTTTGCCTGCATGTGTGTATGAGCAGCACATGTAAGCCTGGTACTGACAGAGGTCAGAAGAAGATGTCCAATCCCCTGGAGTAATACATGTGAGCTACCACATGAGTGCTGAGAACAGAACCTGGGTCCTCTTCAAGAGCAGTGTCTGCTTAACTACTGAGTTATCTCTTCTGCCCCGCCTGTCTTTTTGTTATTGAAACTTCATGGTTTTCACACAATGTTCAGTGCATTTATTTCCTTCAATGCTTATAAAGGGGAATTTTTTTACTATTACTCTCTCTGTGTGTGTGTGTGTGTGTGTGTGTGTGTGTGTGTGTGTGTATTTTGCTGGGGATGGAACCCAGGGCCTCAGATATGCTAGGCAAATGGTTTACCATACACTGACTCTGGAATCTTAGGAATCCCTTGGTCTAGCCTCACCATTGTTGAGATGAGGAAGAAGGATCTCTTAGAAATGAATACCTCTTTTGAGTTCCACAGCAAAAAGCTCATCCTACCTAAGACTGTTCCAGTACTGGAACCCTAGCCTAGTGTTCCTGATGATAGAATACTCTCCATTATGTGCTCCCTGCTGGGAATCTGCCTGACCTCCACCACACTGCACAGGGTCACTGAAAATATGTCTGTGAAAGTTGAGTCTCCATCCTAATTACTTTTAGTCATTGTTCTGTGTTCCAAGAAGTCCCTTTAAAGTGAGATGGTGTAACAAATAACGACCTCTTTCCACTTAATGATATGATCCTTTGACCTATTATTTTTAATAATAGACAGTCACATAGAGATAAGATATATCACCCACATACAGGCAACACTTGCTTTCCTGGCTTTTCTTTCTTCTAGAACCCNCAAAATTGTGAAGTCCATGAGACCCCCAAGGATGAGTCTTCCTGGGGGACCCTGGTTTGAAATCCTGGACTCCAAGGAGGACAGTTACCATGACACCTCCTTTAGAGCTTCCTCCTCTTTTCCTTTGGATGCTGTTTAATTTAGGAGGGAGTGTGTTGTTTACCAAGATANACACTAGTAGTGAAAAGACCTTTTCTAGAATCATCCTTTGGGTTTTAGAGATGAGAGGTGACAGTTTAAGCATCAGCTGATAGAGTCCCGACAGTCATGGGACAGTCTCCAGTTTGGTTTTTCTCCTTTCACTTCCTTTTACGTAGAAACAATTAACCTCCTCACTCCCTCCGTCCCAGGAAAAAATAAATGGTTTTGCAGAATATTTAGGCATGTGGGCCAGCTGGAGAATATTTAGGCATGTGGGCCTAAATATTCTCCAGCTGGCTTGCTTTGTCCAGTACAGAGAGTGCTCTTTTTTCTTGTTTTTTTAATTTAATTTTATTTTACAAGGCACATGCTTCTCCCCACCCCAACCAGCTCTTATCAGTGCATTAATAACTGCCAAGTCACTTCACGGGTTAATTCTCTTCATTCCTGAAGTTCTTTCCAGTCCTTCCCTTCCCTCTGGCCAGGAGAATGAGTCAGTTCAGGCCTGGATGAAGAGAACCTTCCTTCTACTCTTCCTTCTTCCTCCAGACCTCAGGAACTGGATCTCCTTCCCAGGAGGGCTCCTAGGGAATTTGGATCTGTCTCCCTTGGCCAAAACAAGATGGTTCCCGGCAATATTTTCTAGGATTGGCATAGGCCACCCCCAGAGAGCCCAGAACTGGAAGAGCTGTAACTTGTGGGGTATCTAGTTTGTGTAAGACACTGCTCAAGACATTGTGTATATTATTATCGTGATGCTTCTGAACAATGGCAGCTGTCATCTCCAAGAGGAAGTTCAGGCTTGAAGAAATGAAGTAATTTGCCCAAAGTCACATAACATAGCAAACAACAGACTAAGTTTTAATTCTAGGGCTTCTCAGCTTCTCAACTGAGGCCTCTCATGATGCCAAGTAGCCATGACTACATGGAGTTGACCAGTCTCCCTGCTATTGATATGTGTGGGAAGGTCCTCCTTTTGGGGAACAGTGACTTTGGATCTATATTCCTTTGGGGGTGGTGACAAAGCACCACCAATTCCATCTGTTCAGACTCCAGTGTCCAGTGTCTTGGATTCAAAGATCACAACCAAGTTCTGACAGATTCTCTGTCTGCCTTCATGTAGATTTACCTCCCTCTTGAGCTTGGTTAACTGAGCTTGGTTGACCAGTTAGCGTGTCAGGGAGTTTTAAAAACATTTGTACTACAGCAGACCTTCCCACTTTCCAAAGCTTCCTTAATATTTAGTGGATCTAACTTAGTCACAAGTTTTCAGTGGGCCTGAGTTNTCATGGCAACACTTATTTGGAAGTTCTTGGAGACAAAAAAAATTTTCTCTTCTGAAGATATACTGCAAATCCTGCATTGGAAGGGCTGCATAGATCCTTTTATCTAGTAACTCACTTCACACATGAGAAAATAGGAGAGCTGAGGAAGCTAAATGGCTCTCTTGAGTCCATAGAAGAGGCAGCAAGAGTAGGTGAGTCCAGGGATACCTGGGCCTTTGGGTTGGCTATCAGTGCTCTTGGAGTTTACGCTTCCCAGTTTGTTGCTTTGGTAGTCATACAACTTAAAGATTGTTTAAATTAAAAAAAAAAAAAAAAGAAACCCTTTTTTTAGATAGTATTATTAGGTGTTACAAGCAAAAAAGTCTGACAATGTGCCCCATCTTTCAATGCTAGCATTGGGTAAGCTGAGGCAGGAGGATCATGAATTCAGGGCAGCTGAGGCAAAACCAGAAAACAATCAAATGAAGACTCCTAACAGAAATCCAACAAACAAACTGTGGCTAAGACTAGGATTCTAGAAGTCGTCCTGTCCACAAAGCTGACCAGAAAAGGGAGCATGCCCAGCAGGAGGTCTGGGATGGGGTGGGAGGGGGTGGGGACGGTGGGAGGGGGCGATGAATCTATGCTCTTGCTGCTTTTGGAAAAACAAATTAATTCTCCATCACTGAAGGCTTAAATGGTGACTTGCACACAAACCAGATACACTTTCTTCCATTTATAAAAGGGAGAGCTTGGGACGAGATAAGCCTGCACTGCTCCCAGGGCAATATGAATAAAATCTTAGCTGGCCAGAAGTCTCAGCTGACCAGCAGCCCCTCTCCCAACAGTCTGATAACAAGGCTTTTACTGCCAATAGCATCTTTTGTCGGAGGTGACCATTGCCCTGTCGTTGACATAATTTTATTTTTTAAAAATCTGATTTTAGGATGGGTCTTTGTGTTGCTTGGATTCCTCAAACAACCTCCTGCTGGCTCTCCTGGTTTGTCTGTGCATGCTTAGCCAAGGCACATCAAGTGTGGATTGCTGGCTTAGATGGTCCCCCACCCATCTCTGGTCCTCCAAGTTTCAGTTCAAAACTTACAGCCACCTGTAGAAGGACAGTCATGGTATACGTTGACCCTTACCTCCAAGACCTTTTTTTGGTGGGGGTCGTGAGATCAAACCCAGGGCCTTACACATGGTATCGAGTTATATCCTCAGCCCTCTTTTTACCTCTTGAGGAACCTTCTCATTAGGTTACCCAGGCTGGACTTGACCTCAGTCTGTATTTCAGGTAGACTTTGAACTTGTGATCCTCCTGCCCCTGCCTCCCAAGTCACTGGGATTACAGGCCTGAGCCACCAGCATTTAGATTAGGAAAGCATTTTATTGGAATATGAATCCGAGCCAAATACTCAATACAAAATTCTAACAATTGGTCCCCAACTCAGATAATTTTTTAAAAATATGAAGTTATCTTTTCTTATTTTTTACTCTATTATTATTATTATTATTATTATTATTATTATTATTAAAACATTCGATGTACAACTGCAGGAGAGATAATATACAGATATCTTGAATATAAATAAAGGTACAAATTCTTATCCTAATAGTGAAATGTTTCACTAAAGCATGCCCAGTGATTGGGCAAAACTAAAGCTTATTTTATGCCACAGTCATCCTGAAGTTATCTTAAAAGAACCATGGAGGGAGTATCAAAGGAGATTTTACAAGTGAGGCCTGAGGACCGTCTCCTTTCTCTGGATTAGAGTTAGGATGGTAGGGATTGGAGACAGAGAACTTGGGCCTTTGCCTTGTTTTGTAGAGGAGCCCACCATGAGCCCAGATTCAACGAGTGTGTGTGTGTGTGTGTGTGTGTGTGTGTGTGTGTGTGTTGCACCCACATGCACAAGTATATGCATACATGAGGAGGCCAGATGTTGACATTGGATATCTGCCTCAATTGCCTGCTAGCTTATTTTTTAAGGCAAAGTCTCTGACTTCAGTGGTCTTCAGACCGGCTGGCCTGAGAGCTCCAGGGATGCTCCTGCCTCCGACTTCCTAGCCCTGAGGTAGCAGGTCCACAGATCTACACTGAGGTTTTTTCTGTGGGTGACAGGGCCTGAACAAGGGTCTTCATGCTTACAAGGGAAGCCCTTTACCAAATGTGCCATTTCCCCACCCCTTTTGTGTTTTTTGTTGAAATTACGGAGACTTGACAGACCAGGTGGGTAGTTTCCCAGAGTTACTTCTCTGGGTACAAGCTCTTTAGAAAGGGTCCAGTTAGGAGAACAGGCCTGTGGCTTGGTTGGTGAAATTACATTGGAAAGATTAGTGTGAATGGTGGGTAAGTTCCATTCTTTATAGAAATCCCTTTGCTAGTTTGATGATTGGCACCTTCAGAGAAATCTGGGAAGATATAATATTTAACTTCTGACGACTGTTTTTATCTGCTGACTTAGCAATTTCATAACTCAGCCTTAGCTTGGGGTGTTCTTTATATATATATATAGGTTTCAATAACCTTCTATACTTAGTAACCATGATGGAGAAATAGAAGAATGAGAAGGAAAAATTATAAGGTTGCTTGGTATAAGAGAAGTAGAACATAGAAGGACTAACTTCTACCCATACAGATTTGGGTAGAATGGGCTCAACATCCAAGGTACCTTTGCTCTGAGCTCTCTTCCTGAATCTAGATATACAGATATTTGAACAAATGGGGAAATAAGGGACTGTAGATGTGGCTAAGGTGGTAAAGTACTTGAAACCCTGGGTTTGATCCACAACGTCTCACAAACCAGGCATGGTGGAACATGTCTATAATCCTAGCACTTGGGAGTGGAAGCCTGAGGATCAGAAGTTCAGGGTCAAGGACACCTCCATGTCTAAGAAAGCACTTGTTTGTGTAAGCACCGAGTGCAGAGTTTGTATCTCCAGAACCCATGTGAAAGCTGGGCATGGCTTGTGACTCCACCATGGGGTGGTGAGGACAAGTGAGTTCCAGGAGCTCACTGGCCAGCCGGCCTCGCTGAAAAGTTGAGCATNACAACATTTCAGTGAGAGAGGTATAAAGTAAAAATAGCGCCAATCTTGGAGTATGAATGGACTGATTTGATTCTTCTTTGAGCCTTTAGATTATGAAAATATCTTAGTGGAACATAAATCCAAGTCAAATACACAACACAAAATTGAAATGTTTGATAACATATCTCTCTCCAATCTACAAGGACAGTTATCTCAAGAATGTTTAAAAATAAATTGAGGCGCTGGGTGGTGGTGGTGCACGNCTTTAATCCCAGCACTTGGGAGGATCTCTGTGAGTTCCAGAACAGGCTCCAAAGCTATGCATTGAAACCCAGTCTCAAAAAAACAAAAAATAAATTGAGGGGCTGAAGAGACACCTCAGGTATTTGCAAGCATGAGGGTCCAAGTTCAATCCCCAGAACCACGGAAAATATCTGCATGTGATTGCTTGTACCATCTTGGAGAGGTAGAGACAGGAGAGTCCCCGGGTTTCACTAGCCAACAAGGCTAGCTGAATGTGCAAGCCCCAGGTCCTGATGAAAGATCTTGTCTCAAAAACCACTGTGGAGAGCAATCAAGGAAGACATTCAATATCAACCCATGGCTTCTACACACACATGCACACATGGGAACACACAGGTGCATGTATACCACCACATAGTTGAATAAACACACACACACACACACACACACACACACTTGTATACACACAGAAATAAAAAATAGATTGAAAAATAAATCATTTAGCCCATCAAAGGTTTAAATTGTTTATTATTTATTTAACTGCATATTTAATTTAGTAACCAAATAAATGGAATGAAATGGTTGTTTTGGCTGTAAATTGACTTAATCTGTGGCCCATACCACCTGCAGTCAATANTCCAGCGTGGATGCATACTACTGAGCAGAAAATTGATATATTTGAAATTATTGCAGGAAAAATACGTGTCTAAAAGACCACACTAGAAACTTCTCAATTCTCCATCCTTCCAAAGCCTACGGATGAGAGTTCATTATGTGGAGAAAACTCCTTCAGTGAAACATTCAGAATAACAAACATCAATTAGCCTGTGTGCTCAGAGGCTGTCTTTCATCTTCAGAGCTGAGAGGCTCAACAAACACTCATTAGTCCTTCCCAATGCTGCGGACAGGATTACCATCGTCCTTGCAGTGGGAGGACCATGAAGGCGTCGGGGAAACAGATCTTTCATCCAAATCTTTCACCTCTTTGTGGGATGAGATCATCATCTCGGATGGGCAGTTCCCTAACCAGAGAACAGGAGACAGAGCTGGACATTTCAACAAAATGGGTACGGATTGAGCCAGAATTCCTTTGCATAATAAAAACTCATGAGTGGGGCTGTTGTGGTGATCCAGGCTTGTAACACCAGCACTTGGAGAGGTAGAGGCAGAAGGTTATGGAGTTCAGGGTCAACCTCAACTATTTAAGGCCTGTCTCAGCTATGTTGAATTTGAGGCTAGCCTGGGCTATATGAAACCTTNTNTCAAAAGCTCAAAATGAAAGCTGAGCAGTGGTAGCGCACACCTTTAATCCCAGCACTTGGGAGGCAGAGACAGGTGGATCTTGGTGAGTTCCAGGCCAGCCTGGTCTCCATACAGAGTGAGTTCCAGGACAGGCTCCAAAGCTACAGAGAAACCTTGTCTCAAAACACAAACAAACAGAAAAACCCCAAACGAGGGCCTGGAGCTATAGCTCAGCTGCTGGAGTGCTTGCCTAGCTGCAGCATGCCCTGGGTTTGCTGCTCAGCACTGTGTAAACCTGGTGGGTTGGTGTAGGAGTATAATCCCAGCCCTGGGGAGGAAGAGGCAGGAGGATAAGAAATTTCAGGTCATCTATCATCCTCAGGTATGTAGTAAATTCAAGGTCCACCTAGGATACATGAGATCCTGTCT
>LZPO01107933.1:302736-314337 GCA_001675575.1 Neotoma lepida | reverse complement strand
AAGAGACATTTCTCACTGCCTAACCCTAGCTGTCCTGGAATTAGTTATGCAGACCAAGGTGGTCTTGAACTCACAAAGATCTGCCTGCCTCTGCCTCCTGAGTGCTGGGATTAAAGTTGTATACCACCAAGCCTGCTGTCTTTCTGATTTTTTANTGTAAACCATGGAGGAATTTTTCTGTTATATATATTATGTATATTTCCTCCAGACACTATGTAGCCCAAGCTGACCTCAAAGCCACTGTTATCCTCCTGCCTCAGCCTTCCAAATGTTGACATTACAGGCATGTGCTGCCAGGGCCAGCTGAGGGATTATTTAAAGCTTCCATTCAACAANAGAAGCTCCAGTTTCACCAGTGGAAATGAACCCTTTGAATTTGTCAGAAGCCATTGACTTGTCAACATGTAAAAATTGTACTCCTGCGCCGGTGACATGGTTCTGTGGGTAAAGGCCTGGAACTTGAGTTCAGTCCCTGAGACATCTATGGTGGAAGGAGAGAATTAAATACTGCCAGTTATCCCCTGACTTCTCCAGGCATGCTGTGGCACATGTGTTCTCCCCAATAAACAAATAAATAAAATCAAGATTACATCCCTGCTATCTGTCTTTTTTTTAAATTGAGATATGATCTGTGTAGTCCAGGCTGGCCTCAAACTCTCTATGTAATCAGGGATGGATTTGAACTCCTGATTCTTGTGCCTCTAGCTGAGATTGTAGGTATGAACCACCACCTGGTTTATGTTTTGCTGGGGATTNAACCCCAGGGCTTTGTGCATGCTAGGTGAGCACTCTTCCAAGTGAGCTGCCTTCCCAGGCCACCCTCACTTTCATTACCTTAGGATTTTACAGTATTTAGTTATTTCCTGTATCCATCCACTACCAGATAACTCATTATTATGTGAGGAATCAAATGGGAATTTTCTTCTTGTTGTTTACTTTCCCTAACTGCCCCACCTTAATGTATCGAGAGATACACTGTTGGAGACCATGATAGTGCATGCCTTTAATTCCAGTTCTTGGGACACTAATGAGTCGGAGGCCAGTCTATACAGAAAGTTCTAGCCTACACGGTGCTACACAGTGAGACCCTATTTCAAAACAAAAACAAAACAAAACAGAACAAGAAATAAGATGGACATCCCTCAAGGAAGGACACTTAAGGTTGATCTCTGGCCTCCACAGGCCAATGCATATAGATGTGCACATGTTCATACGTGTACACACACACACACACACACACACACACACACACACACACACACACAGAATTAACATGATGCTATACAGAAAACCCACATGGTAATAGTAAGGACTCATGTTCTGTTGCAAAAAGAGCTGGATGCCTTTGTTGCTCAATAGACTAGAAGTAATGAGCCATCTGCCTGTGAAGGAAAAGTATATTCAGAAGCATGATGGCAGGATCTCAGCAGACGTGGTCCACGCACAGAAAAAGTTTGCAGAGGTTGTAGTTGCTTCCTCTCCATGCAGCCTCTACTGCTTCCTAATGATCCTGTAGAAGACCACAAATGGGAATTTCCCATGATCCCTTTCTCATTAACAGAACAAAGATATATTAAAAACCTTTCAGCGATCCCCGCTACACGCACTTACTTATTTACTGTCTACTTCTTGAGACAGGGTGTCATACAGGCCTGTTTTTAAATGAATGCATAGGCCATCCCTGTATTTCTTGCAATAGTACCCATCAGCCTGGGAACCTTGCTATGCAGAGGCATGAGGTGAGTGACAACATGCCAGCAGTCAGGTCTCAGATGAGCATGGACAGTCAAATGGGATCTGGAAGGGACTCCAACAGGACAAAACATTCATGTTAACTTCTGAGACTGCAGAAGCTTTCGGCTTCTAGAATTGGAGCCAGAACTTAACAGCTTCAGGAACATCAGTTGTTAACTCACTGGCCACATCTGGCACTAGTCAGCCTACACTGTCCCCTCAATATGTTGGGCTCCAACTCATCCCAAGAGTTGGGATTAAAGGCATNTACCACCAACTTTGTTTTTTGGAGACAAGGTCTCTCACTACAACTTAGGGCTAGCTGATTAGACTATGTTGGGTGGCCAGTGAGCTCCAGGGATCTTCCTCCCCAGTGCTGGGAACACAAGTGTGCACCACTATGCAGGATACTTTTATATGGATTTTGGGCACTGAACTCAGGTCCTCATACTTGTGTGGCAAGCACTTTATTGACTGAGCCCTCTCTCCAGCCCAAGAGCCTGTCTTTGTNCGTATTCTCCATATTAGAGAGTCACACATTGGCACAATGTCCTAGTCTGGGATGTTTTCTCAGTACCTGAATAGCGTTTGCTCTCCTGCCAACCTCCTAGCACCTCAAATCCTTTTTCCCTCTGTCATTTGTCTGGTTCCAGGCTGTACATGGCCTTGTGCTACTTAAATACACAGTAGGAAGTGCAAACCAGATGAGAAAGAGTCCCAGACTTTACAGGAGGTAAAGTCCTCACACAAGAAGAAAGACACATTTCAAAAAAGACAGGAACCACTACATATACCAAGGAACAAGCAAATAGCCTGGGCTGAGACTGATGTCACAGTTCAGGGAGGGATAAATTATAACCCCATGGCACGGACTGTTCCAGAAGCATTGGTGCAGAAGGAAGACGTTTGTTGTTTAGTTCTTCAGGACTGGAACCCCATAGTTCTTTCTCTCTCTCTCTTTAGCACACACACAGCACACTCACAGGAACACACACACACACACACACACACACACACACACACACACGGAGAGTGAATGCAGGTGCACTCACGCAGCATGGCATTTGCAGATGTCTAGGGACAGCTTTGGGTATCAACCCTTCTTGTCCCACCTTGTCAGAGCCAGGTGTCTTGTTCGTGGCTTTGTATGCCAGTCTAGCTGGCCAGAAGTCTTTGCCGCTTGTTGGCTGTTTAATTTTAATCAAATAGACACTTTTTGAAGAACAATGATAAAAATGATGATAATGGGTTAAGGCCAGAGAAAGTATCTAGAAGGTTGTTGTAAGAATAAGGGACACTTTGATTTTTTTTATTATCCTCAAACAACTTCTGAGCTTTTTCCTGTTTGGTTCTCAACCATAAATCATTATCATCATCATCATCATCATCATCATCATCATCATCATCATCATCATACCACCACCACCACCACTCATCTGTGGTTTTTGGAGATCTTATTAACTTTTTGGAAATCAAAATGTAATTTTGAGGGTTGGGAATGTAGCATGGTTGGAAGAGTGCTTGTCGAGCACGCATGAAGCCCTGAGTTCAGTCCCAGTACTGTATACATTGGGTGTGGTAGCACATATGTATAATCCCAGCACACTGGAGACAGAGGCAGAGGAGGATCAGAAGTTAAAGATCATTATTAACTACCGAGTGAGTTCAAGGCTACCTTTGGATACATGAGATCCTGCCTCAAAGCAATAACAAATTTTGTCTTGATTTGGTTGTAAAAGGCAGAGCATTTTGGGTTTGTGTTCTGGCCTGGCCACTTAACCACATGGGTGAGGGTGAGTCACTCACCATCCCTTAGTTCCAGATTTAGACATGACAGGAAGATGCTACTCAAGGCTTAGTGGGAGCTTCGATGAGACTACAACTTGGGAAACGCTTCTCAGACCCCTGGCATATGTCAAGACTTGCTAGATGGTATTTGCTATTTGGGTTTAGGGATCTGGTTTTTGGTGATGGCCTAACTTCAGGGATTCACACAGGCTGTCTGTGGTATGAAGAAAAACAGAGACATCACCTTCTCATCTCTGCAACATGGGGGCAGGAGTGGCCTCCTCCGAGGCTTGAGAAGTACCAGTCCTCCTTATTTGTTTGGAGTGTTGCTCATACTCTGCCCCTACGCTGACTTGGATGCTTGGCTTCTCTTCCTCAGCCCACACATTCTAACTTTGAAGGGGAGGTACCCTATCTCACATGCAGCAAAGAAGAGTGATGGGCAATATGGACATTCAGAGGGACTAAAATTGGGTGGTGGACCTCATCCTACCCGCCTTGCATTTGTTCTTTGAGATGTTTCTGCATAGCATTCCCAAGAGAGAAATGGAGAATGAAGTTTGCTTTTAGGGTGCGTATTAGTCACTTTTCCTGTTACTCTGACAAAACACTGGCCAGAAGCGACTCAAAGGAGGAAAGAAGTATTTGGCTCACTGTTTCAGTGGCTGTAGTTCATGGCAGGGAGCATGTGGCCATGGCTGTTCTTTCCCCTCTTGGTGGAGCAGGGCTGGACATGTGACTCCATTGGTAGAATGCTTTATTAGCATGCATACATCTCCGTGTTCAGTTCCTAGTACTGCACACAACAGGATATGATNGTGCATACCTGTGATCCTAGTACCTAGTACCTGAGAATCAGGAGTTCAAGGTCATTCTCAACTATGCAACAAGTTCAAGACCAGCTTGAGCACAGAAGACCTTGCTTCAAAACAAAATCCACCATACCACCATACCACCACCATACTACCACCATACCACCACCACATCACCATACCACCACCATACCACCACCACCATAACACCACCACCATACCACCACCATCACCATACCACTACCACATACCACCACCATACCACCACCACCATACCACCACCAGCACCACCATACCACTACCATCAGCACCATACCACCACCACAATACCACCACCAGCACCACCAGCACCACAACAACAGCAAACAAACAAACAACCGTCTTAGATCAGGAAGCAGAGAGATGAGGACCACAAGCAGGGTTTGGCTATAACCCTAAAAGATTTACTCCTAGGGAGCCACCTTTGCCAGCCAGTCCCTGTATACCCTCCATAAACAATGCCACCAATTGCAGACTAGGTGTTCAAATGAAGCTAATGGGATAGGGGGACATTTTGGATCCAAACTGTAATGAGATGCCAATGAGTTGTTAGGAATATAGGACTAAATCTCTGCCTCTCTGCCTCCTCCTGGCGCCATCATTTATTAGTTGAATTATTACCTTTGTGTGCGTGTGTGACAAGGTTACTATGTAGCCCAGGCTGGCCTCAAGTGTGATCCTTCTGTCTCAGTCTCCCTAGTGTTGGTATTACAGCTAGGTGACACCACTCCTGGCTGATTGTACCCTCTTAAGCCTCTAATCTCAATTCTTTGTGATTTGTTTTTTTTCATCTCTAAAAGGAAAAGACGAATTGGTGCCTGTCTCATGCAGTTCCAACAGGATGAAATATCTTGATGTATACAAAGCAACAAGTAGGGTCCAGCATACAGTAAGTGTGCTCAATATATGTTAAGTATTTTATTATCCAATCANCTTAATAGAGTCAATCAAATTATGATCTGACTTCCCAGAGGAGGTCAGGCAGTTTCTCTTTGGCTGCCACAGCCCTTGCTTATCACAAACTTGAACAAACATACTCTCTCCTACTAGACTTCTTTAGATCATCACAGCTTCCCACCATTGACACGTCCTGCTGACAGCAGGCATAGGAAAAAGTTGTGGTCTGGTCTATGTAGCAAAAATATTTTGGAGGAGGCCCTTTTGATTAGCTTTATTATTGTTTTTAACTCAGTGCACATGGGCAGTCAAATGTGTTTGGAAGGAGGCCACACTGGTTATAAAGATGAATCCCCTCAAACCAGCTTTCATTCAATTTTGGAGTCAAGGAATTTGGATGAAAGTTCTTAAGAACTGCTACCAAATATTTGGTGGTCTTAGACCACAAACGTTCATAATTTATATTCTTTCCCCACCCTGTGCCCTGCCCTGGGTCTTTAAGTGGTGTAGATTTAAAATAATGTCTGGGTTTTAATATCTTAGAGTTTATATTTTATTGAAGTTGCACATGTACATAATTTAAAGTCAGAGTATGAAGTTAACTATGAAAAATGGCTGTCCCTTACCCAACCCTCATATCAACCTCACCCCCAGGAATACACCACCAACTGTTCAACTGCTTCTTCTCATATCAGCTTCCATTACTTAGATACCATATTTTTTAGTGCTTTATTTTTACTATCAAGCATTTTCTGTTTTTGTTCTACTCTCAGAGATGAAAAATTCTCTTCAAGGCTCCAAAATTTCTCTAGGGGTTGGAGCTTGTACTGCTGTTTCATAGGACTGGAGTTCAGTTCTTACCATCCACACCAGGCAGCTCAACTGCCTGGTAATTTGAGCTCTTTGGGATATGACATGGTGTCTGTATGTACACACGCGCGCACACACACACACACACACACACACACACACGCACACACACACACACACACACAAAATAAAAACCAAAGAGTAAATGTGTTTATTTAGAAGTATAAATGCACATTACAACCAAGATCTTTATTGTTCTATATTCCTAAGGCTTTTCATGTCTTGGAGTTAATTACTGCCTTGTTTTTACTTTCTAAACCACCACATATTATGGTTTGAATATAAGAATACCCCCCACACACTCGTGTATTTGAAAAGTTGGTCCTCAGCTGGTGGCGCCATTTTGGGAGGTTGTGGAATCTTTTGGACATGGGCCTAGCTGGCAGACAGGGCCANAGGGGCAGAGGATTATGGGTCATAGCCCAGTCCTGGTTCTCATGTGAGCTCTGTTTCCTGACTTCAGGGGCTATGTGACTAACTACCCCATGCTCTCTCTGTCCCACCTCATCTCTGCTATGTGATCTTAACCATGGGCTGAAGTAAATCCTTCTTCCCTTAAGTTACTTCTGTCAGANGTCCTGTGACAGTGAGCAGCAAAGTAAGACAGAAAACTGGTACCCAGAGGAAGTAGTGCTGAGGAAATCTGTATAGACGTGTAAACAAGAATAAAAAAAAACCCCACAAAAATGGAATACAATTTTGTAACTAAGAAAAGGTGTATCAGGGGCTGGGGAGTATCCCAGTGGTAGAATATTGGTCTAGCACGCATGAAAGCCCGGCTCAAAGCCAAGCATAAACCAGGCATGGTAGAGCACTGCTGTAATCTTAGCATTTGGAAGATAGGCAGAGGATCAGGAGTTGAAAGTCACCCTCACATATCTAGTGAGTTTGAAGCTAGCCTAGGCTAAAGGAAACCCTATCTCAAACATTTTTTTTAAATGCACAGAGGAAGAAATGGTAAGAGAAATACTATGGGAGAAGTAGAAGGGTAGAGAGATTTTAAATTTATTATGGTATTTGTCAACTTTCCATCACTGTTTTGAAATACCTGAGGCAATCAGCTTACAAAAGAGAGGTGATTTTGGCTTACAGTTTTGGAAGTTTGGGTCCATGGTTAGCTGGCCTGGTACTTTGGGCTTGTGATGATGTAGCAGGTCATAGCAGGGGCATGTGCTAGCAGAGACTGCTCAGTTCTGTGCAGCAGCTAGAGAGACCAATGTTCTACAATCTCTCCTAAGGCCACATTAACCATGACCTAAAACTTGCCAGTAATTCCAGACTCCTAAAGTCACCTCCCAATTGTACCATAGGTTTGGGACCAAGCCTTCAACATGGATCTTTAAGGGGCATTTTAGATCCAAACCATGGCAATCAGCAGGGCATATCTCATGGGGACATAGAAGGCAAGTTCAGAGGGCTGCAGCTGTGTTCAACCCCATGGGCAGCAGTAGCCCAGATTGGGAGAGCAGAACAAAGCCTTGAATGAAAAATTATGCTGTCCAGGGGCCAGGGGCATGGCTGGGTCAGCAAAGCGCTTGCCTTGCAAGAGTGAGGATCTGAGCTTGATCCCAAGAATACATGTACAGAGCCGTGTGTGGTGGTGTGCACTTGTCATCCCAGAGATGGTGAGACAAGAGGCAGAGGCAGATGGATCCCTGGGAGCTCACTGGCTAGCTAGCCTAATCTACTTTGCAGAGATCCAGGCCAATAAGAGACCCTCTCTCAAACAGAAAGTGGATGATGCCCAAGGAACAGCACCAGAGGCTCTCCTCTTACCTCTACACACAAGTGTGCACAAGTGTGCACATTCATATACATAGAAGGTAAGTATAATGTTCAGGGGAAGCCCTTCCTGCCTTCCTTCTGGTCAGCTAGTTGTCACAGCATATTCTTCGATATTGAGTAGGGGACAGCTCTTCATGACCTTCTCTGTAGCAGAGAATAGCCCGAGAGGGCAGCTTCCCCCCAGGATTCACAACACTCCTGCCTCCTGCGTGGGAGCAAACCCAAGAGCAAAGATACAGCATCGCATTCCGACACAATGGCTGTGGGGATGAAGGGAGCTGCAGCTTTGCCCAGCCCACCCACAACTTTGAACTGAAGCACTTCACACAGTTGGTTGAGCAAGTCAGTCTGCGTGATTGGGGAAAAGAAGTGATGTCTGACTGAATGGAGCGGTTCATGGACCTGGTTGGAGCTCGTGAGGCATAGCCAACCTCTNGATTTCTGGTGTCTCTGCCCTTCTCAATAAGGATTGGCTGTGATTTGTGTAATGTAAGATAAAAGAAGCTCAAGAAGTCACAGTTGGTGCTGTGTCTATAGGGACATGCACATGCTCTCTCTCTCAACAAATTAGTGCGAGGGAAGCGTTTGTAAATGAGAGATTAAATTTCCTTGTTTTTGTTGGAAAGCTCCCTCGGTCTCTGTCAGCAAATGTGCTATGGCATTCTTCCCATGTTGGGCTAGCTTTCGGGTCACTTGTTATTTTTATTTCTTTTGTTCTTGCTGCTCAGTGTCCAGTTCTCTGGGAGGGGGTGGATAGGAACTCCTGTCCTCACACNGGACCATTTCCTGGGGTGGGGAGGGGACAGAAGATAGAGTAGGTCAGATAAAATCCAGCATGCTTCGTTTAATTTGTATGTCAGAGAAAATGTATATAGCCTTTTGAGAGACACGTAAGTATATCCCAAACGTCTTGTGGGATGTGCTTTCACTTACCTGAAGTTGAAATTGAACTAGCTATGCTGTGCTTTCCTTCAGGGCCTCCAAGCAGTCTCAGAGCCTCACAGGGGAGAAGACAATGTGGACATGAGACAGTCCCACGGCTGAAAGGGAATGTAGACTCACTGCTTGTCACCTTGGTCACTAGGACAGAAAAAAACTTGGTTTCTTTGAG
This sequence comes from Neotoma lepida, assembly GCA_001675575.1. Taxonomy (NCBI): domain Eukaryota; kingdom Metazoa; phylum Chordata; class Mammalia; order Rodentia; family Cricetidae; genus Neotoma; species Neotoma lepida. Next base: position 305,301 of record LZPO01107933.1, on the reverse strand, counting down.
TATTCAGACCATGGTGAGGAGAGCCAAGCATTTGCCTTTGGCAAAACCTCAGCAAACAAGATAAAGAATATGTGGGCTGGTGAGATGGCCCAGTGAGTAATGTGCTGAGCACTGTGTGAAGACCTGAGCTTGATCCCCAGAATCAACATAGTGGAAGGAGAACTCACAAGTCATCCTCTGATGCCTACATTTGTGCCTTGGCAACTGCACGCATGTACACACACACACACACACACACACACACACACACACACACACAAATGTAATGGAGTCAGGACGACCAAGAGTTCAAGGTCATCCTCAGCTATATAATGAGATAAATGCCAGGGTAAGCTATATGAGACCCTATCTCAAAGGCCATGCTAGACAAAAGCTCTACATGTCCAGTTCACCATATTTTCTTTAGCCATTCACCTGTGTGTGGCCAGGCTTTGCTGACTTCCCTTTTTGGCTATTGTTAATAGTTCTATACTAACAATGGTTGGTTGTTGTTCAGNTGTTTCTGTTGGATGTTGAATTAGGTCTATTGGGTAGATACCCAGGAGTCATAGAGCTGGAATATACAGTAGTTCTATGTTGAGGAACTCTATATTGAGGTAATGCTGTCCGGAGTGGCCAGACTAACTTACATTCCTTCCAACAGTCACCATCTCACACCCTCACACCCACCTTTAATCATTGCCACTATTTACTTTTTGAGATGGTTTTATTCTGTAGCCAGGACTGGCCTGGAACTCACTATGTAGCCCAGGCTCATTTTGTCTCTTCAGTGATCCTCCTGTCTCAGATTCGCTGAGATTACAGATGTGAGCCATAATACCTAGCCTTTATTGTTGATGATGCTTCTTTTGCTAATAGCCACTCTTGATTGGAGTAAGAGAATCTCAATGTAAATTTGATTTGCAATTTCTCGATTGTTAAAGTCATCGACCATTTTTTCCATTGACTTAGTGGCCACTTGTACTTTTAAGTTGTCTACTCAAGTCTTCTGTTCATTTTAAGATTGGATTACTTGTGTGTGTGTTTTTGTTCGTTTTTTGAGTTCTTTATATATTAAAGATACTAGTCCTTTGTCAAATGAATAGATAGCAAAAGACTCTCCCATTCTGCAGATTCTCTCCCTGTTCGTTTGTTGGTTATTCCTTGGCTGAGTAGAAGCCTTTTGACTTGATGGGATCCCACTTGTCATTCTTATTTTTATTTCCTTGGCTATTGGAATCCTATCCAGGAAATGGCTGTCTGTGCCAATATTTTGAAATATTTCCAGTAAGCTTTCTTCTAGTAGTTTCAGGTTTTATATTATAGTNTTTCACACATTTTGAATCNATTCTTTTATAGGCGGAGAGACAGGAGACTGGCTTTTCAGTTTTCCACGTGGCCCTTCACTTTCTCCAGCAGCATCTGTGGAAGAGTCTGTCTTTGCACTGAGATCTGTTTTTGGCACTTTTGTTAAGAATCAATTGGCTGAAGATTCATGGATTTATTTCTGGGTCATCTATTCTATTTCATTAGACAACATGTCTATTTTTGTGCCAATACTACAATTTTGTTACATTGACTCTGTAGTATATGTAACTTGAGACCAGGTGTTACAACATCTCCAATACTGCTCTTTCTGCCTGCAATTGTTTCAGTTATTTGGGGTCTTTTATGTTCTTGAAGAATTTTACTAGTATTTTGGTAGAGATTTTATTAAATTTACAGATTGCTTTGAGCAGTATGGCCATTTATAATGCCAATTCTCTCAGTCTGTGAATATAAATNGTCTTTCCACCTTCTAATATCTCTTCAATTTCATTCTTCAGTGTTTTGTGATTTTCACTGTTGAGGTCTTTNACATTCTTAGGCTTATTCCTATGTANTTTGTTTTTTATTTGGCTGTTGTAGAGAGGAGCATTCATTTCTCAGGGATTTCATTGTTGATATATAGAAAAGCTCCTGATGTTTGCATGTTTATTTTGTATTATACTACCTTAAGAATTTGTTTATCAGATCGAAAGACCTTTGGTTATAGTCCTTTTTGTTTTCTATGCAGAGACTCATACCTTCAGCATGTAGGGGTAACTTGAATTCCCTCATCCTTGTCTCTATGCCTCTTATTTCTTTCTCTTGTCTAATTTACCTGGTTAATGTTTCTAATACTATTTTGTGTAAGAATGGTAAGAGTGGACACAAGTGTCTTGGTCCTCGTCTTAGAGGAAATGTTTTCAGTTTCCCCCATTTAAGGTAACGTTAGTCGTATGTTTTTCATTTGGAACCTCTATTGTGTTGAAGGTGTCAACACTTTCTACACCTAGTTCATTCAAGACTTTTCTAGTAAAGTGATGCTGGATTTTATCAAGGACNCTTTCTGCAACTATTAAAATGATCATGTGAATTTTCCTTGAGTCACTGTGTTTATTGATTTGCATACAGCAAACTGTCCTTGCATTCCCGGAATAAAAGCTATTTCACTATGGTGTATGATCTATTAATGTGCTGTTGAATTTGTTTTGCAAATGTTTTATTAAGAATATTATGTATGTATTTGTCAGGATATGTCTGTCTGTCCCTTTCTTTCTTTCT
>LZPO01107933.1:249458-279129 GCA_001675575.1 Neotoma lepida | reverse complement strand
AAGAATCTCTTAGTTTGAGGGAGGCCTGCTCTACAGAGCGAGTTCCAGGACAGCCAGGGCTACACAGAGAAACTCTGTCTTGAAAAACCAAAACCAAAACCAAACAAACAGAAAGTTTGTTGAAATAAAAATGCTTGTTGTTTTAGGCTGTTAAATCTCTAGTAGTTTATTATGAATGAATTGATAACTGTCAAAACAACAGTGACATTCAGCAGCTGTCTGTTTCTATGGTTTGAATAGATCTCCCAAAGAACATGTATTGGAAGCTTGATCCCCAACTTCATACGTTGTCATATTTGGAGGTGGAGCCTTTGGCAGGTTCGGGTTAGATGAGGCCATTAGAATGGCGACTCATGATGGGACTGGTGATAAAAGCAGAGAAAGAGACCNGAGACAGCATATTGGCCCTCCATGGGCCCCCTCCGCCTTATTATGAGAGAGGAAGAAGGGCTGCCACAAGGCCTGGCACCTTCCCAGCTCTTTCTTTGTCAATGGTCCAGCCTATAGCACATTCCATGCCAACAGAAGATGAGCGCTAGCACCTGTGAATTTGGAGTGTGTAAGGAGCATGTGGGTAGTTCCTCTTGTCTAGGAGGGTGTGTTCATGTTAAAGGAAGGGGGCAGATAAGATTGAGGAGGGCTTAAGAGAAAAGAAATGAGGAAGAGAAGAAGGAAGGGGATCTGGAGAAGGATGCTCTCTGATGACTTGGAGAATGTGTATGTGACATGTCCAAGGGAGGCTAAAGCTGCACCCTTCACACAGGGCAAAGGAATATGGCACCTGGACAGGACAGTCTCCTGTCTCACCCTTGAACACACATGCATGTGGACATACACTCACATACATGTACAAGCTGTGGGCTTTCTGCTTGAGGTTCCACTAGCCCACCCAAAGTCTCTGAGTACACCAAGGAGGGCTTTCCCCTGGTAGACAATTGCAAATAAGAAGCCACTTCTGGCATCCTTGGGCCTCTGGGCACATGGTTTAGCAAGCAGATTACCACATTGTGTGGAGGACAGGGCATCCCTTCCTCCACCCAGATAGAAGCGAGTGCCAGGGCTCAGGGCTTGGCAAGCAAAACATGGCTGCATCTTAGCCCAGCTTTCCCCAGCGCTGATGGCACAACTGTATTGGACTTGCAGCTACCTGAGCCTTCTTGTAAAATGCTTCTCAATGTTCATTTGACTTCCATTTGGAGACGGCCAGAGAGTTAAGTCTTCAGAATTAGCAAAATGTAATTCTACTGAATCAAGTTTTGTCCTGTTATAGACACTGGGCAGCTACATTCCCATAATAGCCTGCTTGGGACAACAATCTTGATTCTCTTGATGTTTTTTGTCCTCTGGGGATAACATATAGGTCTTTGGAAAGACCTGCATCCCTGGAACAGGCACAGATTAGTTAACTCTTACCAAGTTCAAGCTTTCTTCCAATTTTTTTGTTTTGTTTTGTTTTTGTTTTTGTTTTTGTTTTTCGAGACAGGGTTTCTCTGTGTAGCTTTGCGTCTTTCCTGGAACTCACTCGGTAGCCCAGGCTGGCCTCGAACTCACGAGATCTGCCTGCCTCTGCCTCCCGAGTGCTGGGATTAAAGCCATGCACCACCACCGCCCAGCCCAATTATTTTTTAAACTAAAAGGCCAACTCTATGTTCTTAAGTCTTGTACAAATTCTCCAGTTTTATGCAACGCTATAGTTTAAAACCTAAGAACCCAGAAATGCAAAGGACAAAGGTCATCAAAAGAGGACCGAGTGTCTGGTTCATGGACATATGATGTTCAGCACTGGAAGTGAGAATGTTTTCTGAATATCACATATTCATCCACTCAACATGTATCAAGGCCAATTGTGGGTCATTCTTAGAGGAGAAAAAATAGAAATAAAATAGATGTTTCTAATATAAAGTCTTATTGTGGATATTTTATAATATGTCCTAGTCAGTAGAAAAACTTGATGGATCTGGATGTAAAAGAAAGAAAGTTTTCTTTTTAAAAGCTAATGTGCTGGCTGCAGATGCAGCTAAGTTGATGGTGTTTGCTTCCCATGCATGGAGCCCTGGGCTTAGTCCCAGCACTACCCGAAGTGAGCATTGTGCAATCTCAGCACTCAGGAGAGAAGGTCTGAAAGAGGTGGAGGTTACCCTTTGCTACATAGTGAGTTCGAGGCCATCATGGGGTACAGAAAACTCTGTCTTAAAAAAAGTGTGTGTGTGTGTGTGTGTGTGTGTGTAGGATAAATTGCTAATCTCTTTCATAGTTGTCATCGTCTGGTTCATAGACTCCAGGCTGAGTGAGCAGGCTTATGTAAGATGAGCAATAAGGGAAATGTATTGACAGAAACTCACGCTGATTTTTCACCTTGTGGTGAGTGGTAATAAACAAATAAGTAAGTAATTAAATAAATGAATAAGTACATTCAAACTCTAAGTAGCGGTAAAGAACACAGACTCCAACTCATTTTTAGAGTCTTTTGAATTCATCTACAGATCAATGATAGGAACCTGTATGTCTCAGAATGGCTGGGTGATTGTGGAATACAGAAATTTGTGGCAAGAATCTGGGAGAATACCAGTGAACTTTGTCACTTTGAGAATTTTGCAAGGAAATGTAAAGGAGTGGCCCCAGGCTAGGATTAAGCATAAGATTTGTAGAGGGTGAGTATTAAAAAGCACAGTGCAGGAGAAATGATCTGATTCCATGTGTCCTGTGCATCAGCGGAGCACTTAGAGCCAGGAAGAATGGATGACAAGTGTCCAAAAACTCCAAATCAACAGCAAATTATGTTGTCATATGGTTGTGACACACCGTGGAAAGTGGATGGGTGTGCTTCGTTCTGCTGGACANGTGTAGAACGTGCATGTGCCTGGGAAGTAGAGTTCCTTCACACAATTATGAGCTTTAGGTCACAGGTAGGGATGGACACAGGCAGGAACCAGGGCCATGTTCTGTGCTAGAGAGATGGAAGTCGAGGGGGCGGGGGGGGGATAGGCCTGGGCACCAGAGTTCCTTGGACCTCTGTGAATGGAGGCTTTTCTGTCCTGCCTGTCCTGCTCGGACTTATTACTAACTAGCTCTTACAACTTAAATTAACCCATTTCTACTCATCTATATTTTGCCACGTGGCTTCGTGGTGTTATATGTTCTCTAGTACATCTTGTTGCTCCAGCACCTCTATGGCATCTGTCCCTGACTCTGCCCTTCTTCTCCCTGTATCTTTGCTTGGATTTCCCACCTGGCTCTATCCTGCCTTGCTATAGGCCAAAGCAACTTCTTTATTAACCAATGGTGATAAGACATATTCACAGCATACAGAGGGGTTATCCCACAGCAGACCTCCATAGAGGGGAGGTGATAATTAGTGATTNGGGAAACTTGAAAATTTGGCCACCATGAGGGCAATGACTCTGTCATTTATCTTGGATACTTACTTACACAAATTTAAGTAACTTTGTTATTTATCATGAGCAGGGAGAGACTCTTGGTAGGGCAAAGTTAACTGGCTAGCTAAGACATTTTGGCCATGTCTTTCTGCTTTGTGGAGATTGTCCTGCTAGCTCTATGTTTAGGATAGTCTACACTTAATACTACAGTTTTTGTTCCTCTATAACACTTTCAATTTACTTATTTTTGTATGTGTGTTGTGTATGTCTGTACATGTTTGCATGTGTGTGTGCATGGTGTGTATGGGTGTACATGTATGTAGTAGGCAGGTGGAGGTCAAAGGTCCACATCAGGTGGCTTCCTTCATTACTCTCTCTTTTTTGTTTGTTTGTTTGAGACAGGGTCTCAGGCAGGCCAGTCTAACCTCAAAGTCACTATGTAGCAAGGATAATCTTGAAGATCTGATCTTCCTGCCTCTACCTCCCAAGTGCTGGGAAAACAGGTATGTGTCACCATGCCTGACTCCACCTTATATTCTGAGACAAAGTTTCTCACTGTACCAAGAGCTCACTGATTCAGCTGGGCACCTGGCCAGTGAGCTACGGGGACCCCCCCCCCATCTCTGTACCCTGAGTTCCAGGATTACATGAATGCAATATCATGTCCAGTTTTTTGTTTGTTTGTTTGTTTGCTTTTTTAGTTGTNTTAAACGTAAGTACTAGGAATCTAAACTCAGGTCCTTATGCTTGTGAGGCNAGTGCTTTGCTGCCTGTGCCATCTTCCAGCCCCACCCTACCCCCTTTCCTCTTCTGTTACCAGTCACTCCTCTGGCTCAGTTCTTCTTCACCTTGGCTGTCTTACTTAGGTCAGGGACCATACTTACAGGTGAACATCATCACCCAAGATAAAAGTTGGCCTTCTTTGGAGTTGTGTCTTACGTGGTCTCTCTAGATGTATCAAATGACACAATGAGCATTATTATTATTGTTTTATTCCTTCTTGAAATTTCTCCTGATTAATTTGTTCTTCAGTTGGAACACTTCTTGGGAAGACTGAATCTTTTATACTTTTGGATACTCTCCGCTCCATGTTACCCTGTACCCAGATACCTAGCAGGTACTGATTTTGAAAGCATGGGGTTGGACTCAGTAGATAAAATCAGTAGCTAAGCAACCCTGATAATGTGCATCTGCTACCTGGAACTCAGACAAAGAGCCTGGTGTGGTGGACCAGTTCATTTTGAGTGAGCTGTACAGCAGCAGTGACAACATAAGAGACCCTACCCCAACAAGGTGGAAAGCAAAAACTGGGTCCCAAAAGCTATCCTCTGACCTCTACATGTAGGCATCTTGGCACACTTGAATCTGTATTCATACACATGTGAACATGCATGAACACACACACACACACACACACACACGTCACTCACTCCGTAAAACCACAGAAAGGATGTATGGGAAGACAGATAAATATTTTTGTAAAGGGTGCGGTATGGTGGGGACGTGACCCAGGACCCGTGCGTACCAGGTAAATGTTCTACCACTAATCTACATCTCATCTGCTTTTCCCACTTCTGACTTATAAAGAAAACAAAGGCAGTCTCCCCCCTCTTAGCTTGTTTAAGTTCTCTCTATCCTCCAGCCCCGAGCTGGAGCTCTTTGCATATTTGGGAAATGTTTTGGAGAGGAGGCTGTGTGTGTTTGAAGCAGACTAGCTCTCTTCTCCACAGAGACTTCATCATCTTGCTGTTACAACAGTACAATATAGCTCAGTCTGCTTTTCTTTTTCCATTTTCTTTTTGTTCAGGCTGGCTTTAAAGTCCTTATGTAGCCAAGGATGACTTTGAACTCTTGTTTCTCTTTTCTCCACCTCCTAAGGGTCCTTGTTATAGATGTGTACCATCATGGTCATTTGTTTCTTTGTTTGTTTGTTTATTTGGTTTTTCGAGACAGGGTTTCTCTTTGTAGCCCTGGCTGTCCTAGAACTCCCTCTGCAGACCAGGCTGGCCTCAAACTCAGAGATCTGCCTGCCTCTGCATCCCAAGGGCTGGGATTAAAGGCGTGTGCCATCACCACCACCTTTTTATTTCTTTGTGTGTTGCTAGTATCAAACCCAGGCTTCATGCACACTAGACAAGCAAACAGTCTTCCAAAGGAACTACATCCTCAGTCCATCAATTTGCTTATTTTTGAAGATCTACAACCTTCCATGTGTCTCTTGATGAAACACTGAACCTTTTGGGGAAATGGCCTCATGTGCTAAGGGGTCTTACGATTTCCAAATTGTCACTCTAGCTACATCACCACTAACTGCTTTATTTTTCTCAAATAATGTCCTTGTATTCTGGCCAAACTCAAGTCTCATCTTGCACTCAGGATTGGCAACATTCCGATAGTAGANCCTGGCCAATGGCCGCCTACTCAGCTTGGATGGGTCCTCTTTTGTTTTCTTTAATAGTTCTCTTTGCTCGCATGGCTTTCTGCTGCTGTAGACCACATGGTTCTGGCAATTTGTCTCCTTTTAAAAGTTTCTGCATCATTGTTCTGTTGCTTCTTACTGCACATTACCTGGAACCACTGCATAATTAAATCATATGCTCTAATTATAAGGATCTATGTTCGTAGCTGGAGCTCATAAAAATAGTAGTGGGGTGCTGGAGGTATTACTCAGTTGGTAGAATTTTTGCTTAGCATGCACAAAGCCCCCAGCACCTATGAACAGGGAATGTACATGTCTGTTACAAAAAGTGTTCCAAAGTTTTGTTTCTGTTTTTGTATGTGTATGTGTTTGCGTGTAGGTGCAGGCATGTGTGTGGAGGTCAGAGGACAATCTTAAATGTCAGTCCTCAGGTAGTTTCCACCTTTCTGTTTGAGACAGGATCTCTTACTGGCTTGGAAGTTGCTCACATAGGCCAAGCGAGCTGGCCTTTACATTTCCAAGGATTTGCTTGTCTCTGTCTCCCATTTTACTGTTGTTGGGTTTACAGCTTGTATGGGTCCTGTGGATCCAAACTCAGATCCTTATGCCTATAAAGCAAGTCCTTTACTGACTGAGCCGTTTCTTCAGTGAAATAAAGTTTTAAAATCCATATTTAATCCAACTCCAGGGAGCATAATCTTTCATAGGAGTTTGTACCTTGGGTGATAGATAATTTAGATTGTGTCATAAGATGTGCCCTTTTCATTATTTGTGATGAGAGCATGCAAAGGAACTAATCAATGGCTGAAAAACTGTGTGTTCACTTGTGATTAACTAGAAACATTAACTAGTTAATGTCTGATGAAGTCTGAGCAGGAACTTCTGTTAAATGAATGTATACATTTCTTTGGTTCTCGCCCTGTGTAATTGATAATCATCACTTTATGCAGACATAGCAAATCATGGAGCCTACATGGGGCTGTAGGGTACAGGGTGCATGTAGTTCGGGTGCAGGGCACATTATATGATATCCTAATGAAAAACTTTACCAAATCTCGGGGCATATTGAACCCCAGAAATCGAATTCCACTATATAAATTGACATGAGGCATGCACAATTGCTTCTGTTTTGACATTTCTTTTGGATAGAATGTTTCTGAACCATTTAATGCATTCACCAAGAAGAGTGACTCTATGTTGGATTCCTGAGTTTTAAGTTATCTCTTTGCGAAGACGTGGGGTCTTAGTATTTCATGCTATCCTTACGTTGCCGATTCTGCCTGGTGGGAACGGAGCTGTTGACTTCAGATTGCCAGTTCGATAGATGATGTGCTGTCAGCAGTCTATCTTTAGAAATGCTGGAGAGTCCCATGGTTGGGTTAATGCAATCCTCTCCTTTTGTAGACAGTGAAACAAGTGGAAAGAAAGCTTCTTGCTAGAGAAGCCAACTGAGAATTTGGGTGTTGGTCTTCTGGCCATGCCATGCTTCTGTAATTCTTGACTTTCAGTGCTCTGATTTTGACTTGCTATTGTCTTCTGATGCTGGCCTTGCTCATGATACAATTAGGAAGGTGGTTGAGCTGGAAAGTCTTAGTCATGTCCATAGTAAAAATCAGCATCCTCTTAAAAGAAAGACGCTCTTCTCATAGACTCACAGCAGGTGGGACGAGTCCTTCAGAAAATTCTTTCNACAGGTAAGTGACACTTTTCCTGTTTTATTGCTTTACATTGTTCAGCTAAAATCTTGACCTATGAGTGGATAATATATCAGGTACCTAGAAAAACAGCAGGGAGCTGGTCAACCTTAGGACATTTTCTGTTAGAATATCCTTAAATTATATCAAATTCTCACCTTATAAAGCACCATATGGCTCTTGTCTTCCTGGAGGCTGCTTCTTCATGTGAGGTACTTGGGAAGTTCCTAAGTTGAACAGACACTGTCCCTGATTTACAGTCAGGGCATTAAATTAAATTATTAATCTTGTTAATTTAATAAAAATGACAATTCTTTTCTTTTTTTTTCTTTCCTTTTTGTGCCTCCTTTATCTTACACTCAAGCTGGACCACCCTTACAGAAAACACACTGAAGGAGAGACTTGCTCTAAACAGTTAAAGTGAATGACTTGCTTGAGGAATATAATTTATTTTCTTTCCCCTGAACCCTCTCTCCAGCCCAGTGACAACTGGACTTTGTGATTCCTTGTCACCTTGGTGCCGAGGCTCTCCAGCTCTTCTCCCTGGGGTTTCCTGGTCTGTGTTCAGGTGGCAGGGAGGTGGGTGGCTGAAGCTGGGGATGAAAGGTGGGATTGTTTCCCTGTCATCCTGTACCCTTGCCACCTGGCGATGGTGTTTCTGGTGAGTGGAGATACATAATGGCNATCTTAGGGCAACATGTTCCTTTATTTCCTGGGGGTCAGGCTGCAGGAGAACCAGGGGGCCAGAAGCTCTGTTGAAATGGGACCCTGTGTGGAAGAGTGTGAGTCCTGAACATAGAGAAGGGTCAAAGGAAATGACTTCAAGGGAAATCTCACAGCGCTGAGATCAGTAGCTGAGATTGTACGCTCTTTTTCAGGAACAGTATAATTTAAATGTCCTTAGGGAAGCATGTGGAGACCTGCAACTTCGTAATTTTGACTTAATCTTGCTTTCTGATGTAAATGTCTGATATTGATGGAATTGTGTCATGGAAAAGCTTATATAAACATAAAACATTAAGCACTTCATGTAAAGATTGCCACTCTTTATAGAACCTGAATAGATAAGATGACAAAGTTTTCCCAGCTCCCTCCTTGGATCTTCCATGGGTTAGTGACTCTTTCCACATTTAACTTGCTGTAAATCTTTAGGGGCCTCTGTGGGAGAAGCTTATGGACACTATGATACAGTAAACAGTGTCCTTTGTAGACAAGAATAACTATAGACAGCGATCCCAGATTGTGTGTTTCCAAAAGCTGAGAGCAGGAGTTTGAATGTTTTCACCACAAAGAGACAACCCCTGTTTGTTGAGGCATTTACCAGGGTTAAAAAGCTCACAATGTATACTGGGATCAAAACACCACACAATCCCTCACAAATATGCATGCTTTATTTTTTTACATATCAGTTAAAAATAAATTTAAATTTAAAAAATAGACAAACTTCACCTTTCCAAATACCTCTAGGGGTGAATAAAGAGGAGGAAATTTTTTATCGAGTAGCAGATAATAAACAAAAGTCCAAGGTGAAAGGAAATTAAAATTTCAATGGAAAAAAATTATTGCCATGTATGGAGGATGGTCGCTGCTAGGACATGTACATGGAGTCTGTCACAGCCTGTCTTGCTCACATTTCTGCNTTCACGGCAAGTCCCCTTTGTATCTTCATCTAATTATGTTTTCAAGTGATGGGATGGAACTCAGAGCCTTGTGTATGCCAGGCAAGCACTCTAGCAGTGAATGACACTGCAGCCCACCCTACCAAACCCTAACCTTCTCTGCATTACACTAGAGACTACCTGGTATATGATGGGGGCTGTGCCAGAAGAAATTTCTCTGTATTCTCATTTGTTTTCTTCTATCTAATGTGTGTGTGTGTGTGTGTGTGTGTGTGTGTGTGTGTGTGTGTGTGTGTGTGTGTGTGTGTAAGTCAGAGAGCAACTTGAACTCAAGTAATCAGGCTTGGTGACAAATGCCTTTGTTACTGAGCCTCACTGCCCACTTCCCCACCTGCCCACCTCGTGAAAATCTTTTCATCTTGGATCCAAGCCGGTGGCAGAGCAAACTTCATCCACCTGCTCGGGAGATGCAAAGAGGGGAATCACTGTGAGTTTGAGGCTAGTCTGCCCTACCTACTGAGTTCTAGGGCCTTGAAGGCTACACAGTGAGATCCTGTCTACAAACAAACAAGGAAACACGCAAACAAGCACTCAGAACAACCTGTCCTGAGCAGGAACATTGGTTTCTTCAGAATATCCTTTGACAGTCTAGGGTTTCTGCCACAGTGCCCAGTTTCCAGTGCCCAGGTCAGGGGACATGTTTGTGTAACCCTGGCCAAGGTGAATGTGGAGCTGCTGGATGAGAGGTCCTTAGACTTTTAGCTTCCATGATGGCTTGGTGGCTACCTCTCTGTCAGGGGATGCCAACTGTCCTCTTTGGGCCCCAGCCATCATATCTCTACCATGTGAAGTGATTGCCATAGACAGGAAGTGATGTTCCGGGACACCAGCGGGTGATTCCTGACTTAGTTTCTTGTCCTGTTGCTGTGATAAGACACTGCGATCGAACCAATTTAAAGGAGAAAGGGCTTATTGAACTCACATTCCCAGCCATGTTCCATCGTGTCAGGGAAGTCAAGGCAGCCTCAGCTTGATGCAGCTGGTCACATGACATCTATCGTCAGGAGAAGAGAGCAAAGAAGACAGGCATGTGTGCTGGTGCCCACCTTGCTCTCTCTATTTAACACATCCANCCTGCCCTATCCAGAGAATGGTCCCATCCACAATGAAGATGGCTTTTCCTACAATAATTAATGTAATTAAGGTAATATTTTTCATTTTCAGATTTGAAATATTTGTATCTAAAATAAGGGAACTTAAAAAAATAATTATTTATTCTGTGTGTGCATGTGTATGAGTGCATCTGTCATGGTATATGCATAGAAGTCAGAGAGCAACCTGGGAGAGTTGGGTCTCCTTCTCAAACTCAGGTTGTCAATCTTGGAGGCAATGGACTTCACCCAGTGAGCCATTTTGCTGGCCCTAGGGAACTATTTTTATAGAGCTCCTATATTTTAGGAAAGGTGAATATAGAAAGGGAATCCTTTGTAAAGGGAAATTGATGAGAAATTTACGAAGAGTAAGAAATAGAAAGCCAGGCATTGCAGAGCAACCTATAATCCCAGCACATGGGAGGTGGAGGCAGGAGGAACAGAAATTCAAGGTCATCCTTGGCTTCACAGCCATTGTGAGAACAGCCTGGGCTTCAAGAGACTCCATCTCAAGAAAAAAAAAATGTTGGTGCTTATGCTGGCAGAAGGATTTGACAACATTCCCATGGAATTCTTCAGTCTTTTGTTTTCCCAGAGTTTCCGATTGTAAACTATCAACATCNGGAATTGGAAAGACCACCTACCAGTGTAAATTTCACAGAAATTTCAAGAGCTAAGTTCTGAATGTGTTTGGGTATATGTGGGGGTGGGGTGGGCAAAAGAAGACTCTACTGGGAAAAAAAAAAGGATAATTAGGCAAAATTATTCATGAACTGAAAAATTTTAATATTCTAGTAATAACACTTGTACTTTTCATGGTTTGGATAGTACATTTTCACATTTTCAGTTTAAGTGGTCTATGTTCTGAGGAGGGAGGAGTGTTTGGAAGCAGTGGTCTGGGAACTTGCTATGTAGGTCAGGCTCGTCTCAAATTCGTGGTGATCTTCTTGTCTGTGATGTCCCTTTTATATGGCAGCAAGGGAGATTTAAGCTGGCCATATTGAAGAACTTTCTATTGTGAAACTGGCCTACAGTGATGAAGACTGCAGAATTTGTCTGTTTCGAAGCTTTGTATCTAGGCTGGTAGGATGGCCTAACAGGTAATGGCTCTTGTTGTCAAACCTGGTGACTTGAATTCCATCCCTCAGACCTGCATGGAGAAGGAGAAAACTGACTCACACAAGTTGTCCTCCGACTTCCACACACATGCTGTGGCATGTGGGCACCTTTCTGCCAACACTAATGATAATAAGTAAAATTAAAAAAGATCTTATTCCTCAGATGCGGGAGAGCTCCATGGTAGAGCACATGCAGAAAACCCTGGGTTCAAATCCTAATGTAAGCGTGCAAGTACACACACACACACACACACACACACTCATACTTTTTTCATTACACAATACACACACACTTTGTTTCCATGGACTACGTATTAAGTTTCCAGGGTCTCTTAAGGNCTTTGCTCAGCACTGATTTGTGAATGAAAAACACGGTGGAGCTTTCAGACAGAGAGTTAAGAATCAGGAAAAGGGAAATTAACAATCATGTCAAACCAATCGTGGTTTTATGCAACAATGGGGAGTAATATTTTGAAGTTCTGTTCTTCCTTTTTACTGCATGCTGTGGCCAAGAACTCAGTATTAGCATTTACATGCAATCGGTGGGTGGTGTTGCTTATCTTCTGGGTTATGTAATCCTCATTACTCATTAGGATGTGGTGTTCTTGCTGCGAAGCCTCAAACATTTCTCAGGCAACATAATTATNTGTGCTTCTNGATACTACCATAGTCAAGTTTACTGAAAAATTCTCATGTCCACACATCTATAATAAGGTGCAAAGGCTGCTTTTCCTGTGTTCTACTGAACATTTTTCTTCTGTTTTGGCAGGTTCATAGCAAAGTGCCTGATGGTTTGGAAATGTAGGTTAGCTTACCACCGAGGAAAGTCCCTTGCTGAAGCACAGTAGACAGAAAGCAGGAAGTCAGTGGTGGCCAGCACAGATATGCTACCTCTGACTGATGGATAAAGACTAAGAAAGGATGGAATTGTTGATGTTTTCCTTGCATTTCTAGATTAGTATAATTTTTATCAAAAGCCATTCATTGCACTCTCCTGATAAGTTCATGGTGTGTGTGTGTGTGTGTGTGTGTGTGTGTCTGTGTGTGTGTGTGTCTGTGTGTGTGTGTGCATGTTTGTGTGTATACAACTGAACATGGTGTGTATGTTCCTCAGGGGTGTCCACCTTATTTTGTTTGAGGCAGGGTCTCTCACTGGCCTGAACCTCATCAAGTAGGCTAGACTGACTGGCCAGCGAGCCCCAGGGATCCACTTCCCTTATCTCCTCAGTGCTGGGACTACAAGGGTATGTCANTACACTTAACTTTTGCTTGTTTGTTTTTCACGTGTGGGTTTTGGAGATCAAACTTAAGTCCTTGTGCTTGGAAGACAAACACTTCACCATCTGAGCTATTTCCCAAGCCTGGTAAGCACAGCTTTGTATTACCCCTGCTCATGTCTGTGGGCATGAAAGTGATGCCCAGATTGGCTTCTGACTGAACAAACAGATGGATAAATGAATTATACAAAGTGTTTTATAATGGAAAGNTGTAGCTGTGAAGTCTAGCTCTGTGAATGACCAGCTGCCNGATGACATCTGCTAGTTACCTTTCTTGGCATTGTGAGCAAAATATCTGGCAGAAATGATTTAAGGGCAGACAGGTTTTCCTCTGATTCATGGGTTGGGATCATGGAGGAGAAGGTGTGGTGGAGTGACTCTCTGGTAGCCAGACCATGTGACAGAGGAGGTTCTCACATGCTGGCTAGACCAGCAATCAGAGAACAGGACCACAGCCGGAGGTGGGTCCTTCAAAGGTGTGCTCTCAGTGGCCTAGATCTGCCAACGGGGCCACANGTCCAAAGGTTCCACAGACTTCCCTTACAGTACCAGCTCATGTTCAAAGCACAAGCTTATGAGGGACATTGCAGATTGAAACTGTGACACCCCAGAAGCTCAGCCCTTGGGCTGTGGTTTCCTGATGGACCTAGATCGAGGTTCCCCACTATTTCAGCAGTACAGTAAAGGCTTACAGTAGGCCATGAGTCAGTGTCTGTACCACTCTTACCTCCTTCTTTCCCTGCATTTGTCAGAATTTCCCACAGCAAGAGGGCTGAGACTAGCGTAGGCAACTTCTTTCTACTGCAAAGAGATGCATTCCAAATCCAAGCCCTTTCTGCCTTTAGCCATTCATTGTCCTTCAACTATCCCTCAGTCATCTGTCAAAGGACCTCAGATCAGTTCAGGCTGCTGTGGCAGCTCACACATTTAATCCACCTGCACTGAGAGGCTGAGGCAGGCGTAGCTCTGTGAGTTTGAGGCCAGTCTGGTCTGTATCTCTAGTTCCATACAAGTCAGGGCTACACAGTGAGACCCTGTCTCAACAGACAGACAGACAGACAGACCGACAGACAGACAGACAGACCGATCTCAGAGAGTACAAGTATGAATGGTTGGGGATATAGCTCAGTGGCTGTGTATGCTGCATCCTGGGATTGAGTCCCAGAACTGCCAAAAAATAATCATATAAATAAATGCACAAAATATATCGCATGATAGCAGTAACATAAATTGTTTATGAAGCACTTACTGTATTCCAAATGATTTTCATCCTTTTATTTAATTCTCACAATTACGTTGTAGTCATCATTAATCACATTTAATAAATGAGATCCTGAGGCTAAAGAGGGCTGTCATGTGTACAAAGTCACCCACTAGACATTATCATAGCTGGGATTTTCCCTCTGATGCTCTACAACAGTGAAGAGTCTTGGACTAGGCTCCTTCTGGTTTTCTTTTCAGCTCTCTAATTCTGTGTCTGCATTGTCACTTTCTCTCTAGTGTTTCAGGCTTTGTGTTTCAGGTCCCCTAATTGTACAGCCACTCTAACATCATCATTTCCTGGCAGGACAACTATGTGGACCCTGGTTCATTAAATCTGAGTATGCACCAGATGTCACAATTTATGATTTCTTCTAAAGTTGAGGACCACATTGTCATCATTTATTTTATATCTAGAATGANTTGCAACTTTATCTTCACCACCCCCATTGTCGTCATCATCACCATCACCATCATCATTTGAGATAGAGTCTCACTATGTAGGCCAGGTTCGCTTTAAACTCATGGTTCTCCTGCTAGTGTCTCTTGAGTACTGAGATTACAGGGNTATGCCACAACTCTGGGCTAGTTTTTTTCATGAATTAGTATTTTACAAGTGATGAAACAGAGGCAAAGAGAGACTATACAATCACAAAGTCAGTGTCAAATTGAAACCTTGGCTGGACATGGTGGTGCACAGTTGTAATCCCAGCACTCTAAGAGGCAGAGGCAGGAGGATTGCTGGAATTTTGAAGCCAGTCTGTTCTATTAATAGAGAGTTCCAGGCTACTCAAGGCTACACAGTAAGATCTTATCACAAACAAACACACGTTCAAACCTTATCCACAAATCAAGTGCTAGCTTTCATCAGTACTAGATGTTTAATAAAAATTAATAGAATGAATGAATGANGATATTATTGATATCTCTGCTAATAAAATGCANTGGATCAGCTGGCTCATGTGCAAACCAGCCATGGCTGTGGCGCTCTCTATATCACAATGCCCAGATATTACAAGAGAACTCAGAGCAACAATGAAGCAAGGGAAACCCCATATGCTTTGGCAATGATTGGCAGGTGAAAACCCTCTTGACCTGNTTTTTTAAGGTGCATGGCAATCTGAATCAAGGGATGATGTTCTTGCCAATGTAGAAGGCACAAGCCATGGTGAAAGCTAGTGGAGTTTAGACAAAGAAACCAGAGACCTTACTGATGTTTGCAAAGAAATATCAGGAGTCCAGTGGATAAACTAAGTCTTTGTCACTCAAAGACCACCATGACTGGTTTGAAAATGCCATAGTGACGGGTGGGGGTGGGGGTGGGGGTTGATGGTGGCACACACCTTTAATCCCAGCACTTGAGAGGCAGAGGCAGGCGGATCTCTGTGAGTTTGAGGCCAGCCTGGGCTACTGAGTGAGTGCCAGGAAAGGCGCCAAAGCTACACAGAGAAACCCTGTCTCGAAAAAACAAAAAAACAAAACAAAAAACAAAACAAACAAACAAACAAACAAAAAAACAGAAAATGCCATAGTAAAACCTAGTGCTTTGTATGGTCATCTAGAAAATGCCTCCAAAATATCAGACCTACTTAATTCATTTTAAACAGCTAGGCTCATGGATCTTTCAGAATCACATAAGCTGTGATTCTTACATAATGAAGAACACCAAAGCCCTGTAAAGGAATTGAGCTTTGAATGCCATTTGTAAGAAAAGCTGTCCTTATGCAGTGGTTGAAATAGAAGGTCCTCACCAAGTGCTTCATTTCAGAATGCTGATATCTTTCCAGATATTAACTTGCCATGGATTTTAGACATGCTCATGTTTGATGTGATCCATGCAAAGTTTACTTCAAGCTTGTTTAATCCCAATAATAATGTGCTTCATTTTACATGCCTTTCTCAACTTGGGACTTATTTCCCATGGCTGTTTAAGAAACGTGTATGCAGTGAAGTCTTTTCCTCTAGTATTCTGTACTTTGAGTAGTTATTACATAAGAATGTGGGTATGCACTGCATTAAATCTCTCTCTATATATTCCTATATTTTCTACTTAAAGGGGAAAGCTGAGCACACACATTTCTTTACATAAATATCCCATATATATGCATATANNCATATATGTACACACATATCTCTTTTTTTAACCCATTCTGCTCTTAAGATTAGGCATNCCTTGAGTAACAGGGACTAANGGACTACATATTGACTAAGTTTTCCCCCAGGAAGGAGGGAAAAAGGAATTCCTTTGTTCATCTTTTGTCATTTCCATGGCCAAGAAACCTCTAGCTAGGGATGTAGCTAGAGAGATGTAGCTAGGGATGTAGTAGCAGAGTATTTGCTCACAGCAAGCACCGGGTCCTGGATTCTACCANCAGCACTGCATGAACCAGGAGTGGGATTCCACACCTGTAATCTCAGCATTCAGACAAGGCAGAAGAAATAAGGAGGACCAGAAGTTCAATGTCATCCTTAGACTTCTACATAGTAAGTAAAAGATCAGCCTGAGCTACATGAGACCTTCTCACTAAAACCAAACCAAACTAAACCAACCCAGAAAGAAAACATGTTCTAAATTTGAGACAATAAATCAAACAGCAACAACAAAACAACCCAACACCTAGTAACTATGTATCACTCATAGGGCAGGGTATTAGTTAACTTTTCTGTTGCTGTGCTAAACCACTAGACTAAGGTAACCTATAGAAGAAAGAGTTCACTTAAGGCACATGGTTTCAGGGAGTTTAAGTCTGTGATGGTAGAGCAGGGGTAGCAGGGTGCAGGAGGGTGGAGGTGCAGCTGAGCGCGTCCACCTCAAACCACAAACAGGAAATTGAAAGAACATTCAGTCAAAATGGCCCCGATCTTTTGAAACCTTAAAGCCCACCCCCAATGACGTACTTCCTCCAATAAAGCTACACCTTTAACCCTCCCCAAATAACCACCAACTGGCGACCAAGTATTCAAACACATGAGCCTCTGGGGGCCATTCTTATTCAAACCACCACAGATGGAGTGTATGGCCACCTGGGGTGAGGCAGCAAAAGACACTGAATTTGCAGCAAATAGAGTTACAGTTTAGTTGAGAAGACCATATATGGTAATAAATTAAACAATTCAAAGTACCTCAATCAATGCAATGTGAATAATGGTTACTAAAACAGAATTCAGAGGAGAGAGGACAGAACAAAACAATAAAATCAAATGTACACAATTGGAATACTTGAGCTGGCATTGAAAGATGGACAAGTAGTAGTCACAGGCCTCCTGGTGTGTCTGTTGTCCAAAATCAGGGAGAGTTAGCTATGGAGAAGAGAGGTGTGGCCAGAGCTTGGTATTTAGCCTTATCCTTGCTTCCCTCTGGCCCTCTGATTAGCATCATGTCACTTCGGGTTTTAAATTCCTCTGCCTCTCTTTGGCTCCAGGAGACACTGAAAGTACAAAGGAGAAGACAGTTTATTAAGTTGTTAGGTTGTTTGTCATAATATTTATTGTGGTGATAGAGAGTAGGCTAGATCTCAGAGATATGCACATCTTCCTATCGACAGAGGTTGAAGAGAAAATTAGTTTGGGGTTTTGTAATCTTGAAAATGGTATCCAGTAAAATAAGATCCATATATCATCTCCAGAGCTGTTCATATCTGACTTATTTCACAACGCACTACACGCCCTGGATGTCAACCTACTTGCCGCCCTCCATAATGAGTGATGCACAGGTTTCACACAGGCCAACAGCCCTGCTGGCAGTTCTTCAAGTTGCAGACTGACCATCCTGCACAGTCTCTGGAATGTGACCTTGACCGCCAGTATGTGGCTTTGGGACTCCGTGCAGATCACTCTGTTTGCAGGGCTCACTCTTCCAGTATAGACCCTGAAGCCACTGGGCTAACAGATTCCGAACCCCTTTTATCAGGGAAGCTATTTTCTTGAAGAGAAGTGTCTTTAGAATCACTGTTGACCAGTGTAGAAGGGCTGAGAGTGTAGCTCAGTGGTAGCGCCCTTGTTTAGCATACAGCAGAACACAAGTTTGATCCTCAGCATTGGAAAATAGAAAAAAAAATGTNTTCTGATGAAGACAGAGATGAAGCAGGGTTTCAAGAACTCAGTGTCTTGTCAGCAAGACATTGCCTTAGTCACTAGAGTACTGTGGAAGCCACTGAATCAAAGGACCTTAAAAGTCCCCAGTAGTAATAATATTTATTCTTTACATTTTGTGAACATGTGGAGGGTAAGGGAACAACCTGGTGGGGCTGGGTCCTAGGGACTAGACTCAGGTCGTAAGTTTGGTTACAGGCATCTTTATCCGCTGAGCCATCTCCCTGGCCCCAGTATTTGTTATTGTCATTCTGTTCATAGGAAATAAAATCTCTGTCTCTGGATGTCCTTGTCTTTCTCTCAGTTTTTTGAGGTAGAAGTTCACGGAGCCAAAGCTGACTTCAAATCTGTGTAGCTGAAGATGACCTCTGGTGTCTGAGCCTCCTGCCTCCACCTCCCAAGTGCTGGGATTAAGAAAATCAAATGGAATTAGGCCAGCCTCTCTTGTANGCCATGGAAATGAAATGTCATGTAGGCAAGTACTTCTTTGGGAAAATTCCACACCACAGTGAGGAAAAGGACTTCTTTAATCTGGGCGATTGCATCCTGCAAAGCTTCCTTGAACAAACCCTGGGGCCTTGATTAGCTCAGACACATCTGTTTGGTAGGAAGGTCCATGGTGGTAGGAGAGCTCACTGGAAGGGAGAAGAGCATATATGAGGTGCTCAGATTAAGGAAAATTTGCATAATAAAATTAAAGGAAGGAAAGATGACTGGAGGAAAGAACCAGGAGGTGAGGATGGTGCGGANAGAAGCAGCAGGGATGTGTGGCAGATCCCACAGCCTGTACAGGCTTTGCTGAAGGTATAGCAGCAATGGGAAGGCATGGGAGGAGGGTTGTTAAGGATGCATGGACTATTTCAGTAGGAAGTGTAGGTAAGCAGGGAATAGACTAGGTAACAGTAAGTGATTTTTTTTAGAGGCTAGAGGATAAAAGTAAAAGGACAAGGACACACTTAGAAGACTTGAGAAGCGACAATGATGAGTCTCAGTGAAGGACTGGATGTGTATTGGAGAGGGGAGAGGGAACCAAGATGGATCCTGGATGTCTGCCTTTCCTGACAGGTGGGATAGTTTTTGCTGTCCTCTGAAACAGAGAACAGAACCACATCTTAGGAGGAAGATCTAGCAATTTTTAGGGGGTTCTTGACAACAGTTAACTGGAAGCAGATTTGTCTGATATTTGAGTTCAGAATGCAGAGATGAGATCTGGGTTGGTCATGGAATTTTGGGAGTGGCCGAGTTACCGACATTCATCAGGTNAACAGCTTCCAGCATGGGATAGACTGCCTAGGGAAATAGGAGGGGGTGAAAAGGTCTGTGGTAGAATCATTCTGGATATGTCATTCAATGGCTTGGACCATGAAATCAACTGGTAAGGGAGATTTGAAAGATGATAGCAGGAAGAAATGAGGGGGACCAAAGGATGTCTGTGTGGAACAGCTTGGACAGATAAGTTGAGTGGTAGGCAATATCCGGTGCATAGTCTTAGGTGAGATTCACAATGGCACTTGGTTCATTTGTTAAACTACTAAGTAAGTCAAGGTTTTTGAGAGGAGAGACTCCTATTATGTAGCTGACCTGAAATTCCCTTTGTAGCTTTGTAAGATGGTTTGGTACTTACAGTGATCCTCCTGCCTCTGTCTCCCAAATGCTGGAATTATAGGCATGTTCTGTATTCTATAAAATATGCCTAGCTGTTTCACAATGGCTACCTTCTTAAATGTTGTTTACATGAAGAAATGGGGAGCNGGGCGGTGGTGGCGCNCGCCTTTAATCCCAGCACTCGGGAGGCAGAGGCAGGCGGATCTCTGTGAGTTCGAGGCCAGCCTGGGCTACCGAGTGAGTTCCAGGAAAGGCGCCGCCAAAGCTACACAGAGAAACCCTGTCTTGAAAAACCAAAAAAAAAGAAAAAAAAAGAAATGGGAAGTTGGACTAGAACAGTTCAAGGCACGAGTCTGGAGGCAAGATATGAAGGTGGGAGGTAAGAAAGGAAAGGAATGTTTTGGGGTCTGGAGGAGATGAGGCAGGCAGAAGCATAGTTTAGAAATAAATNTATGTGATAATGTACACCGATGATGAAGTCACCTGAGAANGGGACCGCCCCGAAGAAAAGCATCCCCAGAGCAGTAGGCTCAGACCGAGAGGGATTTGGTACAAACACTTCTTGCAAAGGCAGGAGAGAATGTGATCCAAGCTGTGTTCGGGCCCTCCTTAAGATAATTAGATTATCAGATTCAGCTCTGCTGGGGCAGCTTACCCCTTATCTCAATTGTTCAACCAACATCTGTGCATGCTGATTACACACTTAGGGACCAGTATGTGCTATGGAGGGTTGGAAAGGTGGGATGCAATGCAAGCGCCTCTGAGCTCACAAGAGAACTATCCCCACAGCTGGTTATGACTGCACAGGGTAAGAGATGTGATAGGGATGCCTGGCGCGGTGTCATGTTGGACAGCCTAGTGTGTTTTGGTGCTTGGTTTATTTATTTAGACATATTTATTTTTATCATTTTTATTCATGTGTATGCATGTGTGTCTTTGCACATGAGGGCACATGCCCATGGAGGCCAGAGACTTTCTAGGCCCTGGAACTGGAGTTAGAGACAGTTGCAAGCTGACCAACATGGATGTTGGGAGCTGAATCTGGGTCCTCTGCTAGGGCAGAATATACNTGCTCTTAACTGATGAACCTTCTCTCCAGCCTTTTGGTACTCAGTTTGGAGAGGTTTCCTGACTCCTGNATTCTAGANGACNCTCCTCCACCCCCCATCACCTTCCTCTCTAAAAGGAATTGTTTAAGCATTCATCNCCTCAGTTTCTTCAGNTGGCTTGCCTAAGAGGGGTATAGTGAAAAAGNCTAGTAAAATAACTGAATGATACTGGCAACAGGTTGTTCACAGTTAGTGCCACATGGATGCTGAATTATGAGCCAGGGCTACATCTTCACTAGGGACTAAGTGAGTCTGACAATATGCTCGTGTCCNACCACTTAGCAATAGTTTCTTCTCCAAGGCTTTCTTGGATAAAAGCTTTCTCCCTTAGTAATAGAGGCATGTATAAAAAACACACACAGTAAAAACCTGAAAATCAAAGGTACTCAAGCCTTTATTTAGGTCTTTATCGGTTCACATGGTAAAATCATGTCTTTTCCTTAAAGATATTGCAGCCAGGGTAAAGCTCTCCCAACCTTTCTCATGTAGTCATTTGTTAATTTGCCAAATATTATTTGTTTAACCTGATAATACTTAACAAATCCTAATATTTCATGGGAATGGTCATCAATACTTTGGATTACAGTTTATATATGGAAAATAGATCTCTTTTATTTTAATATTTAACTAATTAGCTTTTTAACTATTTTTTCAGTTTAGGTCTAAACCCAGGGCCTTGCACACATGTGACACTCTCCCAACTCCTAAGCCACACCCCTTCCTCCTTCATATGGAAGCAGTGTCTCTAGTTAAGGCTGACTCCTTTAAAATACAGCATTTTAATCTTTTCCTTCCACATCCAGAGGCAGGCGCTCCACCAAGTGAGCTACTTCCCAGCCGCTTGTCTCCCTCCCTCTCTCTCTTTCTCTCNGTCTGTCTGTCTGTCTCTCTCTGTCTCTTTCTCTCTCTCTTCTCTGCTTTCCCCCTTCCTCTCTTGCTTTTCCTTTTGTTTCTGCAAGCATTATTTGTACAAATTCAGAACAAGAATAGTGAGACTTTAAGTACACTTATATACCCAATTGGTTTATTAAAGCTAANTAGTCTGGTAGAGTGAGTATTTGTGACTCAGTACTCATCTCTAAGAGGACAACTGCTTTCTGAGTGCTGATTTGTGTCAGTCCCTGTAACCTCGTGTGTCCCTGGGTTCCACATCTGTGGATTCAACCAACTAGTTTGGACTGAAAAAAGTTATGTGTATATGTGTATGTATGCTTTCTCTCTCCCCTTCCTCTCCTCTCTTTTATGTTTTTATTTTGTTTTTGCTTTTGTTTTTTTTGCTGCTGTTGTTATTTTGTTTTGTTTTGTGTTTTCTGGCCTGCAACTCTCTATTTAGACCATGCTGGCCTCTAACTTAGAAATCTGCCTGCCTCTGCCTCTCAAGTGTTGGGATTAAAGGTGTGCGACTATATCCAGCTGGATTGAAAAAACTTTTTAAAATTCTGTCTGTATTCAGTATGTATAGAGTTTTTCTTTGTCATTATTCTCTACATGAAATATGGTGATAAATATTTATATAGCACTGGCAAGTAATTCAGAGCCTACTTAAAGTATANTAGGGATGTGTAAGGCTGGCTGTATGTAAANACTNTACCATGCCATTTTATATGTGGGATTTAGGTATCCCGAGGTGAGGAGGGGCACTGGAACCAGTCCCAGATCCCCTGCAGGTTCTTCAGATAACTCTAATTTTAGTCCTGATTAGACCCCACTCTGCTCCACAGGCATCAGTATCTCAATCCTACAGATGACCAGGTCCAGTGCCTATGTCTGCACACTCAACAAGGAATGGTTCTGAGTTCTTTGTTGTACCTTGTCTGATCTCAGAACTCTCTCTGTGTCTATTGTGTGCCTCCTCTTGGACAGTAAGAATCTTGGCTACCTCCCCACCCTGACCATCTGAGCTGTTACAGGAATGCTCANTCTCTGGGGAAATGCTGAATCAGCACAGTGGTGCTCATCAAATTGTACGGCANAGTTCTAAGGTCAAGGCCAACTGATGTCAACTCAAGNAACTTGTATTAAGGAGTTACTAGATTTTTAANAGTAATAACATTATTGTGGTGATGCATTTAAAAAAGTTCTTATCTTTTATAGCTAGAATATGAAGTGTTTGTGGATAAAATATTTNATGTTTGATGCCTACTTCCAAAATGAGGTGGTGGATGGAAGTAGAGAGTTTAANTCCCACAAGACTGGCTTTCAACAGAGCGTGTACGCACAAGGGTTCATATTATTATTTTTTCTTACTTTTGCATACTTTCAGGAATTTTTGTTGGGAAAGGTTAAAAGAAGTCTTCAGTAGGAATAAATAAATAAATAAATAAATAAATAATAACTCGGAGGAAATGCTTAATGCAGAAGGGCCTACTTTAAGTTTTAGTCTTTAATGGTGATTTTATTCTCAGGAAACTGATTATAAAGTTCAGTGCTATCAGAATGGCTTTGGGGGAAGGGATTTCCTAAGTTCTGTACTTCAATATTTCAAATAGTTTATTAGACTTTTGTTTTACTTTGTTTTGGTATTTTGTGACAAGGTCTCATGTAGCCTAGGCTGGTTTCAAACACACTATGAATGACCTTGAACCCTGATCTTTCTATCTCCATCTCCCAAGAGCTGGAATTACAGACACGTGCTTCCACACCTCAATCACTTTCTATTTTATTGCAACTATTACTATNTTCTCTATTTTTAATTAATTAATTTTCCACAGTCTTTCTGTGTTGCCCAGGATAGTCTGAAATTCACTATGTAGCCTAGGATAGCCCTACGCNTACAATCTTCCTACTTTATTCTCTCAAGTTCTGGGTTGACAGGAGTGGATTCTCTCGCATTTATTACTTTAAAAAAATTCATGTTCTTCATCGACACATAAGACCAACTCCCCTGATTTATTGTATGATNTGAGTCAGTGGTAGCTTTCACAGGTGGGGTTCGCACTTGGAAACAAGGGAATAGAGCTTAGAGAATATTTGAAATTCTTTCCCTTTCTAGAATTCTGTAACTCTAAGTTGCCATGGAAAGACTGTCATCATTGCTATTTTATTGTTTANTCCTTAAACCCCATCTTCACGGACAGGNACAGCACAGNGTGGGAATATAGACAAGCTCAAAGCGGNGTTACCATTAAAATCTAAAACTCTTTTTAGGGCAGAGCACACACGTAGGTAATTCTCCAGAAGACGAACTNNCCTGGTTTGTTCCTGGAACTTTTTATCTAGGACCTCAGGTTTGACACACAAACAACTGACTGTGAGAAGACAGNGACTTTCAGGAAGATAGAATTCAATTAGAGTGGTACTGTCACCATAGCCAGGCACCTGTAGGCCCAACATTTAGGAGGTGGAGGCAGTAGGATTAGGAGTTCAAGGCCATCCTTAGCTACATAGTGAGTTTGAGGCCAGCCTCGGGTATGGGGGAATCTATCTCAGTACCCTCTTCCTTTCCTTCTAAAACAACAACCTAGCAACAAAATTAAAACTAAAATGAAAAGNCCCACCTTTGTTCCTAACAGGTGACAAGCAGTGGATAGGATAGGGTATCCTGATGAAGGTTCCTTCGAAGTTAACCCTCCANTGGAATTACTNTTCAGAAGAGTCNTTAAGCATGTCTGACTGAATGGGGAGACGATGCGCCTTTGATCCAGATACAAGACAATTAAAGGCAGACCTGGTTTAAGGAAGGCACAAGGAAGGGTACAGGGTTGAGTAATCATGTTCTCATGTGAATGNATCAGAGTCCAGACCCACCTGTCACTTGATGTGATTTGACAAGCTGTGTCCTCAAGTGTCCTTCAGTGTATCAGCTGCGTCTCCACCCTCATAGAAACTCCCAGGGCCCAAACAGACTCACTTCAGAGAATTTTAATGAACTAAAAAAATGATGGGTACTGTTGTGTAGCACAGAAGGAATCTATATCTGGGTAGAGTGAGGGTGTCACATTTTTGTGTACTTTGAATCTACTAGGAGAATGGACTGTAATATAATTGAGCATTANTGTGTAGTATTAAATTGGTAGCTAAGTTATAGATATTGGAAACTTCAACTTATCTTTCCCTATTTCTTTGCTGGAATCCTGACTTTCAGATACACTGTAAAGTTGGTCAAAACAAGATACTTTTCTTAAACCTCTTCAGGGCGGCAGAAGGCAAAAGGCAAGCAATGTGTGCAGGTTTCAAATATGCAGTAAAAATGACAGCAATTTCTCACTGCAGCCCCACATAAAGAGGACTGAGCAAATGAGAATAGTGCTAATTACAGTGTCCCTGTCATGGTACTACTCTATCACTCTTTACTACTAAATGCTTGCATCAGATCAGCAATGTACGTCATGTGATATTAGNATCCTTTAAGGGTATTTATGCCTCCAATATACAGGATATCTTTTAACAGATCAGTATAGCCCCAATAAAACNGCCTGTGACCAAACTTCAAAGGATCATTAGGATAAATTTGAACTGTAAGAAGAGAGCACAAGGCATCTTGGATGCCCAAGCCCTGTCATAGCAGCTTGCATTGACTGATACAGATCACAGCCTTACCTCTGTGCACTTCTCTGTAATCTGTAGTCACACTTATGTATATATCTGCAGTGGAGATTTAACTACCTACAATCATTACAAGATCTAAATTATTTTCTGATCTTAATGACATGCATTCTTTCAATGCTTCTTTCTGATAAATGAAAGGAGAGATTTCCCACGTCTTCCCATTTAAAGAGTTTAATAGTCTTCTCTGNGGGTTCATTGGCCTTAAAATACCTTCAACAATTCAGTCATAGCAGTTTTCGTGGTACCTAAGTGAATATAAACCAAAACAAAATTGTGGTAGTGTTTTACTGTTACCAAATTGGCTAGTTTAAAGAAATGATAAGGTGGTATTAGTACTTNCATGAGAAATTAGGGCTTTCTTTTGTGGCTGACAGGAATGGCTTCCAAGGCTTTGTGGTACAGCAGATGAGCACAAAAACAGCGAAGGTTGAAAAGTGTTCATAGCACAGATGTATCAACTCTGCTGCTAAAAATTTAGCATTAGGAGGCTGAAATGGTAAAAGGATTAATATAAACTACACACTTCCAATTGTGAAGCACAACCTCAATCTTTAACGGAATGCTGGTACATTAATTAGACACTACAGTCTACCGTAAGTACACATCATTAAAACCCCTGAAAAATGCACACTCCTTTACAGTTATTTTTATCATGTTTGTTTTTACGTGTGCATGTCAGTGTGTGCATGTACATGCATGTGTTTGCACGTGCTCCATGGCACATGAGTGGAGTCAAAGGGCAACTTGTGGAAGTGAGTTCTATCTCTCCACCGTGTGGATCCTGGGCATCAGACTTAGGAAGTCAGGATTGGCAGCAAACACCTTTGCCTGCTGAGCTATCTCATCAACCCAACAGTGAACAATCCCTTCAAGGAGATGTCTTCTGTGTGTATATTGTGTGTGGCACTAAAATAGCAATGTATTAGCAACAATGTGTCTTAGGAGTGTGNNGATCCTTTACTAGTTATCTTTATATCAGTACACAAATATCTTAAAGAATGTTAATATCACAGGAGGAACATTGATGATAGAAAACCTTAGCAGGAAATAGCAATAGTCATATTGCTTTCAAATAGATGCCATTACAGTTACGTTTTAATTTTCATTTTTTTGTTATTTTGTTCATTGTTTTTTAGGCAGATTGTATCTTATGTGTGGCTAAATGATGACTCTCCAAATGACAGAGTGCTAGTACTAGCAGCTAGGAGAAACTTGTAGGGGCATATTTTCAAACAGAAAAGAGGTNCCCCAGGCTCCATTCAGGGACTATTGACGCTTTTGCTATGGTCATTAATATATGACAATAATGGTGTCTCAGACATGTAGAGATGAGTGAAAAGTAGCAACTGTTATTTCTCATTCTCTTAAGATGTCATCTGTGGTTTTCNTTTGTATTTTTGTTTCTATATATTNCCCTAACAAGGAGATAGTATTTTAAAGTAAGAAAAACAGATTTTATAAAAATGGAACAAAAATTGAAATCTATTACTTTTACATAAACTGTGACTTTCATGCTCATCTTTGAAAACAAAATGAACACTTATAGTAATTAATAAGATTTATTACTAGTATAACTATAAATATGGTTACCAATATTACATGTAGTTACTTTTTGATACTTTAGAATATCTCTCTATGAAATATAGTATTTACTAGACAGATAGAAAACACTGTTTTGTTTCATTTTTGAGACAAGGTCTCATGTAGCACTGTCTGGTCTCAAACTCACTATGCAGCAGAGGACAACTAATTTCGTATCCTCCTGCCTCNACCTCNCCACCTGGGGTTACAGGCATGAACCACCACACCTAGTTTATGCAGGACTGGAGTCAGACCCCAGGGCTTTGTGAATGCGGGGCAGACACCTAGATGAGCTACTTCTGCAGCCCTAATATATGGTACCTTGATTGCTAGGATAGAANATGATGCTATTAACGCTTTGCTAGAGTGCATAAAATGCCTCCCCAGAGGTGACTTTATTTAGCTCTTAGATAAGCATGTGAAAACTCTGTCATTCCACTGGTCACCCCCTGACTTTTGCATCTTGGGGGCTATTTCTTCTGGATCTACTTTATGATGCCTTGCTAGGGAACACAATTTAGCCTGCCAGNTATTTGAGTGTGCCGTATGGGCATTCTGGAATANTGGAAATGATTCTTCTTTTTTCAAATGGAGAGGGCAGTAGGTCTCTGTGNTTAACATTAACTATGGGACTCTCCATTGCTTTTCAAATTGCACTGCCCTGTGAGTCCTAGTCCCCCTTTGCTTTTAAATCACGGCTCTTTGAACTTGGAGAAGTCTCATCTGAATTAAAGGAAGTGAAATAATGCTCTCTGCCCTCCCTTGCCCTTGGTCAGATTTCTCACGGCTCAGCAGTGTGAAGGCAGCTGTAGGTTGGAGTGATAGAGTCCTAACATCAGACTCAAAGCCCTCTCATCACCTGCATTTACTTCCTCACCTGAGCATTTTCCTGTCTGACACAAAGCTCAAAAGTTGGCATGTCTAAGAATCCTCTGGCCCACCAGAGTTCCTGATTCATGGAGGTCCAGGGTGGAGCTGCTGATGTGAGATCCTAAGAAGTCCACAGATGGTCCTGNGGATGCTGTTGGTTTCAGGCCTGCAGCTGGAGGGTGGCTGTTTCACACCAGCTCTCAGGAAGTGCTTCCCTTACAGAACATGCTCATAAGGACATGAATAAGTGATTGTAATTTCCAATCAANGTGGCAAAAGACTGCAATAAACANGCAGACTCTCAGAAGAGTCTGTGATTCATACTGACTTGGGAAATGCAGGAGGTTTGATAAGTAGTATTTGGAGAGGAGTAGATGACTTCACACAGGGAAACAGGATGAGNGGAGACAAAGAACTTGAAACACACAGCGTCCGCAGTATTAGATGCTAAAGAGATAGGTGCCTATGTGTTGCTTAAGAGTACCTTCCCATCNCCCGATATTTTCAACAATATTTACTCAGAACTGTCAACCTGCTGCTTTTCACCCAACATTATTATCTTTTTTTCCCCCCACTCTAGTTTAATCTGAATTTATTCTTTCTGGAAGGCAGAAGAAAAGTTATAAGCATAAATGGCCTTGCTTTCAAATGCGCAATGATTAATTATCATCTTTAATATGCATGACACATTCCTTGTGAAATCAACATATGTCTACATGCTACCCAAATAAGTAATTGAAAAGTTCAGCAAATTCAGTCACTTGGCACCATGTAATTAAGTAAAAAAAAGGTTTTTTTATGCTGAATTTAGTCAAATTGAGACACACAGTGCTATTAAAATTTTTGTTTTTTTAGCTCTAAGATACTGTAGTTTTCAGAATGAGGACTGTCTCCAGGTAAAGTAGATGGTAATGACATGGACTCTGAGGCTGTTCCAGGAAAATCTATTTTTTATGTAACCCACTTCTGCTCCCCTTTCTATAAGCATGATATTCATACTTCAGGTAAAATAATAATTGATATGCAGTAGCCTATCTCTTGAATGTTCCAAGTTACTTACCTGATTAAGAAAACTGATTTTAGTTGGTTTCTTGCTTAGTCAACTGATAGAGAGATAAGACTGCTTTCTGAGGAAGGCACCAGGTGGGAGCTGATGGTTTTGACAGGACCTGCTCCGGAAGGTTGTGTGTACTGCCAAGAAGCCCAATATGAGTAATTCAGAGCCTTCTTCCTGGCTGATAAGTTTACGTGAAAATTTTAAAATACTGGATCCAGGAAGCTGGGGAGATAGCTTAGCTGGTAAAGTGTCTGCTTTGCAAGCATGGGGGCCTGAATTCAATCTCCAGAACCAATGTTTATAAACAAAAGGCTGGCACTGGGGAGGCAGAGACTAGATCTCTGGGGCATGCTGGCCAGCTAGTCTAGACTACTTGGCTAGGCAAGGGAGAGACCCTGCCTCAAAGGCAAAACGCTGTAACTAGTCCAAACCAACCAACCAACCGACCAAACAAACAGCTCCAGAGTGCTTAGTACCTGACGAACCANAACCAAGACTATCTCTTGGCTTGGATACACATGTAAGCCCTCATGATTGNATGTGATCACACAGTGACCTTAATACACTAACTATTGCATTCTGAGCATGCTAACAAATGCACTATTGACTATTTCTATAGGTCTGATACAATGATTTTATAATTGTAAGTGACATTTATAAGTTATATTGTCATTGTGAGAATAAGGAGGTCACTTTGCTTTGTTTAAAGAGTNTAGGCTACTAAATGCTGAACATCTATTTAACGCTACAATTTTATTTTGAGACAGGATCTTGCTATGCAGCTCNAGCTGGCCTAGTGCTCACTATNTAGCCCAGGTTGGTATTAAGTTTGTGACAATCCCCCTGTTTCAGCCTCCTGAATGATGAGATCACAGGCACATGTCACAATACTTG
>LZPO01107933.1:215435-236163 GCA_001675575.1 Neotoma lepida | reverse complement strand
CCCTACCCCTTGCCAGCTGCCACAGACAGGAGAGCTGGCCCCATCCCTCACCTGGGCAAAGTGGGGAAGCTGGCCCTGGTGGTGCAGGCATAGGAGAGCAGGTAGGCTGACAGACTCAACTACCTCCCAGGCCCAGATCCAGGTCTCTGAGTTGGCCCACCCCAACATCCACCCCATCTAAGAACTGCTGGAGCACGTGAAGGGGCTGGTCCTGCAGAACTAAAGCTGCAGGATCTCCATGACAGGGCAACAACAGGACAGCTGAGAGAAGTCATGATGAGGATCTAAGTATTGATTATGCAACAGAAGCCAGAGGCCTCAAACCAGACCAATGACTCATTGCCATGAACATTTGCAAACAAAGCTATTTGGGCAAAAGGATATACTAGGTGACACCATAACACACCTCAGCTTCTACAGCGAGATGATGATTATTAGTTTTCTTTTGGGGGAAGGTTGCAAGGGTGGGCATTGGATATGGAGGGACAGGGAGATAAGTGGGTTTGGGGTGCATGATGTGAAATTCACAAAGAATCAACAAAAAGTTTAAAAGCAAGAATAACTATAGGAGGAGATGGCTATGCCAGTTTGCTTCATTGTGGTAAACATATGTCATAATGTCAATGTATATCAAAACATCAAAATGTACCTTGAATATTATATATGTGTATGTATAATTTTCTTTTTTCTTTTTTCTTTTTTTGGTTTTTCGAGACAGGGTTTCTCTGTGTAGCTTTGCGCCTTTCCTGGAACTCACTCGGTAGCCCAGGCTGGCCTCGAACTCACAGAGATCCTCCTGCCTCTGCCTCCCGAGTGCTGGGATTAAAGGCGTGCACCACCACCACCCGGCGTATATGTATAATTTTCATGTATCAATTGTATCTTGATNAATCTGGAAAAAGTTTAAAACATAATAAAAAAAGAGAAAACACATTTGAATTTGAATTTTCCTATTTAAACTTTATCAGCTAGGCATCTGTGTAGCAAATTCTCNATCTAGCAGGCAGGTGGGCAGTGTGAATGTGAAGACAAGCCTGCTTCCTGCACTGAAAGCATTGTGTAAGTGGAACCTTCTAGAGAAAAGCCCTTGGCAGTCTAACTGTAGATCTCAACCCTCTGTTGGCTAAAATAGTCTCTTTAAGGACCCTAGCTTAGTCTGGTTGCCTCGTGAAATTAAAATGAATAAAGATGTACTTCAAAATTATTCATGAGACATTTATTATGTCTTGATATATTATAAAATTGATAAAGATTAAGGCTTTGTTGCAATGTTTTAATTTCTAGGTGCCAGAGGCATAGGTCAGACATAAAAACAATGTTAGNGAGGTTGAAGATGGTTCACTGGGTAATTACACTTACCATCAAGTCTGATGACCTGTTCAATCCCTGGGATCCACATAGTGAAAGGAGAGAACTAAATCCTGCAAGTTGTCCTCTAACTTTCACAGGCATACATACTGTGACACATGTGCCCTCACACATTGCACATATACATATAAATACATAAATAAATAATGAAAGTGTAAAAATTCATTTTTTTGGAGACAGGTTCTCACTATGTGATTCAGGTTGACTTTAGATTCCTGGGCTCAACAAACCCTCCTATTTCAGCCCCCTGAATAGCTGGGACTGAAGACGTATGCCACCCTGGCTGGCAAAGGAACTATCATAATGTCTGCATGTCATTCTACTCTACAAAGGCTTTCAATCTTGGGCTGTCGCCGTGAGGTGGAGTAGCACTAGCGGTGACTTAATGGCTGTTTTCTGTCTGCTGGGCAGTTTCCCTGGTGCTTTATACCATGGCAATAACAGCAGCGTGGTTGCTCCACGTTGAGTAGATTGCCAATAGCCACCTCACTAAACATCGCAATTGTTATATAAGGCAGCAACTGCCGTTTTAAGACAAGGAGAGGCTTGGAGGCTCCTTCAGTGTCCAAGATCCACACTGAGTAAGAGTGAGGAGGGCTGGATGTGGCTCCAGGTTAATTCTGCTTGCTGCATACCTTGACAGAGCTGTCACGAAAATAAACTTCATCCTTTCCTCAAAGCCATACTCTGTAATTTAGATGAAGATGCAGTTCTTCACCTCTCATCCTCACTTTGAAATGACCTTAAGTTAAACTTGAAATGGATTCTGTATTTACAGAAATAACCAGTTCCAGAAACCATGTATGCTGCACAAACCCAAACATAGGCACATATATAAGTGTGTACACATACACACACACAAACACACAAATGCACATACACATATATATGCATGCACACACATACACATATACATACACAACTGCATGAACATACATGTACACACACATATACATATACATACGTACACATATATGCACACACACACACACACACACTTTTGTTAGATCAGTGTCTGTGGTGATTATATTATGTCCCCCAAAATATTGTGTACCCTAATAAAACTTATTTGGGGTCAGAGAACAGAACAGCCACTAGATTAAACATAGAGGTTAGGCAGTGGTAGCACACGCCNTTAATCCTAGCATTCCCGAGGTAGAGATCCATCCAGATCTCTGTGAGTTCAAGGCCACGCTAGAAACAGCCAGGCATGGTGGCACACACCTTTAATTCCAGTGGCACACACCTTTAATTCCAGCACCTGAGATCTCATGTCTTTGCTTGAGAAAGACACATGCCTTTAATCCCAGAAAGTAGTGGCAGGAAGCAGAAAGGTATATAAGGTGTGGAAACCAGAAGCTAGAGGCCTCTTAAGCTTTCAGGCTTTGAGCAGAGTTGAGCTGAGATTCATTTGGGTGAAGACTCAGAAGCCTGCAGTCTGAGGAAACAAGATCAGCTGAGGAGTTGGCAAGGTGAGGTTGGCTGTGGCTTGTTCTGTCTCTCTGATCATTCAGAATTTACCTCAATACCTGGCCTGGTGTTTTCAATTAATAAGACCGTTTAAGATTCGCTCTACAAGTGTCCTGGCCTTAGTTTTTCTTTCTTTTGAGGTGGTGAGTAGAGTTTTCTGGGAAGAATGAGCTTCTGTGACTGCTGGAAACCTATGTCAAAATTAAAAGTAAATTTCCCTTTATTTTAAATAACCCATTTATTCTATTTTATAAATAACATATTTATTATCATAAATAATATTTATTTTAAATAATCCATGGCATTTCCTGAGGAAGGACTGTTTTAAAAGGGGCAATTTGCAAATATCAGTAAGAAAATGTTTATAGCAAGTAAGAAA
Organism: Neotoma lepida; assembly: GCA_001675575.1. Classification (NCBI taxonomy): domain Eukaryota; kingdom Metazoa; phylum Chordata; class Mammalia; order Rodentia; family Cricetidae; genus Neotoma; species Neotoma lepida. The sequence continues at coordinate 232,946 of LZPO01107933.1, read as the reverse complement.
TGAGCACGGCCATGTTATTTTCCCATTTTGCAATGGACAAAAATCTCAGTATTTAGTCTCCTCATTTGGAATTCACTGAAATGAAAACATAATCCAAGTTAATTACTGTTCCCTAAGGTATCTGGTTGCATAATGTTTTATAAAATTAAAACCTATTAAGTGCCCATGGGAGGAAAAAAAATTACTTCAGATGCAAAGCATTAAAGAAAAAAGAAGAAAGAAAAAGAAAAAAGCAAAGAGACAAAATCTAGTTAGGGCCTTTACCTCCTGTTATGTAGGCATGGATAACCTGGGAATTCAGAACTGATGAGAATTTGGGGTCTATTAAAATTTTTAGGGTCTAGAGAGACAACTCAGCCTTGGCAAAGTCCTTGCCAGGAAAGCAAGTGGAGCCGAGTTTGGTTCCCCAGAACCCATGCTTAAAAACAAAACAACACAGAACAAAATTAGGTGCAGTTGCCTGCCCCTGGAATCCCAGTGCCAGGGAGGTAAGCACAGGCAGGTTCTTGAGACTTGCTGGCCAGCCAGTCTAGTGGAGTCTGCGATCTCCAGATATAGAGAGAAACTGACCCTGTCTCAAAAAATAAGACAGAGTAGCAGAGGACGACACCTGGCATGTGACACGCACAAATGCACACCCACACGTGAATATGGACAAAGAGGCTGAGGCTGGAGGATCACAAGTTCCAGGCCAGCCTGAGCTACGTAGCAAAATCCTGTTTCAAAATAACACGACAATACCCCTTTCTTGGGGCTGATTTCCACATGTGAAATTAAAACAAAAGTTAGACTCCAAGAACAGTGCTCCAGGGTGAGTCCAGTTTGAGCTGTCATCTTGCTGGCCCTTGGGGGGGGGTGGCTTTCTAACAGAAGAAAAGCCAACAGCTCTCATTTTAACCAGATGCTCCTGTCTTCTTACCTCAGTGTCATCCCTCTGAGGAAGGGATTTTCCATGCCTTAGTTCAAACTGGCAGCCTATTAAGGATGGCTATATAGATAGAGTTGGTGGATCATGCCAGTAGCCCAGCATCAGGGAGGCTTAGGTCTTAGGTCTGAGGCCATCTTAGGCTACACAGAAACCCTGTCTTAAACTGTAGCTAAATTACCTAGCATGTAGGAAGCTCTGGCTTTGATTTCCTGTACTGTACCAACTAGGCATGGTGGGATATTCCTGTAATCCCAGCCCTTGGGAGATGGAGGAAGGAGGATCAGAGTTTTGAGGTCATCCCAAACTAGATAATGACTCTGAGGAATTCTGGGAAACACGATATCCCTGTCTAGAGGAAAGGAAGAGAAGAAAGACAGAGAAGTTTGGCTTTTCTGAACAACATACATGTCGACACCCCAATCATTCTAATTTTTGTTCCATTCAAGTCAACACACACTCACAGAAAATAGAATAGAGATTTATTTGGGATAGGAATGCCAGATGTAGGCCTTATATGAATATTCAGAAGGTGCCGATTTGATTAATTTAGTCAAGTACCAACTCAAGCAAGAATGAACGTGCAACCAAACAGGACTGACTTCCTATACCTCAGTAGGATGTGCTGGCATTTTGTAAAAGATGGCTTCGGGTTTGACCTAGCAGGTGTTTGTTTTGAGATTAATTACATTCACAAGCCTGGGTTTGAGATTTGGTTTTGTACTTAGCTTACGTTCCGTGTGGTGATGGACAGGGGATCTGTCCTTTCTCATTCCAGCCTCCATTACAGAGCACCTGGGACCTGGTTGAACCTCAGTCATTTCCCACTTCTAACATTTGATGGTTCTAAGTGGCTGACATACATTCCTTGACACGGTTGGAAAATTTGATAAGATGCTCAGTGGTTCACGTAATGACGTGAGATGAAAAACCAAGACAGGGCTGCCGAAACAGCCGAGCAGGTAAAGGTGTTTGTCTCCAAGCCCGGTGGCTTGAGTTCAATCCTTGGGGCCCTACTGGTGTATATTTTCACTTGTAGGAATGTGATCTGAAAAGGAACTGCTGGTTGACTCAAGGATGTAGATGTTACCTGTTTTCACCCAGAGTTCTCACTGATTAGGAATTCAACTCAAGTAACATTATACATGTGGTCATTTTGAAGTTCCTTTGTTGCTGGCCCTCTTTCTATGAAATAGAGAGGAAAGGTCCAGGCTTCACAGCCAGAACAAGANTCATGTTTGGCTTCTGACCCCATCTATCACTAACTCTCCTAAGGGATTAGTTATAAGGATGGAATGAAGCAGTACTTGCAAGCACTGGTCATGTGGACGATGGTAGGTGTCTTTATGTTCCCACCCTCGTCTCCGTCCTGAGAACCTTCTGACTTTCCTGGACTACAGGTACAGGTCCTCTCTTGTGCTTCAGTCATTCTGGTGCACGACTGTTGGATATCACATGATGTGCACAATCCCATCTCTAAATCTTTCCCTATTCTTTTCTGTGACCCTCAGGGGGCATATTTACTCAAAATCCTTCAAGGAAGATTCTCTTTGTCCCTCCATTCCTCTATGTGTGCACACATATTCATGTGTGTACCAACGCATGTACACATGTGTGTATGTGAAGAAGCCAGAGGACAACCTTGGGCATTTTCTTCAGGCACTGCCCACCTTTAGAAATTTATTTTAATTTTAATTTACATTTTATTTTATGCATATACATGGGCACACACTTGAGCCATGGCCCTTCTATGGTGGTCAGAGAACATCTCACAGGAATTCTTGCTCTCCTTTCTCCATGCTGCTCCTGGGACTGAATTCTGGTCATCAGGCAGGGTGGCAAGCGCCTTTAACTGGCTGAGCCATCTTGTTGGCCACCCTCCCCTTTTTTTCTGAGACAGAGTCTCTCACTGGCCCGGCACTCACCACATAGGCTGGAATTACTAGCATGCATCACTATGGCTATTGCTTACATGAGGTCTAGAGATCAAACTCATGTCCTCATGCATGCAAAGGAAGCAGTTTACTGACTGAGACTTCTTGATNTGGCCCATTATTTTTGCTTTTGCTACTGTAATTGACATTTGACTATATATTACCTCAGTTTTCTAAGGATGTTTAGTCTCTATTGTCCTTTATCCCCAGTTATTCCACAAGAAAAACTCCTGACTGTATATTCAGGCTAAATAGAGAATGCTGAGTTTGTTCAGGACATTTAAACTACGAGGACTACACACCATNGAATGAATTAAAAGCTTATGAAGGGACTTGGAAATGATTTCCATGTATGAAAGAGCTCAAGACCTTGGGTCGTCTGTCTTAAAGGGGAAGAATAAGATAAGCTTTATCTGCAAACAGTTGAAGAGTCCTCATGTGGAAAGGTACTGAAAANTTTCCAACTTAAGACCATCAAATTGAAACTATAAAAAGGACTTTCCAGGAGAGTGGTCCAGAGATGAGTTCTCTGACTTTGCAGACATGCAGACATGGGCTGAGAAGTGATTTGTTTGGAGTATGGTATAAAACATTGGGGGAACAGAGAAGCCATGGGGTTGGAAGGATGCTGGGATTCCTCCTAAAGCTGATGCTTTGTGTGCTGGCTGGTTTGGGGTCAACTGACACAAGCTAGAGTCATCAGAGAGGAAGGAGCCCCAGTTGAGGAAATGCCTTNATGAGACCCATCTATAAGGCATTTTCTCTATTAGTGATCAATGTGGGAGGACCCAGTACATAGTGGGAAGTGCTATCCCTGGGCTGGTGGTCCTGGATTCTATAAGAAAGCAGGTTAAGCAAGCCATGGGAAGCAAGCCAGTAAGCANCACCCNTCCATGAACTCTGCATCAGCTCCTGCCTCCAGGTTCCTGCCCTGCTTGANTTCCTGTCCTGACTTCCTTCAGTGACGATCAGCAATATGGAAATGTAAGCCAAATAAACCTTCTCTTTCCAGACTTGCTTTTTGGTCATGGTNTTTCGTTACAGCANTAGGAATCCTAACTAAGACACTAAGTCATCCCAAACAAATGCTCCTCAACCATTTCCTTTGTTGATGGATAAATGAGCGCCCTCACACAACAAACATTTGGCAAGTGATATCCAACCAGTGTGTTCTAGAAGCCTTCAATCAGCAAGNCTTCAAGTCTGTTAAACATATTTGGGAAAAATAATTCCTCCCACAAGTATGTAATAATGTATGATCAATTACTTTATAAATAGAGTGTATTAGTCATTTTTCTTGTTGTGGGGACAAAATACCTGACAAAAAATAACTTAAGAGGTGAAGAAAAGCTTATTTGGACCATAGTTTGAGGATGCAATTCATCATGATGTGGAAGGCAGCAGAGAGGTGGCTGGTCACATTGTATTTGCAGTCAGTCAGGGAGGGGGAGGGGAAGGCGGAAAGGGTGAGGGAGAGAACTTGTGAGTACTCATTAATATATTATTACTAATAAATGTAACAAAATTTCAAAACTGTACGAGCCTCNGAAGTTAATTATTCNTATGAACTCCAGTTTCTTCATTTATAAATAGTAAAATGATAACAGCAGGATTCTTCATGGGTCATCCAAGTCACAACCCAATCAGAATGGATGCCTGGCCAGTTGTTCTGGATGCCAGCTAGTCCTCTGAATGGTAGCAGACCAGCTCTACTTGTGGGGACTAGCTACAAGTAGAAATCTCTTGAATGGAGTGTGGCGCATAGAAGATTCTGGATAAAGGTTAATCCCCTTCCATCACCTACGGCTGAGACTGGGTAGTATGTGATGGGACTTAAAATCGGTTTGGGTAGCGATGACAATCTTATTATTGATCCTATTTGTTTAGGGTCCATTGATGTCANTTTTTACCCTGAAAACATGCTTATTTCTGTACAGTGCTCATTTAGTTTGCAGTATAGAGCAGCAACATGGACAGAACACATCAAGACCATGACTATTGATTACCCACCATAATGAGACGGGAAGACCCTGTTGCGGAAGACATCACACACTTTGGGTGTAGGACATAGAAATGTTTACCTGGAATCAACCAGACAATTTCTCCCTGATAACACTCATAGTTCCAGAAGGTGCTATGTAGTTCTTGGCAGAGAGAAGACATCAGGGTTCTTATTCAGTGCTGCATCCTGCATACTACAATACCAACATGCCAGGCAAGATGTGCCTATTGGTGCAATAGTAGCATGGCTGTTATGGGGGTGACTAGCTACCTTCTGCTTGCATTTGAGGGAGTTCATGCCTGGNACTAAATCTGATCAAAATCCCATGGCTAGAGAGGTCTCAGGTCCTAGTGCGAAAACTACTAGTGTTTTACTAAAAATGATTGTGTTGACAAGTAGATGTCTAAATATTTAAGAGTGTGTTCAGACATTAGTTCTACTCTTATCCTTGGTCACAGAAGCTTCCTTCTGCATTGGGAAGCAAGCAATCAATGCAGGCTCACAATTGATCAAAGTGTTGAGCTTAAGTGCCTTGGTCAACCCGAAATTGGACATCTGTATCAGCTCCTCAACCCCCAGAGGTTAAAGGAGCACCATGGAAGTGAGGGGCAAAAAGAATGAAGATCTGGAGGATAGAGAGAGTTTCTGTGCAATGCTGCTTTTACACATGATGTGGCATTGCACCCATGAACTCATAGCAACCGTGGTTACCNGTACAAGATGAAGTCAGTTAAACTTCCAGCATGGATAGGNGACCACCACCCTAGCTGAAGAGCTATCCGCAGTTGATGGCTGTTGGGGTGAAGTAGGCGTTTGGATGGTGGCCACTGGTTGGTTGCTCATGCTTCACAGGGTGGCTCCACACGTGTGTTCATGCAGGTAGAACTAGTTGGACATAGTGGGTCATTATAAAAAAGAAACAACGCGTGAATTTGGGAGAGGCAAGTGTTGGGTGGGAGAACGGGAGTGGGGAGTTGGAGCTACTGAGTGATAAAATCAGACTTTTCTCTCATGGCCCTATAATTCATGTGACTGGTTACTCTCATTTTGTGGGCCCCTTGCTGATTCCTTCTGTGTGTAAAATCATGGAATCCTGGCATTAGAACCACTGGGAAAGTAATAAATGTTTCAAAACTGTTAGTATTGACTACCTGCAGGAAAATGTTACTAGGGTGATGCTAACAGCTCAGCTAATGGTATACACACACACACACACACACACACACACACACACACACACACACCACACTCATCAAATATCACACACACCTTCTAAGCAATGCCTCATCTTTCTGTGTCATTGGCAATGGAACTCAGGGCCTACTAAGGTACATCCTCAAGCCTAAATCAATGTTTTAGGCCCAAAGTCCTGAAAGATCTTCCGAAGAGCTTTGAACTTGTTTGTGTGGTGATGTGTGGCATAGACTCCATGGGATCTGTCTATCAACCATGCCTTTCCCAAGGGTTTGGTGGTGTAAGACAAAGAAATATTTGAAACCATCTGAACTAACTACTGTTTTCGTGGGAAACTGGGAAAGATGGTAAGATAGTTAGACAATCTCCTTGAACTTCTAAAGTTCCTGCTTCCACTTCCTGAGTGCTGGGTTTACAGGTGTGAACTATCATGCCTGGGATTATGCGGTGTCAGGGATTGAATTCAGGGCTTCAGGCACTAGGCAACTNCTCTACCAACTGAGCTGTACCCTCCAAATCCCCTAAAGCAGTGGTTCTCAGCCTTCTTAATGCTGCAGTGACCTTTAATACAATTTCTCATGTGGTGACCCCCAACCATAAAATTATTTTCATTGCTACTTCATAACTGTCATTTTGCTATTATTTAGAATCGTAATGTAAACAACTGTTTTTCTGATCAGCTGTAAAAGGGTGGTTCGATCCCTCAAAGGGTCGTGACCCACAGGTTGAGAATCACTCAAAGGGATTTCTTCGTGAAGAAGAGCCGGGCTACAAGAAAAGGGACAAGTTTGAGATGGCTCAAGCAGCTTTGGAACAAAATCTGCAGTTGCTTGGTTAACACACTTCTCTGGAGATGTGGAAGGATGNGGNTGGGACCTCCATGAACCACACCCTGCTTAGCAGCAAATCTTGGGCTTTATCAAATCTAGCCGTGGGCTCAGCTCTGGTGGAGGAACAGCAGGTGACTGGGGTAGAACAGAAAGCGGGTGGCTAGAGGGAGGACTCAGGGTGGACTTTTCCTGTACATCCCTTTGGGGAAGAGTTTGAAAGGCTGGCTGGGGAGTCCCCTGGCCTGTGGCTTGTCCCTGAAGTAAAGAGAGTTTCCTTTTCAGGACTCACAGCAAACCAGTTCACTTGAGTGCCCGATTTTCAGTGTGAGCTGTCAACATGGCTGTTCTGGCTCCAACCCAAAGGTATCTGAGGGTTTGTGTGGGTCCCTGTTGGAGCGGCCTGCAGTGCTGATGAATCAGACACACTGTAATGTAGCGTCAACTCCCTTCTCAGAGCTTTCTCTTATGAAATACCCTGGATGACAAACTGTTTACTGTATCCTATTTTCCATCACCTTGAGTTCCTGCGAGATCATTTAGCTCTTAATATGGTGTATCTGTCGATTTATCACCTATCCATCAGGCTATCTCTCTGTTTCCAAAAGGCCGATCAGATAGTCCCTAAGTACTCTGAACTTGTGCCCAGCAGGCATGCCAGGGCTTGTACAGGGCTAAGAGACCTGGTTCTTGATCTAGTTTTATAGAGAGCAATTAGCATAAAGGGAACAGGTTTATAGGCAGCACTCAAACTTTCAAATGGTTCATATGCATCGTAATCAAGCTTGTGAAAAAACAACTCTGGAGGAAGCTGATTAAAATCTCTCCCCTCTCTTCTCAGCCTGCCCATGTTTGAAGTTCAGGAGACACTTTCTCTGGGAACATAAAACCCCTTATCTAACGGTNTATGTACCACACCACCCATTCAGGCGTCCATCCTTTCTCTCTGAAAATNTTGANGGTGTGCCAAACAGATCACAGCATCGATGCGCTTGCAGAAGGCATGTTCCCAGGGTCCCAGACACTGTGTTTTTCATGTCTGGGCCAGAACATACAGTAAGGGAGGGACCACTTTCCAAGTAGTGTGGGGTATGCTGATTGTTGAAAGCACAGAATTAATCCCACTTGTTGTTACCCATAACAAGTCTTGTGGGAAAAATCCTCATCCCTGNCTAAGGCAATGCCATTAAGAATGCCCATCATGGTTGCACTCAGGAGCAACACCCCTGTCACCTCTGGATCTACAGATCAATCAGGCTGTACAGCAACACCATGTCTTCTGCATCTTCTGCGACCCTGAAAACCCAGGCCTTCATCCAGATCGTGTGTGCCTTATCTGAGACCCATGGACTGCACATATCTCAGGATAGCTGTGAATTTGATCTGATCTCTATAGATGGGAACATTCTGTTGAACTATCAAAAAGCCAGACACCCCCCTAGCCTAGAGTTGATGTAATCATTGAATGTGTTCTGGACTTGTCACTGTAACAAATGCTTGAAATAATCAATCGTTAAGGAGAAAGTATTTATTTGGCTCATGGTTTTAGAGGTTTGAGTAGATAATCAGGACTTTTAGGCCTCTAGTGGTGATGGTGGTGGTAGTGGTGGTGATAGTGTTGGTGTGTGTGTGTATGTCAGGGGGATCACAGATAACAATCATGGGGAGCATGTGGTTGAATAAACTGATCACCTCATAGCCCTGGAGTGAAAAGGAGAGTGGAAAGGAAAAGTTCCCAGAATCCTCTTTGAGAACATGACCCAGTGACCTAAAGACCTCCTCATAGGTCCCATCTTTGATAGGTTCAGCAGTATTGAGGCACAAGCTTTTAAGAGAAGGGTCTTTGAAGGACTCTTAAGATCCAAACCACAACCCAGGCTTTTCTGTGCCCCTATGTTTTCTTTAGAGTCTCATTTCTTCTTGATGGTCCCAGCAAGGATGCACAGCCTCCAAGACTTTGCCACAAAGATTTTTTTCACTCTTGGAATTTTAATTCTACTATTATTTCATAAGTATTGGGGACTTCCACAGTTGTTTGTATCACTCATCTGCCTCTTAGACTTGAAATTCTGAATATTCATGAGCCATCAGTGACTAAGTAAGGGTGAGTTTTGAGCTTGCTGGGGGGAAGGAATGCTCACTGTTTTGCTTCATGAATCTGTCCTGTTATCACAAAATGGGGGATGCAGGAAATGGCATTGCCATTCTTTTAAAAAAATATTCTTTTTCATTTTTCTCTCCCCCATCCCTTTTCCATCTTTCTCCTTCTCTTTCTTTCTCTCAGTGCCATANATGAAATCCAGGCTCTCACACACGCCAGCCAAAGCAGTCTACAACTGAGTTCCATGTCGCGCCCAATGTTCCCACATCTTGCTTTGTTTAGTCATCGGATATGATACTANAGCTAGGTGCCTGCAGACCTTTTCCTTCTCCCATTAAAAAAGGATTTTCCAATTCTAAATTAGACTGTGGAACTATTTTCAACATATTATCTTTTTCCTTCCTTTTTTGAGGCTGGCCCCACACTCACTCTGAAGCAAAGAGAGATTATCCCATCTCCACTGGCTTCAGGGTACTGGGATTACACGTATATGGGCCATAACTCTCCTTTGTATGGTATTGGGGATTGAACCCAGGACTTCGTGCATGTTAGGCAAGCTCTCTGCTAGCTGAACTACACCCCTAGCCCAACATCTTACCTTTTTAAAAAAGTATTTTAGATTGTCCTTCAAAGATCTAAATAAGACGAGTGACACCATTTCAGTGTGTCAGCCCTTTTACATGCAATTGATTTACAATTTAATCCTTTTTCAGTTTTACTCATTTATTCATTTATTGCACATGTGTGTGTGTGGGGGGGGAAGCGTGTATGTGGAGGTCAGAGGTCAACCTGTGGGAATTGGCTCTCTCCTGCCAAGATATGTGTGCTGGAGATTGGCAGCAGGTGCCTTAACCTGCTGAGCTGTCTCACAAGCCCCAAATTCTATCCTTTTATTACGTTTTGATAGTAGGTTCTGCTATTATATTCTTTGAGTCATAATAACTGAGGGAAATTAAAGCAAGAATGAGAGAATGCCANTTTATAATACAGTAAATCACAGGGTTGAACCTGGTCAGATGGGTTAAACTTCTACCATCGAAATAAAATTATTACTGTAGTTCAGGAAATTACTGCTATGTGCTGGCAGAAGAAGGAACAAGACGGCACAGGCAAGCAGTAATTTTTGACACATAGGTTAATTTTATGAAGTGTTTTATATATTTTCAATAAAATATATAGGTAATTAAAAATTGAACTAGGGTGCTTTTTGGGATTTATAATAATTAGCACATACACTGCACTATATATTTTCAAAAGCTTTATACATCGTTAATTAACTAGGGGTGAGGTAGTGAGTATGATTATACCCATTTTACAGGTGAGCAAACTGAACCATGAAGTACTTAAATAAACTGCCTCAGGGCTCGTAGCAAACCAGGGGAGAAGACAGGTTAAACTGAAGAGCCTGTGGTGCCCGCTCTGGCTTCGCCTCTCCTTCAGTCACTAATAGTTGTGTGTTGTATACCTTCATTCATTAGTCGTAGACAGATGTAGTCATGAACATAAATCTTGTTTTCCAGTTTGGGATGATTTTAATTCATACTTTGTTTTAATACAAGGGCCTGAAATTAATTCTGCTGACTAGCCATGTCCCTTGGAGGAGAGTGTGTATTATTNTCTTCTATAGGTAGGCAAACAGAGACACTGACTAGCAGCCCACAATGCTGGGGATTTNTGGCAGGAGGCGTAAGTAGATCCCTGACCTCTGGCTCCCACTCACACCCTNNTCAGGTCTCTGTGGACCACTGGAGCAGTGAAAACTGTCCCAGGAAGCAGCACAAACACCTAGCCAGGATTTGCCTCCTGCCCTTTAGAGCACAGGCCTGTGAATTTCTATACCCTGGGAGTCATCACCATGAAATGAAACCTTCCAGAAATACCACATCAATGCCAATCCAACCCACAGCTTCTTTGCCAAGAAGAACCAAATCCAATGCTTTTTCTGGATGAAAAATTCTACTCACTCCCCTCTTAGCTCACCCCAAAATATCAAAGCCCTGAATGGGCTTGTTTTACTTCCTTTTAATTTACTCACCTTTTCCATTTGTTTGTTTGCTGTTTGCCTGCTTTTGAGACAGGCTTAGTATGTAGCTGGGAATTCATTATGAAGCCCAGGCTGGCCCCAAGCTTGTGATCTTCGTTCCTCTGCCCATCAAGTGCTAGTATGATATGTGTGCAACACCATGCGTGGATTATTCCCTTTTTAGACACAACATATGGTTAATGCTTTCCTTTGCTTCATATGTTCAACAAGATCAGGAATTAACTTTTGTAGAAATCTCTCTTTCCTATGTTTCTTCCTTTAGGCATGGTTACCAATCAGAGCCATTAAATGATAGATAGCTAACAATTCNCTAAATCAATAGTATCAACTTCCTAGAGCAGGGTTAAGGTGGAGGCCAATTTCTAGAGTGAGTCAGGTCTCTCCTACATAGAGATCCAATCTGGTTTGATGTGGTAATTCTTTTTTGTTCCGTGGAAGCCACCAAATCCTACAGACATCAGGGATCCTTGCCCCAAATAGTGTCTGCATTGACAGAAAGCTGAAAGTTCTTTTCCTTTTTGTTTTTTTCCACTTGTATGGAGGCCAGAGTTGAGGTCAGGTGTCTTCTTCTATCTCCCCCCACCTTAGTTTTTTGAGGTGGGGTCTCTCACTCAACCTGGAGCTCACTGGTTCAGCTAGGTTGGCTGGCCACTAAGCCCTGGGGATCCTCTCGTCTCTGCCACCCCAACACTACAGTTGCAGATGTGTGCTGCTGCAACAGCATTTTGTATGGGTGCTGGGGATCCGAACTCAGGTCCTCACAATTGTGTGCAAAGCACTTTAATCAACTGAGTCATCTCCCCAGCTAGTCAAAGAAACCTCTTCTATGCTGCTTTCTCCATGGAGGGTGTAATCTTTTGTTGGATTTAGAGAACCTGGAATTTCATCTTTTGCTTCAGGTTTTTTGAGGCATGGTCTTCCTATATGGCTCAGGCTGGTCTCAAACTCACAATCATGGACTTGCTTACTATAATCAGCAAGAACACGGTGACATTTGAATAAGATGGAAATGGAAATGGAAATAGAACAAGGCTGTTCAGAGTCTGAACACCTGAAAGAGCATTCTAGAAGATAATGACAGCTATAAGATAGAAGCACAAATACCCTAATTATGAAGACATTATTGTCCTTGTCCTTGTCCATTTTTTTTTTCTAGCACAAGACCATAGGAATAAAAACCCATGTATTAGTTGAGCTAGGGAAAGTTGATANGAAGTCTTCAATGACAGCATGGAGCTGTGTGGGGAGCCCAGAGGATGGAAACCACAGTTGCAAAGATCAAAACTGAACTCAGGCTTGCAAGAGANTTTCCTTATGCTTTTCTGGAAAGGACAGAGCAAAAGGATTGTTTTTCCCAATCTGGAAAGCTTCATGGTTGGAGCTTCAGGTGCCAGAGAGGAGAATAACTGTACAGGGCAGAGAAACAGAACTCTCTCTGGTAGTTAGTGACATTCTCTGGTAGTTAGTGACATACTGCATGCACTTTTACATTTCCATGCAGAAATACCATGTTTGATATTTTTGAAAGCTATTATACCATCATAATTAATTTTCATTTTAAGTACAAATAAAAAAGAACTAAGAGTATCAAACAAAGAAATTTAATAAAGCTGAGGGTACATGGCACTCATTGTACACCTAATGCCTTGTGTACATCAACTCCCACCGTCCTTACAAGGGCTCTCTGGGGGATGCATCAGTGTTATGTNATTTGTCAAATGATGGAGCTGAGGGTTAGAGAGGTTAGCAGCCCACCAGTGCTTGCTGGCTAAGGAGCGGAGCTTTAAGTGGACTCTCAGGCTGTTATATTCTGGTTTTCTTATTCCTTCACTTGCAAAACTGAGAGCAGGCGATGAAATCAGGCAAGCCACATTAACGTCACAGTGTCTGCTACTTCATAGATCCGAAGTCACTGTCAGTTACAGTCATAGCAACTCAACTCCTGTCCTCTAATGACCAGTTTCTGTCGAGCTGGTGGTATCAGTGATTGCTACAGAGTCATTGGATCAAATGAGCCTCTTCCCTCCCCTCCTTCCCTTTTTCCTTTCTTCCCATTTATTTTATTTTATTTTTGAGGCACAGTCTCACTATGTAGCCTGGCTGGTCTGGAACTTTCTACGTAGATCAGGAAGGCCTCAAATACGCAGCAGTCTTCCTGCTGTTATCTTCAGAGAGTTAAAATTACGGTGTGTGCCACCGTCCCTGGTGCCATTTTTTTTTTTTTCTGTTTAAGATAAGTTTCACTGGGCATTTCTGACAATGCTACGCTGATTTGCCCTTCTCTGGTTCTCTTTGTTTTGTTTGGAAACAGGCAGTCATGTAGTTCAGGTCCAGTATGACTGATCTTGAACTCATGGTCCTCCTGCCCCCACTTTCCAATTACATTTGACTCCTTACTCTTCCACGATTGTTTGTGCCATACGTGAGGCTGTAATTTCCACCGTCCTCCTCCCAGGGCCCCCATGTACCTGGGATCAGCATCACTAGGAGGAAGTAGTACATCCTGTCCTCATTAACATTTCCCATGTCACCACTAGATGTTAGCTGCCTTCCTTTGGGTGGCTTGGTAGGTGAAGGTGACAATGTAATACTTTCTCTAGGAGGCCTCTGTTCTTCATGCCCAAAGGCAGACTGCAACAAGCGATATAAACAGTGCAATCTTAAATTACTCATTTTGGAAATGCATATGCAAACAAACACAGATTTTAGGCCTCATTTGGGAGACAAGAACATTGAACTTCATGTTCCTTTGATTTTATCAGCAATTTATCAGATTGAGAAAATTAGTGGGACTTATTTAGCAATGGGTAAGGAAAGATGGAGAGGGCGTCTNTGCCGAGTAAATCATCTCACATCTTTCCGCCAATTTCTTCCTATCTGGAAAGCAAGCTCGCCTTAGGATATAATTCAGACTTGCTTGCTAACATTTTCCAGGTTATGGTGAAGGAGGTTGAAGGAAAGCCTGGCTTAGGCCTGAGTGAGACGTGCGCTGTCAAACCTCCACACTGTCTTGCCCTCGGTCCTCAGTCAACGGGAAGGCTGGCTCTGCTACTGTCGTCTTCAGATGCTCTTGAGCCAGTGGTTAGGATGACTTAGGAGAAGTCATGGACCTGGACATTGAGTGACGTGTCTTTTTCTGCCATGGTTTGTCACTCCTTGCCCAAACTCACATGAAAGGAAGCACGGTAGGAAAGAAAGAGTAACTAAATGGTGCATGGTTCTTGTAATTTATGTTTCTCCAGAAGATGCAGCCTGAGGCTGACCTGTAGCTCAGTTGATAGAGTGCTCTACTAGTCTGCAGGAAGCCCTGGGTTCTATCTCCAGCAGCATATATAGCCTGGGTGTGGTCATATCCATATGTAATCCCAGTACTCAGGAGATGGAAGCAGGATTTCAGGGTCATCCTTGCCTGAATAGCCAGTTCTAGGCTAGTTTAGGATACACAGGAGCCTTTCTTTCTCTCTCTGTCTCAGTCTCTGTTTCTCTCTGTCTCTGCATGTCTGTTTAGGTCTCCCTCCTTCCATCTCCCTCTCCATCCATCCCTCATCTTCCTCCTTCCCTTCCTTCCCCTCCTTCCCTCCTTTCAACCCTCCTCCTCCCTCCCTCTCTCTCTCTGTTTTCCCCCACACAAACAGAAGAAGATGCACCCTGATATTTGGCCCGTTCATTTGCACCAGTCCTTCATTAGGAAACAGTCTCCGTTGGCTGTGAGTCATCTATGGAAGTGTGTTTCAGACCTGGCTGTGATTCTGTGATTTCTCAAAATCAAAGGGGCTTCTAGCATGCTGTTTTCTCTGCTTGGAGGAGGGGACCATATCTCGAGGATGTACGTGTGTGTGTGTGTGTGTGTGTGTGTGTGTGTGTGTGTGTGTGTGTGTGATTTTTCATCAATAAACATGTATTTATTTAAGGAAGGATTTCCAACATGCTGGGTTATGCGCACTGTGTCGCACAGTCCTGCTTTTTGGTGTGCAGATACATACTGATGGGAGTTGAAAATCCTTTGCATACTTCCAACATTCAAGTCCCAAACTGCTGATTGGTAGCTACCTAACAGCTATGTGGAGTCCTGGCTCTGACAAATGCAAAGTGAGAAGTGGAAAACCAATAAACATGCTGAGCAAAGAAAACTTATAGTCACAGTACTCAGTGGATGCCCCTGAAATTTGTCTGGAGTAAACGATCACTCTTAGGGAGAAGATTTGGGGGGGGGCATGTTTATGTGTGTGTGTGTGTGTGTGTGTGTATCTGTATAGGCCAGAGTACTATTTTGGATGTCTTCCTTGACAACTCTCCACCTAAGTTTTTGAGACAGGCTCTCTCACTAGGACCTGGAGCTCACTAACTACTGTTAACTGATCATTGATCTCCAGGGAGCCTCCTGGCTCTANCTCTCCAGTAGTAGGATNACAANCTTCTCCCACCATGCCTGGCTTTTACCTGGGTGTGAGGCAAGCACTTTACCAACTGGACCACCTCCCCATCACCTTTCGCTATGCTTCTGAGCAAATAAATCATGTGCTCTTTGGGTAGCCGTCCATCTTAGATGGTGCCCCAATCTGCCATGAGCACATGTAGCATGAAGCAGCAAAGGNATCNCAAAGAAACCTTGCTTCAGATACCATTGACTTTGAGTATTTGGGGTTGGTCTTTAAATCAAACTCTTAAGAGCATAATAACTATGGGGAGAAAGTGATTGTGGCCTACGTAGGAGAACTTAAAAAATCAAGACAAGATTTAGAAATACAGACACCATGCTTTTGGCTGAGCTTCTGGATTCTCTCTTTTGAGCCGAACATTGCAACATTTAGCACAGGGTATCTCATTTTTCTGNTACACAGAATGGCCTAAGAGCCACCAGGGAGGCNGTTGAAGATTGCACCTGGAAACGCCTCTCTACCACACTGGTTGGTGGAGACCATAAAAGAAGTGCAAAGTTAATTGTGCTCATTGCAAAGATTGTGCTGTGTAAGCATCAGCATTGTCTGTTTCAATGCAGCTCTTGGCCAGGGTCCTGTGAACCATTAATTAATATCATGGCTTGGCTGTCAGCAGGTAAACAGGGGTGCTAAATTTCATCATTTCTCTGTCAAGTTCAGGTGTGGATTTGAAGTCATGTTCTTAATGAAACTCATGACTGCGTGTCTTTTCCTTTGTGCCAATTTCAGTCCCTAGCAGCAAGAGTCTCTAGGCTGCTCTTCTCTTAAACTGTTATGTGCTGGGCATTTTACTAGGTCCTTCAAGGCTCAAGTTCTTTGGCTTCGAATGTTAAGCTTGCCATCTACTTTTGCTAGAGGGCCTGTTTGCACCATCTGGGTCAGAGACACCAGGAGACCTATAGTTTCTTTGTTAGTATAGAATGCAATACAATTTCATAGTTTTGTTTTGTTTTTTTTTTAGATCCACATTAGGGAGTTTGAAAGACCCAAATTCTCTTAAGTCTGAATTCACATCCTACATTTCCTCAGAGATCTTTTCACTGAGGTAGAAAGTGGAAGTTCTTTTAGATTTGGGCAGTGGTGGGACTACCAGAAGGGTCCATCTCATGAAAAAAATCTCCATTGTTTCTTCCAGCTCTCTGGTTTATGGGGCTGACATCATTCAGAGATGAGAGAGAAAAGTCTGTGGCACTGTTTCAAAAGCCAAACACTTCTCACTTAGTCACTAAGTTAATAACAACACAGAACTGTTAAAGACGTCCCAAGCTCACTGGAACTGGAATTACAACAGAGCGAGTGCTCACTGTGCCTGGGGGGGAGGCTGAGCAAACAAGTGTGTCCAACAAAGTCAGGAATGGGCAGGGATAGTACCCGAGACAGCAGAAAGTCTGCCCAGAAACCCACACTGAAGGTGCCCGAGCATCTCGTGGCAGATGGGGTATTCTCTTAAATGCCTCCTCATACGTGTCTTCTTTCCCCACCACTGGCTTGGTTCATGGATGCAAGGAATAGTCTCCTTACACCTGGCTTCACATGAGCCCAGCTACAGTTTCTCCTTAACCTTCTCTCTGATTTGCTTTTGTGATTGGTAAAGTTTTTCAAGGAGCCACACTGGATGACGCTAGGTCATAAAAAGCTTGGACTTTCCTTCACTCCTGTCCCTCATCACAAGCTAACTCTTCCTTGCCCCAACCCATGATAAACTTTCAGTATTCCCATGTTTCCTTGGTATCAATTTTGCAAATCAGAAATAAGAAATCAGCTAAAAAGAGGAGGGCGATTTTATTTTTACTGTTCATAATCTAAATGCTGTATTTCTACTGTCTGCCAGCTTTTCATGTTTGGAATGAGTTTCTCTGAAAACCTGAGAGATGTTTTATGTTTTCGCAGCTGTATGGTTTCTAAGACAGGCTCAGAACCATTTATTGGCATTTCTCACTGAACTTTTGTTTTTATAGGTGTGTAAATGTGTTATCGAAGATATTTTGGCATTTTCCAAAGACTCAACTTTGTAAGTTTGTAGGCTTTAGTTAAGGAGATTTGCT
>LZPO01107933.1:194233-205161 GCA_001675575.1 Neotoma lepida | reverse complement strand
GGTGGGGAGAAGAGGGGAAAGCAGCAGAGAATCTAGCTTGTTCTGTCCACAAGGTAATGAAATTATGGGTTGAATGGGATGCAAACCCACTGTCAGCATCTGTGATATCTATTTCATGCAACTTGGTCACTCACCAGGCTTTTTGTTTGCTTCTACTTAGGAGGGATTTATGGTAGTTATTTCTGTCAGAAAGAATAGTCACAGTACTCAGTGAATGCCCCTGAAACTTGTCTGGAGTAAACGATCACTCTTAGGGAGAAGATTTTAGGGGGAGGTGTGTTTGTGTGTGTGTGTGTGTGTGTGTGTGTGTGTGACAATTGTTGCTTCATTTAGGACCTGGAATTTGATGTGATTGGATTATTGAGGCCAATCGGGTTTAACATCCCCAATTCTACAAAGAACATTAGAATTTTGACAGCAGAAAAAAAGAAGAAAAGGAAGATAATGACTCAAATAAAAGTATGTTTTCTCCAGGTGACGTAGTATGGCTTTCTTCATATTCTCAGCGGCGCAGATAGTTGTAGCACCTTGCTTTGCCCCACNCTATATAAACTAGGCCTCAAGACGAAACGATAATGTTGCCATTCCTTGTGTCTCTGAGCTCTGCTAGCTTGAGTAATCCTGTTGAAGTTTGGNAGCAGAACTGACTCTGAATGCCCATCATGGACTCGCCCCTCCNNTTCCCCATTTGTGGTGGAGTTTGCAGGTGACACACAAGGTCAGCTTGGGAGNCCAGCTCCGACTAGGCAAAGGCTCTCCAGGTGGTCACCAGCGACTGCCACTCCTCCGGTGTGTACACAAAGGGCAGAGGGGGAAGTCAGCTGAAACCCTGTTCTTTTCAAGAAAAGGAAGAAAGTTGAATTCTTCTGCTAACCCGGAAGCAGCGTGTCGGCTGAGCTCTTGATTCTGAGGGGCACAGGAAGCGGATTTTAGATAAAGAAGAAACGTTTCTCCTACCTTGCAGGCAGGAAATGGGTTTTTGGTCCTGGGATTCCTCTTTTGAGTGTGTGGGCGTCACGACTTCCTCTCTCTCTCAATCTCTCTCTCTCTCTCTCTCTCTCTCTCTCTCTCTCTCTCTCTCTCTCTCTCAAATTTTTACATAAAAAACAGATTTAATACCCTGGAAATCATTTGTTTTGGGTAAATTCCAATATAGATTACACTCGGTTTGTGGGGTCTTGAGAAGCGCAGTATTGACGCCACTTTTTCTTTGTTTACACAATGCAGGATGCTTTTTCCCAGGAGGTCAACATTGTCAGACTGCCCAATTTAGAGGTCGATTCTCACCAGCTGCTAAAGTAAACATATGGTTTGACAGCCGTGCCTTTTTTCTTTTTAAATACTATTTCCATAAAGAAAGGGAAAATGATAGAGACCGAACCACCATACCTTGTCAATAGTATTGTACGTAATTTTTCTGTTTATATTTCTATAATTATGAATTATAGAATTCATAATTCTGAATTATTGTTTTTTAGGGGGGAACGAAGAGGGGGGACCATGGCTTCAATTTCTTTGTTTTGGAAAGGGTAAAATGATTCTAATTATGATCATTACTATTGTATTTTATTATTTGTGTATGTGGATGTGTGCNTACAGCTGTGGTATGTACATGCACGGAATGACTGGCTATCAGAAGGCAGTCTTGAGTATGGGTGCTTAGGCATCTTCTGACTTTTTTTGGACAAGGCTTTTCATCTGGCCTAGAGTTTACCACCTAAACTAGGCTAGCTTGCCTGCCAGCTTCCAGAGATCCACTTGTCTCTGCTTCATATCTCACTATTGCTTGCCTGACAGGTGTGCACTATGACACCCAGCTTTCTCCAGGAGTTCTGGGGATACAAATTCACATTCTCATGCTTACAAAGCAAGTGCCTTATCCACTGAGCAATCTCCCTTGTGCTGTTATTATTTTTTTGAAACAGAGTATTATGTAACCCGGGGTGGGTTTGAACTCCCTGTGAGGCAGAGGATGACCTTAGACTCCTGATCCTCCTGTTTTCACTTCCCAGTGCCAGGACTAGAGGCAGGTGCCACTGNATGCAGGATCTTATTGGATTTTGATTGTAACAGTTATGAGTTTGGAGAATAATGTAATATCATAGTTTCTATCAGGCTACTGAGGGCAGGGATACAGCTCAGTGGTAGAGCATTTGCCTTGCCTACCATCCATGAGGCCTTGACTTCTATCCCTAGCACCACAAACAAACAAACAAACACCAAGCAGACAGACAAACTCCCTTGCNTCAGATTTCTGAGCCCCACCTCAATAATTTCTGAGTCAGCAGATNTGAGGTAGGATCTGATGGTTGGCATTTCNAACACATCTCCCAGTGACATAGATGCTGCTGATTCAAGGACTACCCTTGGAGAAGTATTAATCTAATGTAAAGACACTGGATGTCAGGGTCCTAGGTTCAAGACTCCAAGACCAGTGAAAATTGAATACTTAATAATCTTTCAAATATGGAGTCAGAAGTTAGTAGACATCTTATACAAATATCCAGATAGTAGATATTATAAGCTGTGCTGGTCACATGGTTTCTATTGCAATTACTCAATTCCTATTTAATTCCGCTATTGTAGTTCAAGAGCATGTCAGATACATCTGAAAAGAAATGAGCATGACAGTGTTCTAATAAAACTTTATTTATATAAATGGGCAGCAAAACAGACATGGTCCTTATCATTTGCTAACCTAAACTCTGTTTTACGGATNAGGCGATTGCCTGGCAAAGAGGTCAGTTGACAGTCACATAGGCTGTTAAATNCTTGCCTTNACTACCACCAGGTAGGCTTTACCAACCCATGTATATCATAAGGAGGAATGTTCTATTTTTCTAGGGCTACTAAAAGAGAATTCTGTACCTAGGTGCCCTTAACAATAGAAACATATTTTCTCCCAGTTTTGAAGGCTACAAGTTCTAGATTAANGTATCAGTAGGTTGATTTTTCTTGAAACTTCTGACTTTAGTTCATAGACAACTGTCTTCTTTAAATATATATGATATATATGCATATGCATATATATTATATATAGATATATCATGTATATATACTTTATTATGAGGCCATCAGATCCCCTGGGATTGGAGTTATGGAAAGTTGAGTCACCATGTGGGTACTGGTATTTTTGAACCCAGATCTTCTGTAAGAGCAGCAAGTGCTCTTAACCACTGAGTCCAGGCCCTGACAGTTGTCTTATTGTTTCTTCAATGATTCTTTTCCCCTTTGTGTGTTCACATCTTATTTTTTTTCCTCTATTTTGTTTGCAACAAGATCTTATTACATAGCCAAAGCCTGCTTTGAACTGGCCAAGTAAGCCAGGCTGGCCTTGAACATGCAACCCTTCTGCTCCTGTTTCCCAACTGCATCATCTCAAATTTGAAGACACCTGGGCTGTATAGGAAGTGCCAGGTCAGCCAGAGATACTTGGCAAGATCCTGCCTCAAAACAAATAAAAAAACAACCATGCACAGGAGTTGTTCCCACAGTACACTGTATCTCATGAGTTTGTGAAAAATAGGGATTATGTCTGACAGTGGTTTTTATTCTTTTTCAAAAATGTTAAAAATTGTATTATATTTAGTTATTGATTGGTTTGCCCTCAGCTATGCTCTTGCAGCAGTCAGAGGAAGATTTGTGGGGNATTTTGTCTCCTACCTCATGAATCCTGGGGATGGGACTCAGTTTATCAGGCTTGACAACAAGTGTCTTTACCTGCTTAGCTGTATCACAAGCCCTATTTGGTAGTTTTGAAGATTTGGCAATTGTGAGGTGATGGCCTTTACCAATTTGAATATAAATTTGAAGAAACTGTGTGTGAGAATACATTCCAAAGATGGCCACACCAATGTTCATTTCTGTCTTAGTCAGTGTTCTATTGCTGTGAAGAGACACCATGACAATTTCAACTCTTATAAAGGAAAGCATTTAACTGGGGCTCGCTTACAGTTTCAGAGGTTTAGTCCATTATCATCATAGCAGAGAGCATGGTGGCACACAGGCAGACACAGTAGCTGAGAGTTCCACACTCCGATTCAAAGCAGCAGGAAGAGAGAGACACCGGACCTGGCTTCAGCTTTTGAAAGCCCAAAGCCCACCACTAGTGATACACTTCCTCAAACAAGGTCACACCTGCTCTAACAAGGCCACACCTCCTAATCCTTTCAAATAGTGTCATTCTCTGGTGATCAAACATTTGAATCTATGAGTTTATGGGGGCCATTCTTATTCAAACCACCACCATTCCATTTTACATAATTTTCTCACAAGGTGACAAGGCCATTCTCTTCTTGAATTTTGGCAGGCCTGGGTTAGGACTTAGGAGGTTAGTTTAGAAAATGATGTCAGTTCTACCCTGGCTGTCTGTCTTGAGATACTCACCTTTCAGTTCAGGCATTATGCAACAAGGAAGTCAAGACTGTCTTCTAGGAAGGACACAAGAGGGGCTGGAGGGATGCTCCAGCTGGTAACAGTGCTGAGTTTGATTTCCAGAACCCACATAAAGGTAAAAGGAGATAACTGACTCCCAAAGTTGCCCTCTGACTTCCGTATGTGCACTGTGACACACACACACACACACACACACACACACACACACACACGATGTATGGCTTTTTTTTTTCTTTTTAGAATGCAGGGAGCCATTCCCATGGAGAGGAACTGTCAATCCTAACCTAAAGCCTGTACTAATAGCCAGATGAGTGATTGTGATTGAGCAAGGCTTTAGACACTTTCAGACCCAGCCNCTGAGCTGTCTAGGTAGAGATGAACTATTCCCACTGAGCCTTGTCCAAGCTATGGATTCATAAGCAAAATAAACCTGGTGTTGTGTTGAGCCACTAAGTTTAGGAGAAGTTTGCTGCACAGGTGGTAGACAATTGGAACTCATTACACAAGCAGTTTAATCTTTTTTTAAATTTTATTTATGCATATATTAGCTACTTTTCTGCTACTATGGTAAAACACTGTGACCACAAGTGTCTTATAAAAGAAAGAGTTTATTTTGACTAATTTTCAGAGGGATAAGAGTTGTTTTGGCAGAGGGGAGGCATGGCAGTAAGCAGCAGGCATACTGGCAGGAACAGGAAGCTGACATGCAGCAGAGAGAGGGAACTGGGTCAAGGCTGTGAACTCTTCAAGTCTGCCCCAATGACATACTTCCTCCAGCAAGGCTGCTCCTCATCACAACCTCTCCAAGCAGCATCACCACCTGGTGACCAAATGTTCAAACCACATGAACCTATAGGGGACATTTCTCATTCAAACCACCATCGTGATTGTGTGTGTCTGTCTGTCTGTCTGTGTCAGTGTCTATGTATCTCTGTGCATCTGTCCGTGGGGAGCAGAGGAAGCCCTTAGTGAGTGTAAATTGTTAATATGGACATGACCATGTCAAGGACCAATGCTTCAGACTCATGGGAAACAGGCAAAGTCTTCCCACCATGTCAGGCTCAGAGGGATGGCAGAGCCTTTCTATGTCTGAGTGGGAATGTTGGCAGTATGCATAAAAACTAGCACCAGGAGCCTCTTCCTCCTAAATGTTTCCAGCCTGAGACTGCTCCTGTGTAGATACCTTCTATGGAGACTATCTACTGCCTCCTCACTGTGTCGTCCATATTAACCATACTGAGCTTCCCATTGGTTAGTAGTTAGTGCCACGCCAGAAGAGAGTGTACAGTCCATCTGACCACAGCTCTTTTGTATGTGTATCTGTCCTTTCTTNATCCCTTTGTCATTCCAGTCAGGTTTCTAGGACCAGGCTTTGTGACAACATGTTACCTGCCAGATGTGTGCAGATGCCCTGGGAGGCCAGAGAGGAAGTTAGATTGCCNGGAGCTGGAGTTGCAGGCAGTTAGAACCACCCAGAGTGGGGCTTTGGAACTAAATTTGTGTCTTGGAACCACATTNGGGTCCTCTGGAAGAGTAATGCCCACTCTTAAGCAAGGAGCCACCTTTCCAGCCCTTTGGAAGCTTTTGTACAACCAGGAGCATAAAGAGTTTTCCATTCATGATTTAAATCTGAAGTATCCTCCACAGTCTCANATTACAAATATTCATTCCTGAGCTGGGGCAATCTTGGAAGGCTATGGGCCCTTTCGAAATTGTGTACTGGCTGCTGGAAGTCAGTCAGTAGAGGTGGGCTTCTGAAGGTCATGCCTCCCCTTGGTTCTGGCCATGCTTTCTCTGCTTATATGTTCAGTTCCATGTGAAGAAATTCTACATCATGGTCCTGAGCCTATGCCTCCTCCACCACCATTGCCTGAAATCTCCCTGAAACTTTATCACAAAATCAACCTTTGCTCCCCTAAGTAGTTTCTGTCACGTGTTTTGTTATTGTGATGAGAGAATAACTAATGCAGGGGGCATTGAATGTTTTTTAATTTGGATTTTAAGAACATAATGCCATTTTCCCCNTACTTAAATGTCCCTTGTTGCCAAATATCTAATAGGTGCTTATGAGGTAATCAGGCACTGCTCAGAGTGTTAATGAGATTGATAGCAACATGTTTTTGTCCTAGATTTCATCAAGGACTGTCTTGTGCAGCCTTGGACGGATATGTGTGTTGTGCATTGGGCTGCCCTGCTCCGTGAGCTAGCAGACTTTGCGTTCATTTTGAACAAACACCCAAAGTTCTCTAAGCAATAATGCTTTGTCACTAGAAATGATTTTTAGNCTCATGTTGGCTAATTTGACTCTTTGTTACCCCTCCCCCAATATCTCTGCCTCTTTCTCATCACTTAAGTGAAGATGAGTTTTGAGCAAGCAGGTGGCATCTGCTCATGAAATGGCCAGGCCATCAGCAGGCAAGGGTGAACTTAAAAGCAGATCTGAAGGAAAGAGAGACATTACTTTGCCTGGTTCAAAACATTGTATCTCATTCTTAATAAGGCCACTGACTTTCAAATCAGTGAGGTGTGGTTAAGTGTTATCATTCAATGAGCAGGGGCAGTTTTGTGTAAACACTGAAACCCACAGGGAGGTGTCTCACTGACTACCTGTGACACATTCCTGTGACTGTTACTCTCATTCACTGTTGTTCTACAGGTCTGTGTAGAGCTGCGCATTCCACACGCAAAGCTTTATGAAACATCTATTGTCAGGAATCGCTAAGCACTGAGGATAAAAATTAATCACACCTAATTCCTGCCTTCAAGGAGATGGAGCTTTTTAGGGGATTAGGTTCCTCTTAGGGTTCTTTGCTATTTCCAGTTGTCAAGGCACTGCCTGAAAGGAGCAGACCTGACTCCTTCAGGAGGGTGATAGAGTTTTTGTGTGTTATGGCTCTGCTGATGTCAGCCCAATTCGTTTGTGAATTAGAACTGGATTTTAGAAAATCCACGTGACATTTATTAATGGTTGCCTTCAAGATTTTAGCATCTGTCGATCATGTTTCGTTTAAGAGTATGACAGACTTGGGGGCGCTGGGGAGATGATTTCTTTGGTAAGACGTTTGCCATCCAAGGNTGAGGACCTGTATGTGTTTGGATCCCCAGAACCCTTGTAGGACACTGGGTATAGCAAGAGGAAAACACACAGTGTTCGTCTCTGGCTCCCAGATGCGTGTGTGTATGTGTGTGGGTGCGGGAGGGATGATTGACTTAGAAGGAGATCTGGAATATAGTCCCTGCCTCACCACTTCCTTACCCTGTAATGTTGGCCTCTCATGTCTCATCTGTGTAATTAGACTGTTTTAAAGAACATTTCTAATTCAAAACTCCACAGTTGTGAGTCCAATGTTTTCTGAAACATCAGAATAGGTGTGTGTGTGTGTGTGTGTGTGTGTGTGTGTGTGTGTGTGTGTGTGTGTATGTGTGCATGATGCCTCCCATGATGCAGATCAGCTTGCTACTGAGAATGGTCTCTGGTCATTTTGGATGTCACCTTTTGTTCCACACTTGAGCGGTCTTCTGCTGGCCCTTACTGCACATTAAGTATGGAGCTCTGAGTCATACAAAAGTTGGCATCCTGTGAGGCTAGGGAGGGGTTTCACATGGATGCCGAGGACGAAGTTATTAATTGGGGAGGGACAACGTGTGGCTCTTCAGTAGGTTGCAGTGTGCCGGCACAGGAATGTGTGATTGCCAACTCTGATCTGAAATCATTGAAAACATAATTCATTAATATTCAACCTTAATGCATGGCAAGCACCAGTGAAACTCCGTTATCAGTTTTTCCCCTCCATATCTTTTCCAGTTTGCTCATGTGTATTCATCCATCACTGAATAGTAACGACTTTGCTTGTTTGCTGTGTGTGTTTGAGACAAGGTCTCACTATGTAGCCTTGAATGGTCTCAAACTTTGTTGGCCTCTGCCTCCTGAGTTCTNGGATTAAAGATGTGCACTACCATACCTGGCTTGGCAATAGCTTTAGAATNCATCCTGTGGATGTCTTTTGTGGCAGTATTTTGGGTCTGACCTATGGGGTGGTGGTGAACATGTGGACAGTTGGAGAGCCTCTCATTACTCCAGGTCTGCTATTTGAGCCCATTCTAACATTCATCTGTCACTTTTTCCAGTTTTTTTCCCCCTTGGCTCTCTGTAATGTTCTTGGTGCTGTCCTTCTTTGTCCAGAATGACTTCATAGCCATATTTGTGTTCTCTATGGAGTTTCAGACACAAACCATTCTATTATAGCTATTCGTTTGCTACCTACCTGTTGTAAAATGAAGTGTGATTTATTTACCAAATATGTACTAGATACCTACCGTGCTGATGACATTGGTAACAGTCTGTNCAGTAAGTGATCTCAGTGCACAATGTCATCTGAAGTCAATGCCATGATTTCATCCATAGCTGGAAAGCAAGTGACAAGTCATTATCACTCCCTCATATTAAGGGGGTCGATGCATTTGCAAATCAAGCAGATGCTGTGTAACTTTCTCCTGGTGTGTTGTTTCATCCCAAAACTAGCTTGAATTCTGAGAACAGAAAATGTCCATGATTTACATTTTGCTTCTTCCCCAGCCTACTTGGAGCACCAGGTGAAGAAGAGAGCCTTTAGATTTTTCATTTGGGGCATTTGCTTGAGTTCAGAGTAGGAATTTAGATGGGACTTGAGGAAATCTATAGCTTTTCAGAAATCTCTCTTTCCATACACACACACACACACACACACACACAAATATGTTTGATATAGCACTAAATAGTGTTATAGATTTGGGAATAGTCTAAGAACTGACATCTTTGACATTAAAAAAATACTTGTAGGGATGGCAATGCAGCTCCATTGGCAGGGGGCTTTCCTAATATATTTGAAGCTCTGGATTTGATTCTCAGCAGTACATAAACCAGATATGATAGTGCATGTCTGTAATCTCAGCACTTGGGAGGTGGAAGCAGGAGGATCAGAAGTTCAAGATCATCCTCTACTATGTAGCAAGTTCCAGGCCAGCTTGAACTACATGACACCCTGTCTTAAATCTACCCATATATATATAAATGATATGACAACACATCAAACACGATACCAGGCAATCAAAGGTACTCACTAGACATATACCCATTGTTTTCTCCATAGCGTTCTGCTGAAAAGATGAAATAGAGAAGGACACTGACATGTACATTTCTTTGGGGGGGGATGTTATAAGAAACACAAACTAGTTTTAGTAGAGGGCCTTTTAATCTGATGGTTAATTTTATGAGTCAATATGTCTGGGTCACAAGTAAGGAACGGTTGCCCATTGGACTGCTGGCGTGTGGTCCTTTCTGGTTCTATCACAGGTGGACTTGAGCTTTGGCTCTTTTGAGTCTGCAGGCTCACTNTCAGATTTTGGACTTGAGATCTTCCATAAGTGTGTGACTCAGTTCCTTTTAATGACTCTTTAGTGTACTTGCATAAATCATAGTTTTTTTTTTTCCTACGAGTGCTATTGGTTTTTATTTTCTGGGGAATTGTGACTAATACATTACCTAATCTTGTCTGTCTTCAACACCCAAGCAGTTGTTTCCATGAATTCCAATACCCTTATGTGGCAAAGGAGAAGGCGATAGGCTAATTAGACACAGAAAGATTAAGTGATCTGCTTGTAAGTGAGTTGGAGGAAAGGGGTAGGATGGCAGAGTTCCTGAAACATCAAGCAGAGATTGGGTAGCATCAGGTAAAACCCAACTTCATCATTTAGCCACCTTTGATGGAAAAATACCTCCATAACAGAAAATCTTCACAGAAGAAATTCCCTTCCATTTGTGTTTCATGTGTGTGTGTGTGTGTGTGTGTGTGTGTGTGTGTGTGTAGATTAGAGATCAGTCTTAGGTATTGTTCCTCAGGATGACATCCAGTTTGTTTTCTGAGACATAGTCTCTCATTCTTACCTGGAACTTTCTGATTTTTCTAAGCACACTTCTAACCAGGCCATCTCCCCAGCTCCCTTCCCTCCACTGGAGAGCTTCTCGTCTTCTTACTATGTGAGTAGTTAACTGCAGAACCTCCGTGCTCACAATGCGATGATTATGATTTGTTTGCTGTGTGCCCAAGTTCCTTGAAGCCCAGGTCAAGGAGAGTGTCTGCTCCTTTGTAGAAATTATAGATGTGTTAAATAAATGAATAAATGATTGTAGACTCTAGCCTTACCAAACCATCATTCAGCTTGAGAACATTAACCAGGACATCCTTCGATATATTCCTTATGATCACACACAAGGACCTTTGTGAATCCTTTGATGAAGCCAAGGGGAGGGGTCACTTAGAGAGCTGAAAATAAATCGCCGCTGATATAAAGTTGACTCCTTATAAAGTAGCTATGGGAAAGATGGCACAAAAGTCAAAGTTACTGAGAGTTTTTACGTCTTTTTGAAGAATTCATCAGAGAGAGTTACCTGCACACCGCAGAAGCTTTGTTGCATCTGTTCCCTCAGAGTTCTAGGACACTTTCGGCTTGGGAAAAATAGTGGGGTAAGAGAAGCTGATGGGGGAGGGGCAGGA
>LZPO01107933.1:138991-179777 GCA_001675575.1 Neotoma lepida | reverse complement strand
ATTTCTTTATCTGTGTGTCTGTGTGTGTGTCTGTGTGTATGTGTGTCTGTGTGTGTGTGTGTGTGTGTGTATGTGTGTGTGTTCAAGCCTGTGCATATGGAGGCGGTTGATCTGTATCTTCCTCCATTGTTTTCTACTTTATTTTTGTTACAGAACCTGGAACTTGCTGATTAGGCTAGGCTGGCTGGACAGTGAGCCCTGGAGGTCCATCTGACTTTACCTGCCCAGGATTATAGTGGCCTTCGACCGTGACTAGATTTTTTAATGTGCGTGCTGTGGATCGAACTCGTCTTCATTCTTGTTGGTTAAGTACTTTGTTCACCGAGCCATCTCAACAGCCCACCCTCAGACACTGTAATTCCCTTATGTGACATTAGTTCTAAATCTTATTTTATTTTTGTACTTGACTCTCAGATGACTATTCTGTACAGTACAGAGATGTNTCTCAGTCCCTCTGCCCAGCCACTTTGGGAGTGTAGGCTTCCAGTGACATTGTTGTATTTTTTTCCCCCACCTTCCTCATGATGCCTCACCTCCTAGTCTTCTGTTCCTCTTCCTGGAAAGAGAGAATTTGGNATTAGTTTGGGCAATTTCCCAGCTTCCTTCAACTATGCTCGACTTTGTTGAGAGTAAAGGAGAATTGCTTCCTTGTGAGTAAATCCTTGCACTGGCATGCACTGTCTTCTTAATCAGTTATATAGTGGGTTGCTAAATACTGGGGTGGGGTGGAGGTGGGGGTGTCCAACCACCCATTTGCTTCTATATGGGCTCTGAGAAACCTCCATCCAACCAGGTTGGAGCATCCTAGCATGCAGGCCTGAAATGCCCAGATGCTCCTGCTCTTTCTTTATCTAAACCCTTCTGAAGCTCTTGGCCCAACTCTTCCCTACCCTCCAAGCTGGCAATGGTGACATTTGAAAGTCCATGGTTGTTCTCTTAATGCTTTCTCTGTGCTCTTAAGATCTCAACACACTGTCCTCTTCGGTTTAGCTGTTTTATTTTGTTTTGAGATAGGATTTCACTCTGTAGACGAGGCTGGCCTTGAACCCATGTCAATCCTCCTGCCTCAGTTCACGGTCCTGGGATTATAGGTATGATTCACTACACCTGGGTATACATCAGGTTCTTTCTTGCATGCCCACATACATCTAGTTTATGACTAGTTCTTGGCAAAGTATTCAGCACTTATCACAGATAAATAATGGTTATTTAATCTAATCCAGCCATAAAATCTATCCACACGCTAGGCTAGAAATGTCCCTTTCTACTCAGGAGCATACAAAATAGAAAGGATCTGTTCTCTGGAGGATTGTTGGACAGCCATTTCAAAACATGGCCAGAGCTCTCTGGAGTCAGGCTTGGCCATCCTCACTTCCTTTTAACTATACTAGGTCAAGATTTAAAGTCTTTTTACCTTTGGGTCACTCTAAGCAAGTGAATGATCCTAGAGCCCTTAGGATCCAGATGCAAGAATATTTGTTGTATTGCTGGGTAGGAATGAATTCCTTGGGTCCTATTAACTCATCAGCCTTCTAAGACACTAGTTTTATTGTGAGGGTTAAATGACTCCCACATGCCCCGTGCAGACAGTGGTCCATCATGTGTATCATGGTTATGTCATAGTTCCTCTTCTCATTGGTCTGTGTCTTATGATTAGAGATGACAGCAGCCATCAACTGTCAAGTCAGTGAGTAATTGGGAAGTATTCTCACTCGCTATCCTTTCAGCTTTGGAATCATGGAGGCTTTAATAACTTATGGTAATCAGAGATACAATGCTCTCAAGTCATTTGCTTTACAGGTGAACTTTCACTTAGGAAAGGACTCTTTATACAGAAGACAGAAAAAATGAGGTCCTCAAATGACCTTTCCCTCCTTTAGAAGTAGTGGTGGCTGTGATCTTTAGACTTGTCCTCTTCTTGAAACCCAANGACACGCAGCTTCATAATGCTAGGCAGAATTATAAATTCTGTCTGTGGGTGCAGAATAAAATATTTCTATAGGAAAAGATAGCTTCTCAGCTCTGTTCTGTCACAGTAGAGACTCCTGGCTCAGTCTAAACCTTTTTTTCAGATATAGATTAACTTTGATACTATAAGAATATAAATCTGTATTTAATTTAAAAATATTACATATTGGTATAATAGATACTCTAAGGAAACCTTAGATGGTTGTGTGTGTGTATATTCCTATGTGCTTGGGTGTACATGTNTGCATGTGCATACAGAGGTCAGAGGTCAACTTTGAGTGTTATTCCACAGATACTAAACACTCTGATTGTTGAGAAAACGTTTCTCACTGATTTGGGATTGGCAGATAGGCTAGGCTGGCTGGCCAGGGAACCTCAGGGAGCNNTCAGTGTCTATTTNCCCAGTGCTTGGATGACAGGCTTGTGCCACCAAGCCTGGATTTTTTAAAATGTAAGTTCTTGAGGGCAAACTTAGCTCTTCATGCTTGCATAGCAAATGCTACTTGACTGAATTATCTCTTCAGCCCTTACTTGCTCATTGTTATGCTTTTATTACAGGNTATTGCCTATGTGGTTCAGACTGGCCTCAAATTTGAGATGCTCTTGCCTCAGCCTACCTAGTTCAGGGGTTACAGNCATGGACTGTCATACCTAGCTGGTGGTTTGTAGGGACCCATGAGTAAATGTTGATGGCCTGATGATGATGAGTGTGAACTGATGATTGCTCCATGAGCTTGTTTGCCATGGAACAATTAACAGCATCATAGCAAAGAAAAGATAACATCACTTAAAAGAGAAATAGTGAAGGATGCATTGGAATTGCAAGAGAAGTCAAGGACTTGTTCAGTGCTGACACATGTGAACCACTCCTAGAGAACAAGAAAGGAAACCTAAATAGGCAAATAGTTGCTGTATTTGCTGAAAGGAGGGAGTAGTCAGATTCATTTTGACGTTTCTCTTTCTGAAGGAGATGGTCTACAAGCAAGATCAAGAATATGTGGTTTGTCCCTGGACTGTATACCATCTCTAGAAGCACACAGAAGGGACAGAACAGGCTTTAGGACATGGAAACAAACAAACAAAAAGAGCAAAATCGAGACAAATACAGAACTTCTGCTAAATAGCTCGCAGCAAAAATTTTCTTGTGGGTTTTAGAAAATTCTCCTTATAGAGAAGCTGTCAAAACTGCCCTCAATTTCCTGCAAGTGTTTGTTGAATTGCTGTAGGTAAGTGTGCAGAAATGTTTACTGAAATGTTCAAAGCAGCGGAAGTTGGAATCTTGCATAATTCAATTAAAATGTGTATTTTAGTGATAACTGAATCAGAAACAAATACAAAGAAAATACGAGAAAGGATGTTGGAGAGAAACGACTGTGTGTTTCACACAGATGGATTTATTGGTTAAAAACTAGGACATTGGGGCTAGGGAGATGTCAGTAAAAGTGTTTGCTATACAAGCAGGAGGACCCGAGTTCAAATCCCCAGTATGAACACAAAAATCCAGGTGCAGCAGTGTATGACCATAACCCTAGTGCTGAGGTAGGTGTCTGCAGGGAGACAGGTAGGTCTCTGGAACTCATTGGCCAGCTGGCTGAGAGGAACTGATGGGCTCCAAGTTCCGTGAGAGTTCTTGCCTAAAGAATAAAGCACCTGATATTGACATTGACCTCCAGCCTCTTCTCTCTCTCTCCCTCCCCTCTGCCTCCCTCTGCCCCCCACCTTTGATGTTGACTGGACACTGTTTCTGAGAGCCTCTTCTGGGTTGCTATTTGCTGCGAGCCTTGCATTGTTCTGAAGGACCTTTCCTCTGTTGAAGCACAAACCAGACATCTCCTCCTCACAGGCTCAGAGGAAACAGTTTATTTCAGAAAGNCTTTTGTTCTCATGGTGACTGAAGAGTAAGTTTGTAAGGCTCAGTCCAGGTGGGCCCCAGATGTATTTTCTGGGGAATAGGAATTTCCCTTTCTAGTCCATAGCCTCCTTGGTCTCCTCTGATT
Source organism: Neotoma lepida (assembly GCA_001675575.1). NCBI lineage: Eukaryota > Metazoa > Chordata > Mammalia > Rodentia > Cricetidae > Neotoma > Neotoma lepida. The sequence continues at coordinate 175,812 of LZPO01107933.1, read as the reverse complement.
TCCATGTTGTGCTAGTTACTCCTCTCATTGCCATGATGAAGTATCTAATACAGAGAAGTTAAGGTATGGACAATTTATTTAGGCTCACAGTTTCAGAGGCTGCAGTCCATTGTCTTTTGGTATCTCATCCATTTCAGTAGAGTGTCTTGTAGAGAGAGCGTGCATTGGAAAAGAGATGGCTACTACCTCTCTTACTAGGAAGCAGAGGAACAAGGGCCAGCAGTCAGCTAAACCTTCAAAGGCCTGCTACTGTTGCTTTACTTCCCCTTAAACTTTAAGACCTAAAGGACGGTCTAAATGTTTCACAACCTTCCCAAATGGCGTCACTAGCTGGGAAACTAAGTGTCTGAATCGAAGAGACATTTCACATTGAAACCACAGTACCACTGTAGGGTTCCTTCACTGTGGCTTTAATGGAAAAGCTTATTATGTTTATTTGTAGAAGGAAACACTGGGCTCTGGTGCACTGGACTTGAAGATTAGAGTTTCCAGCTGGATTGCTTATCTCAGAAAGTAACGATTCAGTCATTTGAAAAATGCTCTTGGGTTTTAGTTGTTAACTAAAATCTCAAGAAAATATTAGCCCCATAGAATAGTGTGAGATTCAGAGGTTCCTGTGATGAACAACTTCCATGGTCAAGTACAATCAGGGTGCCCCCCCCTTCTTCTTATCCATCTTTAGATTGGAGTTATAATGGCATGGGACTCATGAGGTACTGTATTTGAAAAGTTCTTTGAAGATAAGAAAATTCTTTTAATTAAAATGAAGATAATATCATATTCAATTATGCTTCTTTGATCTTTGTGGGCCAGTGCATGCTGGGACTTGTAGTTCCTGGCTGTTGTTTCTCTGTTTTTTCATAAGAGGAGTCCTTCAGCTTCTGGCAGATGAGAGGGAGGAATGACAACCTGCTCCCTCATATTACAGTTTACTATTTTGCCATTTTTTTTAGGTTCTAAGAAGTATATATTTTTATTTTTTTATTCCTTGCTTATCTTGTTTTTATGCTGTTAAGTAAGTGGGTGGTAAAGGAACCTGAAAATTATGACTGTCATCAAAGACATCATTTAGAATGTCACANGTGTTAATTATTCCCTGGACTCAACCATCCATTCTCTCCTATGTCCAAGTACNGCTTCTCAGAAGCAAGCTTATTTTGATATAGACTCTGATTACAAAGGGGCATTGAAGAAGTTGATTTTAAAGTCTAGGATGATAAAAAAGAAGAATTTTTGTTGAAAAGGAAGCATTGAAGTGAAAAAAGAAGTCTCAGGTTTCCAGTGTCTGAAGGTAAAATAAAAGAACAGCATGTAGGGTAGAGTAGAACGCCTACTGAGCAGACGAGCTTTGCGGGAGAGACACAGTCTTCCTGAACCCTCTTTAGGATGGCATTCAGGTTCCTTATAGCTTAAGTATTTGGCTTGTTTCTTCTTCCAAAAAAACTAACTAAATAAATAAACCATTTGAAAATAAAAATAAACTATTTCTTAATATTTTGCTATTTTATACATAAGAAAAAGTAAAATTGGAGATTCCGATGTGTGGACCTGGGGGTCATCAAGGGAGGAGAGAATGTCCACCCTGAAGGATCACAGAACCATACAGAAGAGATCTAGAACTTTCCCTTATATTCCAGTGCTGTTTAATGTTGGGTGCTGTGCTTTATTTTTTCTGTGCTTCCATTTGCCAAAAGTCATGTCCCATAAAGAAAGGACCAATGTGGGATTCTACATGAACTGAATCTTCCCATGGGCACGATGGATTTTCAAAGGAGCTTGAGAGGTCACATGCTTTTACCTCCTCCTTTTAAAGGGAAGAAAACAATGGCAATGTTATATCTCTGTGTCATCCAGTTGCATTTGCAGCTGTTGAAGACCAGCATTTGGGGTATGATTGGTGCAGAGGAAGAATTGGATCATTTTGTTTTATTAAGACAATCTCTTTTAGCCCAGGCTGCAGACAAGGATGACCTTGAACTCCTAATCCTCTTGCCCCTACATCCCCAGTGCTAGGATTCCAGGCATATGTCATCACATCTGACTTGGAGGCAGAGAATTCTTTTTTTAAAAAAAGTTTCGAAATTTTATCTCATTTAAATTTAAATGTTAAAAATCTTCTTGTGTCCAATGGGTCCTGTAATTTCATATTGAGACGGTGCTGTAGATAGGAGAAGCTCAGGCTAGGGGTGGGAGATTTACATTTTTGATAGATTATCTTCATGAGCTAATGAGTTCAAAGACTCTGAGTCAAATAAAAAAATACTCAAAAGAGAAGGAAAGAAAAAGATATTGAAGAAGGTGGCAAGAAAGGAGGAAGGAATGAATCCCATCAGGTGAGAGGGAGGAAATCATTATTTCCACCAAGAACTCCAATCTTAGAGTTTCAAGGCCAGGGTACCCAGTCCTGATGTTCTGATTAGGTTCCATGTTTGGACAGCTTCAAAATTTCACTGTACAGTTGTACTGATTGGCATTATTTATAAAAATTGGGATTCATTTAAAATTCAACCAAACCCAGCCTGGTGTGAATGTTCCAGAACATCATGTCAACTGTGGTAGGTAGCGTGGACCTTTAATTTCAACAAGCAGGAGGCTGAGGCTGAAGCGTGCCTCAGCTATGTAAGTGTGTTCCAGGCTAGTCTGGAACCTTGTCTCAAACATCAAAACCAAAGATCCCCAAAACTAGATAATTAAAAAAAATTCAAGAGTATGATGATTTTGATAAAACAAAACAAAAACATTTAAGACCAGGTATGGTAGAGCATTCCTAAAATTCCGGCATCTAGTAGGCAGAACCAAGAGGATCATGGAAGGCTGAAGACCATTCTGATCTAGGTAACAAGTTCTGGACTAGCCAGACCTTTAGTGTGTCCCTTAAAAAGAAAAAGAGAAGAAAGAATGAATGAATGAAAGGAAGGAAGGAAGCAAGCAAGAAAGAAAGAAAGAAAGGAGAAAGGAAGGAAAGAAAAGAGTTCATTTTTAAAATTGTTTGATACTGTGGCACNGCTGTTTCCACTGCACAGAGTCTATTGAGAGCTTAAGCGGATCTGAGATGCATGACCTGTGACCTATTCATGGATCTCATTCTGTATAAACTTGGTTTGTAATTTGGACTGGCTATCTTATAGCTGGAAAAAAACATCTTTCACCCTCTTCAATGCTTTTGTCTGTGAGGAAGGGAAAAGCCAGAGAGATCAAGTGACCTGCCTCAGGTGGTCCAGCTCTTTGANGGTGGCGCCAGACACAGCCCCCACTCGCCCTAGCTAGCATTTGCCCAACTTCTTTGGAGAATCTTTGAATCCTGGTTTTGCTGGCCCACACCGAGGGTTTTGTAATAATTACCCTGTGGAGCCTCCCTAGAAATCTTCTAATCAGCCCTGGTCCCACATAGTTGCTGCTCCTGTCCCTGTGTTCTGTCGTTTCTGGCTCACCTGAACTCTGATAAGCCCAGGACCAGAAAGAAGAGGAGAGATTTCTTGATAGGGTACAGTAATGTTTTTCTAAATCTTTGTACAGAGATTTGGCAATAGCTCTTTGTAGTCTTCGATTCAGTCCCGAGAAACAACAGAAACAAACTTCCCAGGGAGCTGAGGTGGTCCCTTGTATTAACTTTGTCCCTGAGACTCCTAAAGGACAGGAACAAACCTTTTAGGAGAAAAAAATACCCTCTAACATTGACTTAAATGGAAACCAATTGTAGTATTTTCCAGGAAAAGAGCATTGCTGTTTAGGGGATGTGGGAGATTTATCTTGACAAGTTCTGAGAAATAGAATGCACTAGGAAAAAAACGTAAAATTAGAGCAATTTAAGGAGATTTAAAAAAAAAAACCAGGGATTACACAATTTAAGGATTTTAAACTGCTTTAACAACATTCCCTAATTAGTCTGCAAATTTCTCTATAAGACCCAGTTGTGTGATGAAATTCGAATTACTTGAGATTTCAGATTCATTAACATGAGGAGAATCGGGGAATCAGACTCTGCTGTGTTTGACTGGGTAGGTGTGTGCAGGGATTGGGGGTTTGAAGCTAGTACAAATGATGGATGCTATATTATGGAATACCCTTTGGATGTCCAATTTTGTTTAGTAGGGTTAAATTAGAAGGACTAAACAGAGGCAATCAGAGCTTGAACTGAGGCTGTCTACAGGCCAGGAAACTCAGATATGCATTCTCCTAAAATTCCTAAGTTGTTTTTATGTTTTATGTCTGCTACTAAATTCGTCAAAGGTCCAGACCTCTCCTTTATTTCCTTTAGCACAACTCCTGGATTATGCAATAAGCACGGTTGGTCAACTGATCTGTATAGAAATTGGAATTATATGACTATTTCACATGCGGCTTCACAAGGAAATATGAATTTGGAGATGAGGACAGAAGTCTCAAGGAATTAAAGAGACAGAGACTAAAAGACTGAGGATTGTTGTCTAGAGATAAGATTATTTAGAATTCAGAAGAAAGGGTCTGTAAATTTAGACTAATAATAAAGCAATCATAAACCCAGAGACTGAAATTGTGGCAGGGGACACATTTAGCAGGTCTGGTAACATCTGACCTGGGGAATGATGAATGGAGGGTCAGCTGGTCCTGATGCAGGGTGCAGTGGGCAGAAGCGCTGAGTTCAAAGCACAGTATCTTGGGCAGCCTCCAGCCGAAGCAGCACGCTACTGTCCTCCTGGTCTGTGTGGCATCTAGTGTGCCCACCCTCTGCAGTCCCATGGTCTGCCTGTGATTCTGCTTTGAAACTCACTTCAGAACTCTGGTCTTTGCTGTTCTCTCTCTCTCTCTCTCTCTCTCTCTCTCTCTCTCTCTCTCTCTCTGTTTTTTTTGAGACAGGGTTTCTCTGTATAACAGCTCTGGCTGTCCTGGAACTCTCCTTGTAGACCAGGCTGGCCTCAAACTCACTGAGATCTGCCTGCCTCTGCCTCCCAAGTGCTGGGATTAAAGGTGTGCATCACCATGCCTGGCCACTTTCTCTTATTTTACACCCTTTTCTAGGATTAAAAGCACACCTGCCTTCCTTTTCTCTCCTCTTGAATTTCCTATGTATCAGTTTACAGGAGTCATGACATTACCTGGGGTCATTTTCTTCCATAGAAGACAAATATGAGCAATTTGCACCTTGAAATTCATCAACCTAGATCTATCAATTCATTCTTTTTTCCTTTTTCCTTAACTGATCTACACCCCCTCCTCTGAACTGCTTGCTAAACATGAATAAAGAGGTCAGATGATAAAATTTGGCAGTGTGGGCTTGGATCCTGGCTCTTCCATTTGACAATCTCATCCATTTTGGTTCAAGTGCATTACAAATAATTTTCCTTACAACCTATGCTAGCTGCTGTTGTTGCTGAGGCAGGCTCTCACGTATTCCAGTCTGACATTGAACTTCTGGTCCTTCTGCCTCTACTCNAGAGTTCTGGGATTACAGGTATCCGCCATCACACCCAGTTTGTATGATGTTGAAGACTGAATTTCGGTCTTCCTGCAAGCATTCTGTCNACTGACCTACATCCCCAGACCTGCCCATGATAGTTTTGAGANTTAAATGAGATATTCCCTATACAGTATTTAATACCTGCATTATCATTAATATTATTATTATTTCAGAGCCTTGGCCTCGGCAGTAAGACAAGGCTGTTTCAGTTCTAGGTCTATCTAATTTTTTTCCCATCTCCAAAGCAGAAATGAGACTATACTTTCCTTTGCCATTTTGCAAGGATGTGGTAAGAATCTCTGTTATTTGGATTGTATGTCTTTGCAAGGAAGGCTACAGTTAAGTTTGGCTTCTAATAACCTTGATATTTTAGCATATGAAGAACCTTTATGTGAAGGAGATCTTTTCAATTGCATCTTAGTTGGAAAAAGACAAAAGTGTAACCCTTGATATATGCCTGAGGGGAAAGAATTTAAGGAAAAAATTAGGGAGTGAGAAGACAGGCTTTTTTTTCTCATTAACGTCATCAATGTGAGCAGTTTGAGTAGAGAATAGAAAAAAGGGGATTTAGAGACAGGCAAAGCTATTATGCATCATTAATCAGAACAACCAGGTTATCACTAAATACGAAAGTGTGGCTAGAATTTCTCTGCTTCAGAGTCCTACTTAAATTCTCAGCCAGGTGTGGTGGCACTTATCTGTAACCCAGCACTCAGGAGGCAGAGGCAGGCAGATCTCTGTGAGTTTGAGGCCAGCTAGGACTATATTGTAAGACCTGGTCTCAGGAACAAACCAATCTAACTATGTTCAGATACTGTCTGGAGTGTACGGCAAGCCACTCCTGCAGTTGGAGAGCAAGCTGGTGCCAGTAGAGACTGGGGGACAGTGGTGTGCTTTGACGGAGCTAGGGGAATACTCGAGGGATTCTGCTGGATTTTCTGCCTTGGATACCTTGCTATTCTCTGTTCCAGAGTTTTCTCCTTCTTCCCTCCCTCCCTGCCTCCCTCCCTCTTTCTCCCCTCCCCCCTTTTTTGAGACAGGGCTTCGCTCTGTAGCCCAGATTGGCCTTGAACTCCCAATGGTCCTCCTGCTTAAGGCCTCCAAGTGCTGGGATTCTGTGTTTCCACACTAGGCCCACCTCCAGAGTTTCTGCTCTCTGTTGCATAGACCAAATGTGCTCATCTTACCATCTGAGCTTCAAAAACTGGGTCTTTGGAAGGAAGGAATACTATATTCTTCCTTCTCTCCCCAGAAAGCCTGAAAAAAAAAAAAAAATCAGGACTCTTTCTTTCTGGCCAACCTCTTTCTTCGCCTGGCTTTCTTCACAGAAGGCTCAGGCAGACACTCAAGGCAGCTGAATTCGGTGGGAGATTCACCTGCGGGGACTGTAAAAGCAGGTGTATTGAGTAAGTGAAGGGACTATGTCAACTCCAGCTTGCCTAGCCGGCTCCTTTGACCTGCTCCCGGGATTCCAGGACATTCCTTGCTTATCAAACTCTACCCCACCCTCCCAGTCAGGCTCAAGATAGCAACAGTCACCTGGGCCAAGATTTAGTGGTTGCAGCTTCCCTAGGGTTCTTGCCCAACACTTTATCAAATCTTTCCTACGAGGAAATTCTTTTTGATGGTTGGAGAACATTCCCCTTCAGGTGCTATTTGCTCCTTTCTGGCGACTTGCTGTCTCTGGTTTGCACATTCCTTTTGCTGTTTCTACGGCACAGTCCTCTCAGTGGGACCGTCTCCTATCTCCATGATCATGCGAGTCTCTTCTTACTGAGCACTTCTTCATTGGTTTTAGTCAATTAAAAACAATTCTCTCTTGCTTTCACTTTCATTCTCACTCTCCCCCCACTTCTGGGACAGGATCTCTATGTAGCAGGCACTGATTTGTGCTGGGATTATAGGCAGCTACCACCACATGAGATGCTAGGCATGGCATCTAGGGCCTTGTCTAAGTTAGATAAACATTCTGTCAACTGAGCTGCATCTCGACTCCCACCCTGATACCCCCTTCTCCCTTTCTTTTATTCTTGCGACTAAGTCTAGAACCCTTTGGATGATGGACAAGCATAGTACCACTGAGCTACATGCCTAACCCCTTGGGGCTGACTTTAAGTGGGTTTGTATGAAACAGCAGCTTTGGGGTGTCTCTGATCACCACACATTCCAAACCTCCAAGAAGAAGGACTCTAATTGTTTGTAGAGTCCCTGCTTTTTCTCCATCCCAGAAAAAGGCTTGTCTCAGTGATGGCTCAACTTACAGTTCTTGCTTTCTGCTGTTAACAGGGCCCACGTAGTGTTTCCATACCTATCACACTGTAGACACTCACTTGGTATTTGTTGCATGAATATGTGATTAAGTTGTCTTGGTCACCACACACCAGGGGAAGGTTCTTGAGGGTTCTATTCACATGTCTTCTCTCTCAAGTTCTCATTAGAAATATTAGTAAGACACTCATTTGGGCTTTTCCATGTTCATCTACTTTCAGGATGGTTGCCATGGGGAGATTGGCAGGATTACCTTCTCCACAAATGTCCCTGTAGCAAACTCTTCTCACCTCATCTTCACTGTGTGCATGGTTTGGTCCCCAGGTAATAATGAAGCCAAACAACTAAGAACCCTGAGTAAGTTCCCCAGGTAACAGATGGCAGGACAGAGGCTGCCTGGTCCGGACCGGCTGTGATGAATTTGTGTTAGTTACTAGAAATCAAGCAACCATAGTCTTGCTATGGCATAACAGAATCCCTGCTCTGCATCCCTGAAAAGGGGCCCACTGCTCCCATGTAAGCCGTTTATGCAACTTCCTGTGTCTCTGTTCTTGACTGGAAGCCACTAGATGACACGGAAGAGAATAAGGAACCACCATCTATGAATTCCCAGACCAACTGCTTTCTGTTGGCTCAATTGCCTTCACTGTACCAACTGTATGAGACTTTAATTATCTTCCTTAGATGCTACCAAGTTAGTCTCATTCTTCACCTCCGAGAAGAGGTCATGCCGCTGGAGTGACAAGATTCTGACCTNTAATTAATAATGGAGTACTTGACATTTGTAATAGCTCTTTGGAATCCTTTGGGATGAAAGGTGCTCCATGAACGTAAACCATGATTATTTCTTGACAGCTAAATATAAAATTTCCACTAAACACTACTTAACAATGTTGCTTTTAAGGATATTAATTGGGTCTTTCAACTATACAATGCAATTATCAGTCTAATTGAAAATAATTGGTCAACACTGGGGGCAGAAAAATGCTTAAAACAAATGGGGCAAACCAAACATTAAGGATGTTAGGACTCCAGTAAAGTTAAAAGTTTACTTTAGTTGAAAAAGCCAATGAGCTTGCTTTGTCTTGGTGGGTAAACATTCTGGTGAAGCGTGAGATTCAAGCGAACCTATAATTAATCCTCAAAACAATGGTTGATAGAGAGAGAAACTTCTAGAATTAGCTTACACAGCCCTACTGGAGCTTTCCATCAAAAATCTTTTCTCTAGCTATGCAAACGCTGTTTTGACACGATTTCTGTAGAATAAATCAAATGCGTCAGCTACCGGGCCCCCTTGTTGTTGTGGGGGGGGAGGCGCTTTCAGCGCTAGACAAAACTTTTCGGTTATTGTTGTTGTTGTGAGCTCTCCCGAGTAACAAAGCTCAACGGAAAGAAAGAAGAGGGAGAAGGCAGATTGTGGCGAGCTTTACAAATTGGCACAGCCTTATCTGCTGCATTTCATGGTTTTCTGGAATCCTTTCAGAAGAGGCTTTCCTTTGTAAGAGACAGTTTAAGCTTTATGTTATTTCAAGCTATATTTGAGAGTTTATGAAAATTGCTTTTTAGTTTTCCGGATGCTAAAAGCATCGATACTGATGTTTACTTCTTGTGAATTTNTCTTGTTCCAGTGGCCAGCTGTAGAGCTCAGTCTTCTTTCTTCCTGCCACAGGGGAGGGTCCNGGCATGTTACTGCTCAAGGCTCAAGTCAGTGTTGTCTTTCTACATTAGTAAGAAGCCAGTGTCACCCTCTCTGGCCAGAGGCAGCTTTCTGGTCAACGTCACTCACTGAGAACAGAAGATTCAACTTTCTTTGGATTTCCCAGATGCTCCCCAAAGCCTCATCCACTTCTGTTCTTCCTGTACACTCCTGGGGTAACAGCTTGTCACTTGTCCTTAAAAAGAAAACTGAGGTTTGATGGTCTGGAGGGCTAATGATGATGACCACAACAACAACAAAAACCCCATAGTTTTCAGCTCTGGACACACTGGGATGCATGCTGTTATTTGAACACCCACAGGAACGATCCTGTTAAAGAATGTAATTAAAATGGACAGTCTAATTAAACAAAACAGAATGTCTCAAGTCTCAGACAATGAATCATTTATTAAAATAGTGTTTGACAGTGCAGAATTCTGCGATCCAGAAAATTTGAAATCTTTGGAAGTCTATTGGACTTTATGTGGAGAATCATGGAGTCCCAAAGATAAATAGTGAATAGCAAGAAAATGAAGTTTTAAATTTTTCTTTGTTATTAAGGGTTATGGTGATGCTAAATAGATTCTAAAGGGTGAGTGAGAGTTCTATTACTGACATATTACTGACTTATTAATTTATTTAAACAAGGTCTTGCTATGTACCCCTGGCTGGCCTAGCACTCACTGTGTAGTCAGTACTGGCCTCCAACTCATGGCAATTCTCCCACCTCAGCCTCTCTAGAGCTAAGATTACAGGTGTGAACCATGCATCAAGCTTTATTGAAGTCTTTTGAAAACACATGGAAGGGAGTAGTAAAACATGTTATTTTGCAACTTTGGATCATAGTATTTCTGCTTTGAATGAGTGGGAAGACTTTGGAAAAATTAGGTAAACTTGATGAGATTTAATTCTCCCTAATCTGTGAAATGTCATCCAAAAGGAGCTCTAGCATGCTATAAATGTTAGTTACTGTACCAGCCTACCTACCTACCCACGTATCTGTGCATCTATCTAAGTATCTATTGTTTGTCTAGCATCTATCTCTCTCTACTCTCTGTGTTTGTACATTTTTATCAAGGTGACATATTTCAGGCATTAGTACAATAATATTCTGGCCACAGGATAATAAGGGAAAGGAACTGTGCGTTAGGATGTGCTGAAAGAACAGACAGAGGGCTTGGGGTGTAGCTCAGTGGCTGGAGTGCTTGCTTAGCTAGCATCCAAAGGCCCTAGGTTCAATTCCAGTGCCACTTTAAAAAAGTAAATAAACAAATAGACAGAAAGGCAGGCAAACCATTCTCAGAATGAAAGGAGAGGGATAACCTCTGTAAATCGTGCCTTTCCTGCAAGGAGAGAGTCTGGTGCAACTGATGTGGTGTTTTTAAAAAGTGAAAATATTTGCTAAGTATGATATTAGGATGGATGTGTGTGCCAATGAGCAAACTTTTTTAATTATGGAAGAAATGAGTTACTGTTTTAATTACTTAGAAAGTGATTATATTGAAGCATTGCCCACCCCCCACCTCCTGGGTTGCTGGAGCAATTTAGTAATTTAGTATGTTCAAGAACAGAGAGAGAATAGCTTCTTTAAAAACAAAACCCGGTTTCAGGAAAACGAAATTCCTGCTCCTCTCTTGCATGACAAACAGCCATTTGAGTCAAGGAGCTCCGCCTGTGCCTCATCTTAAGTGTGATGAAAAGAGAATTGCAATATTTGGGCATGGCTCTGGGGAAGGCCGGAGAGATGACCACTAATGGCTGCAGCTTGTTGTCACTATTGTTTGAACTTCTAAGCAGGGACATTTGAGACATCTACTGACTTAATTAAAACCCCAGATGCTGGAAAATCTCATTAGCAATCGTAGAAATACAGAATGTAAACTCCCAAGCTTTGCTCCTGCGATTTCTCAGACAAGGACAGGAAAATCAGCCATGGAGACACGGTTGCGTGCACCCTCTAGGGAAGTCATCTCAAACACCTGGCAGTGGACACACACTTTTATTGCCTCCGATGGTTCTTCATGTGTCTTGTGGCTTATCTGTTTTTAACTTTATCACAGCTCCATCCCATGAGACTTAAACATCATCCTTAAAAATCCAGATTTACCCGTGGCCCCAGAGTTGCCTTGGAGGCCTTTATTGTAAGATAACAGAGGTGTAAATAGCACAGGTGATTCCGTGAAAATTCCAATGATGCCTCCTTGGTTAGATGAAATGGAACTGGAAGCCTTAGCATGGAAACCAGTAATCACCCAATGAGCATGTCAAATATTTTGGGACTGAGACTTGGACCCTGTGAGAGGCACCACCTACAATGGCCATTTGATATTCATTTAAGATGCGCTAAGGACTGACTACAAGAGGTTTGGCTTCCTAACGTAAACACCACTATCATTTGGGAATCAATTAGCTCCTTGCACTGAGGGAATGAGGAGTCCCTTAAATGCCTATTGTGAGTTGGGCTATTTGCTTTAATTAAGAGGAGACAGAGTGGATTATTGTCTCCAACAAAGGGGGTGGAAAGAGTCAGAAAATTACACTTTAGCCTCATAAGCAACAAAGCCCACTCGAGAGGCATGGTCTGCATCAGGCGGGTCTAAAGCAAATTAGCTTTTAATCGGGAAACGCTAAATAAGGATGCTTGTATCCGACCATTAGGACAGAATGCAAAGCAGTGGTCCTTCTAACGCTTTAGACTGTTGATATTTGCTCCATCAGGAAGATCTGAGTGATAAATGTTCTTATTTCCTTGTCCGAGATTTAGAAGGTGAATCTTTTTAAAAAATCAATCTCCAGTGCAAAGATGTTAATAGTAACATTTTCAGTGTGCTAATGGGAACCTTTATACTAAAAATGGAGTGAAAATTTAATTTGATCTTATGTTTTTTTTTTTTTTTAAACTTTGGTAAATTTGCAATCTACAATTGTCTTCTGACTGGGTTTCCATAATCTTTTCTCTTGCTGGGACTTGCCTATGTTAGCCAATGATTGGAAGGAGTTAAATTACCTTTACTGCACATTCACTAATCCACCCATTTAATAAATAAATAAACAGCGAGGGCTAAGTGTCATGGTCCCAGGTTCTGGGAGATCACTGAGAGTGAGATGCAATATTTTTGTAGAGTGAGAGAGAAGCAGACAAAGGCTGCTCTGAGCACACAGAAGAAGCACCCAGTCTTGTCTTACAGAGTTGGGGCAGGTGCCCAGAGACAACCTTGAATTTCTGATCCTACTGCCTCTACTCCCTAAATGCTGGGATTACAGACATGCCCCACCAAGCCCAGTTTATGGTGTGCTGTGGACTGAAGTCAGGGCTTATGTTCATGCTAGGCAGACACTCTACAGCTCCAGCCTCAGCACAACAGAGTGCCTTCCAAGTCCGTAAGAGGTAGAGCACGCGCATGCGTGTGGGTGGTTTAGTTTGGCAAGTAGATCAAATGAGAGCAACTTGAAGGGACCAGAATAGACAGAACTGGCCTAACAGCACTCCAATTACGTATAGGTCTGTGCTTTCCAGTGTTGGAGATTTTACATGTCTATATTAGCACTTAGAATTCATTGAAAGAATAAGAGTAGCTCTCAAGGACTGAGGGGAGTTCAGGAAGCATTAAGGATAGCATTCCCTTGGTGAATGAAAATGATTCCCAAGTAGTTTAGTTTAAAAAAGGAATTAGATGCTTTTAATTTTGTCCTGTATATTGGCATGTCAGATGTTTTCCTTCCTATGTATTTTGTTGTGGTGAAATACACATAGCATGAGATTTACCATCTTGACCATATCTAATGTTTAGTGATATTAAATGTTTTCAAAATGTGCAATCATTGCCACTGTCCATCTCTGTAATTTAGCTTATGACATTGAAACTCTATGGCCATTGTGTGGCACATGTTCCTGTAGTCCCTGCTACATGGGAGGCTGAGGCAGGAGGTTCGCTTGAGGGCAAGCATTGGAGATTTTCCTGGTCAACTACAGCGAGATCTCATCTGGAGTGGGGTTGGAGAGCCAGCTCAGTTGGTAGAGTTTGCACTGTGCAAGCTTGGGAGCCTGCAGTCAGACTCCTTGAACACATAGAAGAGCTGGGTGTGAATGCACACATCTGCAGCTCTAGCACTGGGGGTGTGGAGACAGGTGGATCCCTGGAACTCTCCAGTGAGCTAGCCTAGAAAATTGGTGAAACCATGAGTTTAGTAAGAGACCCTATTTCAGAAGCTAAGGTGAAGAGCAATTGTGGAAGACACNCGATGCTGACCTCTTGTCAATCACACACACACACACACACACTACACACTCATGTGCACACACTTACACATATGCACACACATTAAAAACCTGTTCCCATTATCATTTAATTTTTTTGCCAGGTCTCATTGTGGTGCACTTTGAAGATTGGGTCAGAAGGATTGTGAGTTCCAGGCCAGCCTGGGCAATATGACAATACCCTACTTGAAAAAAATAAAAGGAAAATAAAATAAGATAAAATAAAATCATAGTAGATGAAAATGAGAGTATCATCTGATTGGTCAATCATTTTAGTCTCTTGTACTTTGTTTTTCTTTTTGTCAGGGTCTCATGTAGCCCAGAGAAATTTGCTCGAGAATGACCCTGATCTTCCAGCTACCACCTCCCAAATGCTGGGATTACAGTCAGGCATCGGCACACTCAGTTTGATGTGGCAGTGGGACTCTAACTCAAGGGTTCATGAATGCTAGGAAAGCACTCCATCTACACTCTACAGCAGTGTCTCCAGCCCCTAGAACTGCCTAAAGCCAAACTTCAGTTTCAGGGAAGCTAAGCTAACTTCAGCNGACATTACAGGACTGAGAGTGTTTGAGTCGTCTTTGCTAGCAACTGTAGATCAGTAATGAACCAGTCCTGTCTCCTTTCCTTGCTGGCCAGGGACCCTCTGCATCATATGCTTCTCACCTAGTTTATTGTGTGGTCTTGCTCCCTTCAGCACGTTGTATTCTACAATGCTGGCCNAGTGCAGGCAATGGCTGAGCTCCCCATGTCTTCTGTGCTGTGNTCCCAGTAAAGTACCCTCGAAGGCCATACCACGCCAATGCTCTTGCTATCAGGGGATAATGATGCCTCTGGAGCAGTGCCTGCATGCCTCCTCTAGCTCAGTNGATCTGGATTGTGTAATGGGAGCCTCCGGGAGCCTTCCCCTTCGTTTACGTTTCTACTCTGTGAAGTTTTAGCTCTTCATTGTGAGCTTTAAAACTTGTTTTCATTCTCTGGTTATACCAATAGTTCCTTCACTCTCTCAGCTAAATCAGTTTACTATACTTTATATTTCCATCTCCTCNTGATTATAAATACCTTAAGAGTAGGGATTAGCTCNATACCATTTCCTAATCATTNCCAAATANCAATTTTGCGTGCTTCTTTGTAAATGTGCATGTATGTCTGTGTTTGTGTATGGGTTTGGGTAGGGAGCATACACAAGTGTGAACANGCTTGTGGAAGCCAGAGGACAATCTTGGTTGTTATTCACCTCAGACACTGTCCACTTTTGAATTTTTTCTTTTTTTTGAGACAGGGTCTCTTACTGGCTTGGAGCTCACTGAGTAGTCTAGGAAGGCTGGCTAGTGAGTCCCAGTGAGCTACCTGTCCTGTACCTCATTAGTGCTAGGATTACAAATGCATGCCTCTATGCCCAGATTTTTTTTTAAANGTATATTCTTGGGA
This sequence comes from Neotoma lepida, assembly GCA_001675575.1. Lineage (NCBI taxonomy): Eukaryota > Metazoa > Chordata > Mammalia > Rodentia > Cricetidae > Neotoma > Neotoma lepida. The sequence goes on along the minus strand of LZPO01107933.1, from coordinate 160,722 downwards.
TCAAATTAGGTCCTCAAACTTGAAAGGCAAGCACTTTACCAATGACCTATGCCCCAGTCTCTGATATTTATTTTATTTTAATTTATTNATTTATTTGTGATAGAGTTTCACTATTTAGCCTAGATTGGCCTGAACCTCATGATGCTCCTGCCTCAGCCTCACAAGTGCTAGGATTGCATGCATAGACCACCACTCCACTCAATCCCAAGCACTCTTATTGGCACAGAGTGGAATAATCCTGGTAGGGAATAGTCAACTTTTTCCTCATGAGAACTATAGTAAGGTTGAAACTAAGGTAGGGATGAATAAATATCAAAAGAGTTTAAGGTTTATGGATCACCTGNTCTGGTCTCTGCAGTACACCACATCCACTTATTAATCCTACAGTCAGAGTGATAAGTATTATTAGTCCCATGTTGGAGCTGAGGAATCTGAGGCCCAGGAAATGGCCTGTGGCCACCCAGTCAGTGAATGCTGCATTTGGAACTGAAACCCAGCTAAGACTGACTCAAAACACCACACTGTGCTTTTAACCATCTGCTTCNTGCTGCATGTAAGATGTGAGCCACTCTGGTATAAACCAGCTTGTGGGGATGATTTCCACATATGATCTGAAAAAAATTCACGTCTCATAGTTAGGTCAGGTTGGTACTATTTCCGTGTCCAGTGTGGGCTCAAGAGTAATAATCATATAAAGATAAGGGACTCATTGAGGGTGGCTGAATCTGCCTGCTATTTGCTGTCCACTTGTGGCATGTCCTAATTTTGGCATTCTTTTTTTTTTTTTTCACCCAAATAAATCACTCTAGTTATAAAGCTGTAAGTATGGGCTCTCTGGCCAGTCTTTCTGTGTGAAAATTTGCTTTGCTCACCTCTGAATAGTTCAGTATCCCTTGATGGCCAGCATTTGTTCTGTCTGATAAACAAGGAGCTGGTTTGGTGCCTAACCCATTACCTAACAATTGATAGGATTAAATAGAGATTTTAGTCACTTCTATATCCTGAAAATATGTATTATCTGTATCTCTGTAATCCTAACAGTGTGGGAAATAGAGAGGCAGAAGCATGGCAAGTTCAAGGTTATCCTCTGGTATATCATGAGTTTGTGAGTAGTATGGGTCACATGAGACTCTTTTTCAAAAGGTTTCGGGAATAGCAAGTTGCTACAGAGTTTTCTATGCATTTGTTCCCAATTAATGGCTTTCCTTGATGCCCATTGGTGACAAAGAATTCACAAATGGGTCGCACTTTGAAAGACCCCTTTATTTCATGCCCATGGTTCCTTGGCTATTGTCTTGAAAAAGAGTGATGAGATTCTGCTATCATATGCCTTTTTTTCAGACCTGAGTACCCTGAGACACCTAAGGAACATTNCAGTCCAAGAACAGGACATAGCCTGCTGCAAGACACTCCTCACCTTAAATCTGCTTCCAGNTCTTCCTTGTTCCTGAAACATGGAGTTGAGCTTTCGTTTTTCTGTAGACAAACANGAGAGTAAAAATTATTCTAGTCATATCCAANGGAAATCAGTCATCCTTTTCAAAGTTAATCACAGCCTTCCTCCAGGGCCTCAGAGCTCTCTGGGAAGATTTTCCTAGTGCAGTTGCTGCACAGCTAAAATATAGATTTTCTAAAAGTGCTGGATGCCTCTTGTTCTTAGAAATGCAAACCCAAGTCCTTTGAGACTTCATCTTTAACTTTTCTTTTGTATTGCCACTTGAAAGGGCTGTAGACTAGCAATGGGGTCAGAGCATGTGTGTGTGTGTGTGTGTGCACATTGCATGGGTGTATGTGGTGTATGGGCATATGTGTTCATGTAGAGGCCAGAGGAGGATGTTGGGGGGCCTGTCCTATCACTTTCTACCTTATCCCTTTGAGACAGGGTCTCTCACTGCACCCTGAACTAGCCTGATGGCTGGTGATTTTCAGAGAGCTTCCTGTCTCTAGCCCACATAGTGCTGAGGTTACAGACAGCCATGCCTGCCCCAACAGGAGCTATGTTCAGGTACCCTTATACATACCATCCCATAATAAATAAGGTCCACTCATCGCTTAGGAGATAAAGAGGNAATGTCAGTGTGTGATTCCCAAGTGAGGCACCCAGGCTTCCATCTTGGACTACATGCTCTGGGTAAAGGCATCATAGGGGCTTTCCAAGCTGCTCTGTGCAGATATCGGTACGGTGACCCCAGACCTCCTGCTAACACACAACCAGCATCAACAGGACAGCTGCTGTGGCAAGGCCACTGTGAGAGTGGGTACCCCTGAACTTCCCATTCTACAGCACCTNGAGGCAGCTTTGAGAAGGAATCAGAGCCAGAACCATCTACCTCAGCTCAGCTATGCCTGGATTCCCAACTCAGGACATTATTGGAAGGTTAATAAACATTTACAATAATCACGGCTGTTATGAGTGGGTAACTTTGGGAGCATCTGATTAAGCATGAGTAGATGACCAAGTAAGATGTCCATGCTCTTGGTGCCGATGCTTAGTGGCTCAGCTGCTGCAGATTCCACTTCACACAAACAGTAGGTTTTGCATCCCTTTCCCGGTTTAGTAACTTGGCCTGCTTTTTTGAACACTGCCCTTTGCTCTGTGGTTTCAGTCCCACCCGTGTCGTAGAAGGGGTTTCTTTCTTGTCTCCAAATTTCTTTCTCAAAAGNACATTAGGAGTGTAGCAATACTCCGAAATAGCTTAAAGATCTGTTCAAATTTCTAGGCATTTTTACCTTTAACCTTTCTCTAGCCAATGGTTAAACTAGTCTTTAGCCTTTTCAAAGTTGTTAGTGATTTGCCTGAGNTACCGAACGCTTTCATTTCACTCAGCACATCATTCAGANTCCAGCGAAGCAGCGCGGGTTCTGAAGCAGGAAACTACCCCAGCATTGACAAAGGCCATTCAAAGAGTTGGGAAAGGCTGCTCCTGGCTGACAGGCAAGCGTCCGTTGGCTCATGCCTCCTCAACACCACCCCTACTCCCACGGTAATCTCCTGCCCAGCTCTCCGCTGTCCCATCGGAAAATTCACAGTCCTACCTTTCCCAGCCTTGAATCTGCCTCTGGAGACCCAGGGAAGCCACCGAGACCATTGTTCATTTGGCAAATGTGCCGCCTTTGGGGGTATGGAAGCTTGTGGGCGTCATTGGTTTTGGGACTCCGTGAACAGGGGAAGCCCTNGGTATTGTGACTAGTGCCAAAGGTTAGCGGCTGTCCCTCCCTAGGGAGGCTTAGCGCTGGAATCATTTCTGTTTGCAACCCTATGTGTAACCCTGGCATGCAATCAACAGAGAAAATANTCATTATTGCCTGACTGTCTGCTGAAGACAATTTCAATTATTCTGGCATTTCAATGGATGAAGAAGCCCTTTAGGCTGGCCCGGGAGATTAGCCTTAAAGGCTCTGTAAATTAGCGAAGTTACAATCGGTATATTATCTGGCAGGCAGCTGTGGAGACGCCACAGCAGGCAAAGAGACAAATTACTATATTCCGCTTGTGGTTTTGATATATCAATTTACAAGTTTAACATACGCATTTGTGAAAGAATAATTTTTTTTTTCCTTCTGCCTTTCTTAAATCACTTTTAACTGCCTGCACTCGAAGTTTGGGAGCCTGTAACTTGAATGGTTGGTTTGCCTTGCTGACGTTTTTGTTTTAAAGCCCAATTTCAGCCAGGAAAAAATATTGCTGAGGACAGAGCTCTGGAATTAATCTTTCCTAAAGTTATTCAAATAATATAATATATGGCAGTTAATCAGAAAATTCCATTTGCAGAAATGTGAACAATGTCTCATATAAAGGCTTTTCCTTTAATGGGATGTTTTTCATGTCTTTTTTTTTCATGCTAGATTAATTCTTTAGTGATTTTGTATCTATATTCTTAAAATACATTTCACCAAACTTGTCTGATGTCAGTAATAAATATGAAAATTAAAACAATCACCATAATAGCATATCCCAATACTTTACAAAAAGTTACATAATGAGGTCTATCAATAAATTTTTCATGATTCAAGTTTTTTTCTGAATAGTTCTGCTATCTTGGTGTTCAGGATCAATATATGTGTGTATATATATATATATGTACATGTATATATGTATTTTTTTTCCTTCAATACTAGAGATTGAATCCAGGGCCTTGCACATGCCACTCTGGCTGTCTCCCACTAATCTACAATCCACAGCCTCAACAACAGGCTTTTTCAAACTTCAAGCAATACTTTTAATGCTGATTAATATTTATATCTATGCATGAAATAAAGTTCACATTTCTTGAGTGAATTTAGGTTATTTTTACTTTTCTTATTTTAAGAAAAATAGTTTAGCTTTTGATTAATAAAAGATATATTTTTGTCCTGTGTTAAATGGCTTCCATGAAGCTCAAGTTTTGTAATTGGATGTGTGCTTTGGGAAATGGGTCAAAAGGCTTCAATATATATTATAATATATATATTTTCAAGGAAATCTTGTAAAAAGCACATGGCTTTGTTCTCAAATATCAAAGATATCTTTTTCCTGCTGTCTATGAAATTCAAAACAAATATATAAAACTCTAGAGGCACTGGCTTGTTTTGGGAAAAAAAACTTCCTTTATTAAAAGAAAAAAAGGGAGGATGGTCAGGGTTTTGGATATGTCCTTATAGTCTCAGTGTACTTAAATGAGTTTTAGAATTTCAATTCTAAAAATGATACTGGGGCTGTAGGTATAGGTCAGTGGTAGACTGTTCGCTTTGAATGTATGTAGAAAGCCCTGTTTTCACTCCTCAGTACCACTTAAAAAGATATTGGTTATCTGCTTGAAGGTCAAGGGATCTATTGAAGGAAGATGCGTCTGCACAGCACTGGCCTGAGCTCTAGACCTGAAGCGTGGAATTTACATGGCTTCTAACACAGGTCCCCATAGACCTTGTCCAAAAGGTGTTTATCAATCAATAACACAGATTTTATTTTTTTTCCTATCTTGTTTACAGAACTGGATTACCCATGAGGGACAATTTCTTGTCCCTTATAATGCCTAAGAAGGGCGATTCCTCCCAATTCCTGAAGTTTGACTGTGAACCTTACCTNATGCCTTGTGCTGGTGTTTTCTCATGGGAATTGCTGGGCTAGTTCAGGCAAGCAGCTGTAGTTCTTAAATGGACAGTTTCAGACTGGGGAATTCAAGAGACAACCAAATAGAGTTTTAGTGCCTGTAAGATAATAATGAAAGACATTTATGAAAAGGAAAAAAAAAATCCAGTTTGTTTGAAAGCCGAGGCCCACGCTCTGCATCACGACAGCAGATGGATGGCTAGCTCACTAATCCTGGTTTACTTCCAGACCTGGGTTTGTCTCCCTGGTCCAGGGAGATCCTGAGGGCCCCCTCCGATCTGGTTAATGTTCAGAACCAATGTTTGAGTTTTAGACTAATTATGGGCCCACCACTGACATTTTCTCTATAATGTGAAGACTGGTGCCAGCCATAACTCAGTGAGATTTAACATAAAAGCAAGATAAAACAATTAAAGTGGAGGAATATTTGATTAAGTGGATCGCTGATTTATAGTGAGGTAAATTGGAATTGAAAGGAGAGTGAACTTTTTATGACAATCATATATTATGTTCATTATCGGAGACTCCCGGGTCCTTTTGTGCTTTTGTGGGTTAAAAAAAATAGAAGAAGAAGAAGAAAAAGGATAGAAAAGAAATAAACCAGGTTAAGGAGAGTCGCCCTGGCAGGGCAGGCATCATTTTCGTCTTCTCTTGAGTTATAGTTTCTTTTCATGGCCAAGGTTAAATAAATCATGTTTGAGAAAAGTCATCACAAAACACATAATCAGCATCTGAACAGGCAGCAAAGTGCGGCAAGAAGACAGTGCTCCCCAACCGCACACACAACCCCTTCTGCTTTGCTGATGGAGCATGGCATACAGCGCAGTTAACACATATTTGGCATTTGGAGAACTTGGGACTCTGGCAACTTGCCTGAAGGGGTCTTGAACCTGTTACCGAGGGTGGCTTGAGAGTTGTGGAACAGTCTTGTGTGCCTCCTCTTGTTCCTGTGCTTGAAGTTGGATTGTTTCTGAAGCTGCCTTTGCAGGTGCCTGTAGCATGCTCCCGACATCCCATTCTCTGAGGCCCTGGCACTTTCTTTTGTGTAAAGCAAAAAACACTTCTGTAGCAGTGGAAAGAGCCCAGTCTAACTNTAACATTGAGGGGCAGGGTCCTCAGAGGCCGGAAANGAATGATTTGGGAACTTCTCAGACAGGGGAGAGCTAACTCNGTTGATAAAGTTCATGNCCTGCATGTAACAGGATATGTGTTTAAACTCTAGATGTGGTGGCACACTTGAAATTTCAACACAGAGGAGGCAGAGACAGGCAGATCCCAGGTCTCTGGGTCTCCATGGCCAGTCTTGGTAAGCTCCACGCCAACAAAAGACCTTGTCTCTTAAACAAACAAACAAACAAACAAACAAACAAACAAACAAAAGAGTGGCGGCAGGCAAGGACATCCAAAGAACAATAGCCGAAGTTATCCTCTGGCCTCCACGCATACATGCACACAATGAGCAAAGCATCTATGCATATATGCACCTACACACCCGTGAGCATACACATACACAAAAATAAAGAGAAAATTAGAACAGAATGATTTTTTTTTTTAAAAAAAATTTGTTTTCTTCCTGGGAGCAGTTGTAAAGGAGGTTTGGGGACATGCCAGCAGCACAGGACAAACATCAGAGACACAGATTGGCTGTGTAGATCCCTGCTGTCTGCTCCATTTCCCGACAGGTGCTTTCCTGCCAAGAGAGAAGCAACCGGAAATCATGAGGAGTCCACTGACCACACCTAGAATAAANGTGACTCACCAGATTGTTCAATGATAGCCTTGACTCTTTGACAGAAGAGCTAAGGTACGTTAATTTTAGCACAAATGTCATTTTATTTGCTAGGCTCAATTCTTTCTTTTTTCCTTTTTTCTATGAAGGAGCCACCAAAACAATTAATGAATGACGCTGACAACTCCAAGCAGAGTTCTGGCCCCGAAATCCTCACCAGGTGTGTGGTCCTAAGCTAGTCTTCAATATCTCTCTGTTTTCTGGCTTTCTGGGTGCAGAAATTGGGTTTGAAGAGGGGGCTGGCATGATTGCTGAGGTCCTCGAAGGCCTCCCTGATTGTTGTTTCAAGGAATGGAAAATAGGCGCTGCAGTCAGCTGCCTCCTCTGCAGAAGTTAGCCTGCTACCCATGCTGGATCACTGGATGCCAATGGGCAATTAGTCTAAGTTAGGGAAGGTATTTTCCACTTTTCAGAAGAAGCGGTTGTTAAAATTCCTGTAACCGAGGCAGACTGAAATGTACAATGGAGATCTTGTTGTTGTGGCTGTCATCCCAGTGAGCAAGACGTTGCCTCCGGTTTTGTCCGCGTGCCTTTCCCTGCCAAGTTTTCACCATAGTATTGAGGGTGGTTCCCGCCATCTGCTCACCCTTTCAGCACCCTGACAGTTCGTCTCTTTGGTACCTTGGCTCAGGACACCCGCCTCAAAGGCATTCTAAACCAAGCAGTGATTACAAGATGAGAAAAGAGAAAAGAGTAGGAAAAGAAGCCAGGGGGCTCAGCAGAGCCGAGGGGACCGTGGGGAAAGAGTGTTGTCACGGGTGTTACTTACTTTCCTCACCATTCTATCCTTGGCTCCTGAAGCTACTTTTTCTTTTCCTTTGGGACAGGATCTTACTCTATAGCCTGAGCTTACCTGAAACTCACTATGTAGCCCAGGCTGGCCTCGAACTCACAGAAATTCTCATATCTCAGCTCCCCAGTGTTGGCATTATAGGCACACAGGTGTGCCCAAATGGAATTGCCTTTACTGAAACATTTTTTTTCCTCAATACTGTTGTATCTTAAATATTTTTAGGCACTCAATGGCATCCTCAACCCCACCTAAGGAAATAGGTTGTGTGAGCATGAAGAGACATCTGCTCAAAGTCTTCAAGGTCAACTACTCCACCAGCACCTGTGCGTTATTTCTGCTGCTACCACGTCAGTTTCTCTGTGCAGTTTTCANGGGTATCAGCAGAGACAACCTACCCTTAGGTCTTGTGAGGAATGATGGGCCTTGGCCTAGTGACTTCACTTCCNTGAGTAACTTCATAGCGGCAGCTATGGTGAAGGAGAAATGAGATGATCATTAGAAGGAGGCTTTCCAGATTATAAACTATAGTATANATGGAGCAAAGACCATTTTCAAATTTCTCCAAATTCCCCTCCCCCCCACGGAGTTATTAGAAGAGGTGTCCTGACAAACTAAGAAGGCTGAGAGAGAATNCCTAGGAAGCAAGAAGATGGAGTCCCTAAGGAAGTGGTACAGCCCTGCACGTTGGCAGTGGGAGAATCCCCCTTGTCAGCTGTGGAGTGGTTGAGAGAAAGATCATCAGAACAGAACAGGAAGAACGCCTGAGAGGGATGTCTGGAAAAATGAACCCTGTAAGTTGTTGGACAAATTGAAAGATTATGAGAGAAACTCGGAGATTCTCTGGGACTATTCAGAGCCAAAGAGATGATGATTTCATAGAATATGAAATCTATTATTATTAACTCTATGATTATTAACTCTAGGAAAACCAAAAAGTTAAGTGAAAAAGGGAAATGAAAAGACAGTACATGTTATGTCTGGACCTTGAAAAAATAAAAAACAAATTCTAATTTAATCAAAATGATAATTCAACTTCACTGGGAGGGCGAGGGGGGGCGGAGGTTTGCCGTAAATGGAGTGGTCGTGTGTGAAAGAGACTTTTCAGAACAGGAAGACAAAACAGGTGACTAGAGAAGAAAAATGAAGGCACAGCTCTATGCACACCGAAGCTAAGTACTGCAGGTGACTTCAGAAGAACCGCAACGGAGCAATCCCTGTGACGCCTTCCATTAAAAGTCCCATGGATTTCAATTGCTAGTCTGTAAAGAACAGCGCGTTATGTCTCTCCCACCCAGGGAGCCTGTGTTCGCCTCTCCAGGTCCATCTCCTGTCACTTGCCCTCCATGCTTTGTTCTCCCACCATGACTCAGTCTGGGATCTTTGAAGTGGTCTCCTCTAAGCTGGAAACCATCCTTCCTTCTCCCTCACTTAATTCTTACTCATTCCTCAGGTGGCCACCACATCTCCAGGGGACCATTGCTGAAGCCTTCTCTCTAGGTTTCCATAGCAATGCTCCCCTCTGCTCTGTTTTGTCACCATTGTGCTCAGATCACACACATTTGGGGTGTCACATATATTTGTGTGAGCATTTCATTAATAGTTCTCTCCCTTAGTAAGCTCTAAGCACCTTGAAGGAAGGGAATGTGTTAGAAGATCGTTGCTTAATAAAGAAAGGACAGGTGAGCAAAAGGTCACGGCGTCCTTTGCGATGGTGTCAAAAATTCAGATATCTTGAGTGGCTGATAGTGGTGGTTTGTGGACTTCTTGGGCAGGTGGAAAACTTATGTGTTTTTAGAACACACTGACAAGCCACATTCTTCCTCTTTGCCTCTCGGAGTCTCTGGCCACTACAAATATCTCAGGGTATGTGCCTACTCATGCCGGTGCAGGCACACGGATACACACACATGCTCATACTTTGGAGCTCCAGGCTCTGGCAGTTCTATTGTAGGATGATGAGTCAGCATGCTGTCATCTCCAGCTCTCTTGTCAAAATCAATTTTCTTCAAACGTTGACAAGTAGAAATACGTCAAGGCAGCAGTATGTGGGAGTTCATGGTGGGGGGAGGGCAAAGGACAGTGATGACACAGAGACTTGGTAGCAAACACATCATCCCAAGAAGCTTATATGCTTGAGTATGTAACTACATAGTTCAAATTCCTGAGATAATAAGCCACATGCTGCCGAGAATGGTCGTCCTGAAAGTTTGGCTAACTGATATCTAGCTGCTTCATAGAATCAACCTGCCACTTTTGAAGTGTGGCTATGGTAGTAAAATAGTGACTCACGCTTCTGAGACAGAAAAGGGGCCTTTCCATTGGAGCAGCTGTGAGAGCAACAAGTGATGTCATCTTAGGAAGGAGCACNTCAGTCTATGAAAACTCACGTTATTGAGTAGCTTTGTCTGTAAATATGGGCCTTTCCTATTCCCTTGCGCAAGGTTCAGAGTGAAATCGTATTCTTTGGCATTACTTTTGGTGATGCTTGCAGATAAGATATATGATTAAATGTTAATGAGCTTGGTGTGAAGGATACAGAAACAGAATGATTTTTATCCCTATTGAAAATGGGTGATGATGGTTTCTTCGAAGTTATTGGTAAAAACCGGAGCTTCAAATGGTCTAGGGGNTTTCAGTGTAAATGGAAACAGAACAAAAGACTCTATTAACCTCTTCTTGCTNCTGTCCAAAGTGTAAAACTTTGAGACTTCTGCTGCAGAAGGATTAGGATGAGATTCGTTTTTCTGATGCTGAAGGAGGTTTTCTGTCTGCAACTCCAATGCCATCAGCTAGATGAGGAATTACTTCTTAAATTACACATCAAACAGTCTGCTAAAGGGGTCCTCTTCTACCAGCAATTCTACACATTTCCTTTGGGCGCACTGGAGTTTCAGATGTTTCCTTCGGGATCTTTCTATAATTATAATGATATTGATGAAGATGTTGTCCATGGCTGTTCTCCCTTTCATTCTGTTGCTTCAATAAAANACTCTGGAGAAATCAACTTTGAGGAGAAAAGAATTTATTTCAGCTTCTGTGTTCAAGTCTATCAGAGAAGGTAGTCAGGGCAGGAACCTGGGTGGAGGAACCACGGAGCAACACCGCTTCCTGGCTTGCTCTCTGGCTTGCACACAGGCTCATACTCAGCTAGCTTTCTTTTACAGCNCATGACCCTAGTAATGGGGATCATGCTGCCCACAGTGGGCTGAGCTCTCCTGCATCAATTAATAATCAAGACAAGCTTTCACAGGCATCCCATGCATCAACTTGTTAAACATAAATACTCAATTGTGACTCTCTTATCTTAGGTGATTTTAGTCTTTGTGAAGTTGACAGTGAATGCTGATTAAGACATTGACAATAATAAACATGGCTATTAGAATTAAAGTTCTTGGACCATTGAGATGGCTCAGAAAGTAAAGGAAGTTGCCCCCAAGCCCTGATGACCTGTATGAACTACGGGACACACAAAGCAGAAGGAAAGAACCAACTCCTGCGAGTTGTCCTCTGACCTCCACATGTGCACTGTGGCATGCGCTTGTGCACGTGTACACACACACACACAAACACACACACAGACACACACACACACACAAACACACACACACACACAAAATGTAATTTTTAAAAGATCACATAGATCAAGTGTAGATGAACTCATTGAGAGTATTTGATTCTTTTCCTCTTAATACATTACTTATTTATTTAGTGTGTGGATGTGTGTGTGTTTATGAACATGTGCTCTTGAGCTAGAATTTGCTATCATGTGTGCATGGAGGGTCAGAGNACAAGTTTTAGATGTCCGTCCTCTCCTTTCATCATGTGCTTCCTGAGATATAACTCAAGTCCTCGGGCTTGGTGACAGGTGCCATTACCCACAGTGCCATCTTGCTTCACCTGCCTTTTGATTCATCTTTATATCTTACATCTGTGTTCTGTCCAGCATGGAGTAGGTGCTTCCTCAACATTTGATGAAAGAATCAGCGAAAGAACTGGAAGGATGAATTATAGTAATGACAGATTCTCTCTTAAAATAGATACTGCTGGGACTACAGAGACTGCTGAGGTTGAGAACACTGACTGCTCTTGCAGAGGACCCGGGTTAGATGCCCAGTACCCACATGGTAGCTCACAACTGTCTGTAACTCCAGGCTCAGCCACTCTATCCTGTTCTGGCCTCTGTTGGCTCCAGGAACATACATGGCACACAACATACAGATAGACCAAACATTCATAAAAATAAGTAAATAAGATTTAAAACCTTGATACTGCTTTCTATTTATAAGGAGATGTTTATAATCTTATTTGTCATATATGTATACAGAAAGTGACCAAAATTTATGAATAAGTGTAGAGACAAGGTTTTAAGACTCAAGGGTTAATGAGAAGAAAGAAAAATCTTGAAAGCATTAAAATAAACGAATGAGGGCCTGGGGAGATGGCTTGTAGATTGCTTGCTCTGTAAACACTAGGACCTGAGTTCAGAGCTCCTTCAATCCCCCTGTCTCTACCTCCTGAGCTGGTAAAGTCACACTCTACCTACTGAATGACATCCCTAGGCCAAATTCATGGCTTTTAATGTGAAGAAAAACCAAAACAAAACAAACAACAACAAAGAACCTACTAAATGTGGTGGCTCACATAATTTCTTCACTTGGGAGCCTGAGGCAGGAAGAATATAAGATGAAGGTAGCCTGGGCAGCATAGCAATTTGGAGGGCAGCCTGAGGTACAGGAGACCTTGTCTAAATAGATAAATAAGCAAGCAAACAAACAAACAAAGGCAGTAAGGAAAGAAGAAAGAAACTAAAACAAAAGCATTTTCGACCAGGTCTCAGGCTGCAGCTCCTCTGGCAATTTGGCGTCATCCCTGTCTCTGCCCCAGTTCTTTGCTTTGTATTCAGCCTCATTTGGCTGCTTCTGCTCTTGGTCTCCTGCTTTCCAAGTTCTANACCCTGGGTTCCTTCCTCTGCTGGGTACAATTTATCCAGCCTTGTAACCTAGTGCTCACACNATCTCCTAGTCAAACACGTACTTTCATTTTATAGATAGAATGTGGTGATTATATTATGTCCTCCAAAATATTGTGTACCCTAATAAAACTTATTTGGGGTCAGAGAACANAACAGCCACTAGATTAANCATAGAGGTTAGGCAGTGGTAGCACATGCCTTTAATCCTAGCATTCCCGAGGCAGAGATCCATCCAGATCTCTGTGAGTTCAAGGCCACACTGGAAACAGCCAGGCATGGTGGCACACACCTTTAATTCCAGCACCTGAGATCTCATGTCTTTGCTTGAGAAAGACACACGCCTTTAATCCTAGAAAGTAGTGGCAGGAAGCAGAAAGGTATATAAGGTGTGGAAACCAGAAGCTAGANGGCCTCTTAAGCTTTCAGGCTTTGAGCGGAGTGGAGCTGAGATTCATTNGGGAGAGGACTCAGAAGCCTGCAGTCTGAGGAAACAAGATCAGCTGAGGAGTTGGCAAGGTGAGGTTGGCTGTGGCTTGTTCTGTCTCTCTGATCATTCAGAATTTACCTCAATACCTGGCCTGGTGTTTTCAATTAATAAGACCGTTTAAGATTCCCTCTACAATAGAAGATTCAAGATTAGAGGGACTGAGTGACTTGTTCAAAGCCACAGAGCAAATAAGCAGCAGGGTGGAGATGAGGGCTCAGGTTAGACCTAGTCCAAACCCCTTTCACCGCTAAGCCCACTGCATCAGTTACTAAGGCTGTCTCCCATTCCATTTCATGTCTGCTTTGTCTTCTGATTGCTCNGAAGGAGCAGGCTGAGGTTGTTGCCAGGTGACAGGGTAACTGACAAAGATGCTTGAATCTCTGGGTCCAGCCCCGGGACTGAATGCAAACCAGGCTTCTGCTTGTATTCTCAGCACATGGGAGGTGGAGGCAGGAGGATCAGAAGTTCAAGCTCACCACTGAATATGTAGAGACTTTGAGGTCAGCCTGGGTTACATGAGACCTTGTTTCAAAACAGCAATAGCATTGACAAGACCAAAAAACAAAGTAAAGAATTTTATGTGAATTTAGAACATTAACTATGATTTCGATAAATAAGAANAAGGTGCAGTAACACTATTATTTGCTGATTTGCTTATATTTTTGTTTATTGTTTATGTAGGTGTATATTATTTATATATTTATATTTCTAAAGCATTATTTCCCCCTTGATCTTAACTTTAGAACATNCATACCTTCACTATTTTAAGAAAACAAAAGACTTACATATTAATTCTTCATCTACTTGGTGTCAATGGCAGACTGGAGTTGACTATTTTAAACTTTCTTCTCTGCATTCCCCAAACCAGAATGCTCAATTTTGGCCATGTGTTACACTGTCCCTTCCAGCTTGATGTGGCTGTGTGTCTAGGATCTAGCTAATGACCCTTGGCAGGAAATCTCAGCTACTCTTTTCCCTTCTCATTCTTTGGGCTGGAATGTAGAGTTAAGGGCTGGTGATTGGCAGTCATTTTAGAGCATTTGACAACATTGTAAAGACATGGGAGAGCAGTTACACAGGAGATTGAAAGCCATGTATTAGTTTTGGTCAGCTCATGTCCCAACACATTTATATGTGAGAGAAAAATCAATTTGTGTCTTGTTAAAACTACCACTGGGTCGGGGGAGATGGCTCAATGGGGTAAAAATGCTTACGGCACAAGCCTGACAACTGGAGTTTGGATTCTCGGAATCTGACCGTAAAAGCGGATGCAGTAGTGCCCATCTGTGATCCCAGCATGCCTGTGGTGAGGGAGGAGATGGAGACCTGAGAAGAATGTGCAAGATGGTGGTGATTACCAAAAGTTGTTCTCTGACCTTCACATGCACACCATATCACATTGTGGCTGCATGCACACACAGCATAGAGTACACATACAACATAGAGTGTATACACACACACACACACACACACACACACAATTTAAAAACCAAATGACTGCTAGTTAGTAACACATCTATAGCCTCACAAAATCAACTGATACAACATTCGATGTGACTTTAGAGTCAATCATTGATGTAGAATTACAAAGTATTAGACAGTTTGAAAACTATTTGACAGATGGGAAAGTTGATCCTCCAAACCTGTGAGGATCAGGACTTTGATTTTCTGAGATTCCAACCAAATTATTTAAAGGTTTTATATGCTAACAAAACCCAACCATGTTAATGAATAAACAAACAAANAAGCAAAAAATAGTGGAATGGCATTTTGTGTGAGCGGAAGACAAAACCAATTCCATTGACAAGCAGGAAGTCATCTTTTCTTTCTTAGACTTTATTGCTAATTCTATGTATGTATGTATGTGGGGCATGAGTGCAGGTGCCCACAGAGATCTGAAGAGGACACTGGATCTGGGAACTGGAGCAGCTGACATGGGCACTGGGAACCACACTTGTTTCCCCTGCAACAGTAGTGCATGCTCCTAACTGCTGAGTCATCTCTCCATCCCAAGTGTGTTCTTGTTTGCAGCCCTTTTATTTCCTAAAGGAAATACCAGTTAAGGGAAACTAAAGTCGTGGTCTGGTGCTTGAGTCTGTGAGGCAGTTTTGTTATTTGGAGAATGTCTATGTAGCTCAGGCTAGCCTCGAGCCCACTCTCTTCCAGCCTCAACCTCCAGGTGCTGGGTTTTCAGTTNTGCACCATCAAAGCCAGCATTTCGGAGTTCATGTGTCACGTGGTCTATGGTAAACCATCACAGCCACAGTGTCACACATAACCACTGTATTTAACTAAATAACAGCTAGTCAGGGGGTGATGTTAATGTTTCAGTGTCCTATGCAAATCCCCATACAGTTATTTTTAGTGTCATATTTTACTTCTTTTCATTACTTACATGTGGCTGACCAAGATGAAAGGCCCTAGGACTTCCTCATGTTGTCCCCAAGGCACAACAATTCTGCTCACCAAATATCAAATCATAAAGACACACTATACTTTAGGGGTGGGGGTAGCCTCTAACTGTGACACTAGCCAGGGAGAACGTTTGTGTTGCACCCAAGGAATCACTGTAATTGTGTGACACTCAGATGATGAAAGTGGATCTTGTGCAATGCAGGGAATAATGATACCCCTGTGGTATTGTGCAAGCCTGGAGAATCTCACAAGCTCCACCTGCAAGGCAGAGCCAGGGGCAATGAGCTCCGAGAGAAGATCCAGGGGACACAAGTAACCCAAAGGGTGGGACTTGGAGGCCCCTCAAGTACCACGAACTCCAAGAGGCCACTTCACTTCTCACTTGGTGTGGTGGTGACTGGAACTCCTGCTTTGCACATGAACTTACATCTCACTAGACTGGTGGCTTTGGTGTCCAAATCTACTTTATGAATTATCAAGAAGTCTCGGAGTCTGAGTTGATGTTATGACAAGAGCAATCAAATACTTCCCCTCAATGGCCTGTGATTTAGACCGTTCATGGTGTGTGTGTGTGTGTGTGTGTGTGTGTGTGCCTATGTATGTGTGCGCACATGTGTGTGTTTATGAGCCATACACACTCTAAAATGGGAACTAATATAATCTTGAGTCTCTCTTCCTTTTAAATTGAAAGAATTTGCTAATTGTCACTATTCCCTTTTTACCTTTGACTGTTGCNCATTGAAGGTCTGGCTTGCTACAGACCTCATTAGAAAGACATTAACTCTGGAGGTGACCTGCCTATTCACTTCCTCCATCAGAGAGACTTGAGTAGTTTTAGCTTAATTGACCTCAGAGTCTCCCTAGCCTGCCTTATCAAAATGGAAAACAATATGGTTTTCTGGAAATTTTTCATGAAGCCAGTGGGACACACCTGCGTTGCTTTTTGTGGAGGTCACATGGAAGGGACAGAAAAGAGAGGCTCCACTTCCGAATTCTCCTGATTTCTTCACGGAGGAAAATGAAGCACTCAGCAACCATTGTTTTGACCAGTATGTTATTTTAGTACTTGCCTCCATCTGCGTTCAGGGTCTGCATAGAAAATCAATTCATGAATAACCGAGGTCACAGCATGACCCACACCCCCAGGTGAACCATTTTTGACTGGTGGCGCNCAGTACTTCTCTTACTGCAATTAAGCCCTACATGGCCCCGGGGTGTTTTGATAGCCAAGGGCACTAACTCCAAGTCAAATTCTTCCAAGTCACTTGTTGACTGTTTACAGCAGTTTAACTATTTTTGTTGAGGGGTCATAAAGATTGACGACTATAGCTTTCTTCTTTGTGCTGGGGGTGGGGTGGGGGGGTCATGCTTTTGGTTTTCCCGGATTCCCTTGATTTACTGATCAGATATGTGTTCAATGTGGTTGCCAGCTGGCCAAAGTAGCAGTAGCAAGGGGTGAGTGTAACGCGCCCCCCCCCAGGCTCTGGTGAGTGTACAGCAGCTGTGACTGAATGCGAGCATCCCCATTTGCTCTCTGGGAGGTGTGGCAGGGATGCCCCTTTATTCTCCTTATCTCCACATCAAAGGGCAGGCTTGCCATGTGCTTGTTGTGATCTGGCCATAATGATCAGTCCTCTGAATGCAGCTTCAGGTGGTGACAGGCCTTCCAGTGGGTAAGCCATCAGCTGCTCTCACATAAGGTGTCGTGAGGCTGGCAGCTAGGCACCGAAGCAGATTCTATGCTGTTGCTAGGGATGCCACATTAAATACCCCAATCCTCTGTGCACAAAATGAGGAAAAAGTGACATTCTGACTTCCCTGTGGGAGTGGAATACGTGATTCACAGGCCTTCTGCAGCATTAATCAGGCCTTGTTTACATGGAAGGCAGCCAGAAGAGTGAGAGCCAAGAAGGTGTGTTTGGAAAGCCAAGTGGTGATGTCATCCATGCAGAGCAGCAAATCAAGTTACTTGCTCCCTTAGATGCCTTGTACTGAACCANGGAGCAAATCCCAGTTAAGTGTCTCGGGAACACCAAGGTGCTTCACCCTGTGCTTGGGATTTACATGATATTTACTATAATTTGTTCGCTAAATAGTAGAACATCATCGTTTGTGACCATCCCAGGCAAAAAACAGCCTCATCTGCTGGTAAATGGCAATAAGAGAGTCTTAAAAGGNTGCAGGGCCACCCTCAGCTAGTGTGATGTGACTCTCCAAAGGAATTCAGGCATCACAAATAGACTGGTAGTGTCAACTGCATCCTAGCAAGGATTTTAACCACATATGATGATTATAGAATACTTTTTTTTTTTTGAGACAAAAGCATGTATCACAGACTTGCTTCAACTTGTTACATAGCTGAGGATGACCTTGAGCTCATCTGGTCTCTACTCTCAAGTCATTAGAGGCACGGACTACCATGCCAGATTTCTGTGGTGCTGGGGATGGAAACCAGGGATTTTTGCTATATCTTCAGCCCTCATACGTTTTTCATTATTTAAAACAATTCAGCNGTCAGCCATCACTTCCTTTCCAGTGGAGAAGATGGTCTGATGTCTATAAAGACAAGCCAGTAAGACTTTGGGTTTTGGATGTCAATAGAATAAAGCAAATATTTGTTTGAAATGTTGGCTTACCATAGCCTATCTCTTGTGATTATCTGGAGCCCACTCTTCGCCTCAATGCTGGCACTATAGCCTCTGTCCTTAGTTGAGTTCATGTGTCAAGCCCTGGACTGTTAGGTGTTGAGGCCCCTACTGTGAGTGAATGGGCATTGTCCTTGTCATGATGCAGTAATGGGCCAAATATTGCTAGCAATCCACGGAGTCTGCTTAAAGGGCAAAGGAATTTATTAGAGGGGGAAAACTCACTATACAGAACAGAGGAATTATTGCAGGGTCCTNGAAGGCTGAGGCACAGCCCCACACTGTTCTTTCGCCTGGTCTGTCTCCAGCTTCCAAAACCACTAGGGAGCAAAGAGAGTGCCATGTACATGCATCCCAGGTCCTAAGGGTCCCCCCGAATGGCCACACCCCGTGGGCATGTACTTCAAGGTCCTAGGCAGGTGTAACAGTTACCTGCTACCTCACTAGGGGCAGTACTTCAAGATCATAGCTAGAACAGCTACCCACTACAACGGAGTTTAGTCACTGTAATCAGTCCGTCACACAGTAAAGTTTCTGTGGCATGGAAAGTAGAACTTGGGTATGTTAGTATCGTCACACCAATGCCTGAATTAGAGACATTGCTTTTGGGGGGAGGCTCTTTGCATTAGCTTTTCAGTTNGAAGTTCAAATACTTCAAGTTAGAGTCCTTGTCCATTTTAAAGAGATTTTAAAATGATTGAAATGAAACATACTATTTGTTCAAAACAAGCAAAGATAAAAGCTGGAAATGCAGCTCAATGGTAGAGCATCTGCCTAGCTATGCATCCCCNNCACCTGAAAAAAAGAAAGAAAACAATAGCAATCTTAAAACAGAGTCAGGTTCCAGTCCTGCTTGAATAATTAGCCAATTTTGTTCTACTTCGCAAACAATCCTCTAGGATATCTTATGTAAAATGAACAAGGGGAAAGATTGAAGTTAATTTTGCNGGTAAGTCAGTGCAGAGAAAGGGCTCTATTGCTTCTCTCCTGAGTTGACTTCTCTTCCTGGGACAGCAGGATCCTTTTGGTTCCACTGGGCTCAGCTAGGGGAGTCAGCGCAGTAAGGACTTAAATAAAATAGTGAAATAGTCTATTGGGAATAGCAGGAGCACAAGAGTCCTTATAAGAGATTCCTTCGGGAAAAGTTTGCTTTCAGGGTTAGACAAATGACAAGCCAAAGGCAGCGGGCTTGAAATAACCTGGCTTCTTGGAAGCAGAGATTCTCCTTTCTGATAGGAACTGACAGGACACTTAATCTTCTGAGACGGAAGAAAAATGGAGTCTCATGCAGGTTAGAAGACTTTCAGAACACTTTAAAACCAATGGTCTCTTGCTTACATCGTGTTAATTACTTTTATGTATGTGTGTGTGTGTGTGTGTGTGTGTGTGTGTGTGTGTGTGTCTGTGTACTTACATGTGGAAGTCAGAGGACAACTTCTAACAGGTGAGTCCAAACTCAGATCACCATCAGCGAAGCACCTTTGCCCACTGAGCCATCCTACCTGTCTCCATCTTGCTTTAGTGTGGGTTCTGTTTTGGTTTCTCTGGGGTAGGACATGTGCTTAGTGTCTTCCTGCATGGATTGGGACTTTCACAATATCANGTGCTCATTGAACTCCTGGGGACACGGCATGGCAATCCAGCTGTACTGCTTTAANAAGAAAGTAGGCCATTTTCTTATCTCTTGAAAGATATGTTTGTCAGCTACCTGCTTGAGAGTTGCCTGGCATTTTGATTGGGAAGAAAGAATTGGTTGGAGAGCCTCACCAATAAGCCTGTTTCCCAAGTAACCAAGTCATTGCATGATAACATTGATGACAAACTTTTATATTTTCTTTTGGCATACACCGTCAACTATAAACCAATATAGATTGAAGAAATGCATGAACTCTGGTAGCTAACTACTCAATCCTCAGACCCCCCCCTTTTTGGTTTGTGCTATTGTTTCAAGTACTATAAACTTTATTCTTCCTTTATTGATGTTAAAACTGAATCTGCATTGCCCAGCTGAGGTGGAGGTATGGTAATTAGTCACATAACTGGGATTCAAATATAGCTCAATCGGCAGAGCACTTTCCTGTGAAATTCTGGTTTCCACATGTAAATACACACACACACACACACACACACACACACACACACACACACACACCTTGAAATAGATCTTAAAAAATAGCTATGTAATTTAATCACCAAAGATGATAAACTGTTAATCATCAACTTTTTGGTGTTTGTATGTATTAAATTAAAGTAAAAATTGCTAAGTATTTTCACATTGGCTACAGTAGGTGTGACCATCTAAAATTCTTTTAGGGGAAATGCCATTTTTCATTAGTATTATGAGTACAATCAANAGTCAGAAATGACAAATTCTTGTGTATAATTGTAAGTGAAGGGAAAAGTCTCTCTTTCTTAGCCGTAATTATGGAGCAGACAGTTTACTTAACTTGGAAATCTTTTTAATGTCAGCAGGGAAATGTCTGAGTGACTGTTATGGAGTCTTTCAAACTGGCCATGTGACTTCTTCAAAGAGCTCCATGCATAGTGCANNCTGTCAGCCACACAGCCTTTAAAATGCTGCTGCCGGGANCTGGAGAAAAGCCTGGCACTGGGAAGGCTTAGGAGCTGAGCAGTGGTGACCTATGAAAGATGTATAGATTCCAAACAGTGCTGAGGCTCAAACTCCCCTAGCACAGATAGACCTGGGCTGCTTTCAACCTTAACCAGAAAGCCACCCCCATTTCTCCCCCGTTCCTCTCTTTTGCAAGAGTCAATGGAGAGCTGCATAATTGGTCCAAGTCCTAAAGATGAGAGCCTGGGTGCTCAGGCCTAGATGGGACATTTGTGTTCATCCCTCCACCATCAAGGCTCAAGGAACCTTGAAGAAGAGGAGGAGGGAAGGATGTACGATGAGAGGGGTGCTATGAAGGGCTGCTTTCTGGGCAAGATGTGGCTATTGACATCATTATTTCACAGCTGCTGTGGCAATTTGCACAAGACCTGCCCAAATCCCTGCATAGGTGAGGCAGATGATCTACAGCCCCCACTGCTTACTGAGCAGTGGATACTCTCTCTCTCTCTCTCTCTCTCTCTCTCTCTCTCTGGTTTTTTGAGACAGGGTTTCTCTGTGTAGTGCTGGCTGTCCTCGAACTCACTCGGTAGCCTAGGCTGGCCTTAAACTCAAAGACCGCCTGCCTCTGCCTCCGGAGTGCTGTGCTTAAAGGCATGCGCCACCACTGCCCTACAGGAAGAAGCATTCTTTACTGACGATGTGGCCACTGGTAGGCTTTCCATGCACATAGGGGCAGCTCTAACTGAACTTACTGGCTTATCTTTAAAAAAAGAGGACATTGGTTAGAAGGGAGAGCGTGGGGAGTGTTCAGGAGGAGATGGAGGGAGGAATGGATGGGGGTAGACTTGACCAATCATATTTCCTTATATACATTATGAAGTTAAAAACTCCAATACTGAGACAGACTTGCTGCAGCTGTCTCCCACCCGTGGTGGTAATTTACAGTTCTAGTTTTTTTCTTTGCCCCAG
>LZPO01107933.1:99654-113086 GCA_001675575.1 Neotoma lepida | reverse complement strand
CACACACACTCTCACACACACACAAACTCTCACATACACACACACAAACACACTCTCTCACACACACATATACACACATTCTCTTTCTCTCTCTCTCTCTCTCTCTCACACACACACACACACACACACACACTTTCTCTTTCTCTCTCTCTCACACACACAAGGAATAAAGTGAAGACCATTTTCTTTACAAAGTGTTGTGGATAGTAAAGAAAGTCTGAAGAAAACACAGCTTCCCATACATGCGTGAAAGAAAATCAGTTTACAGACTATCAACAAATGGTCACAAAAACTTAAAAGTAGGTGCATTTTTGGACACACTGGGGGGTAAAAGCAGCAGAGGTTTGTTTTCTTCTTTCCTTTCTTCTTTCGATGCCTATTACTTCTTCAAGGCGTGGAGGAGGCCTCACATCCCAGGCTGAGAGTGTGGGTGGTATGCATCTAGAACTCAAAGCTAAGACCAAAATAACAGCATACATACACAGAGACACACACACACCACTCTGAGAGACATTTCTTCTTGTCATGTATGTGTTGTGGAAAATGTCAGGGGGGAGGGGGTGGCAGGCAGCTTGGCGACCTGAGGATGTTTACGTGGGAGTCATTGCTGCCTGGATCTTGAGGTAGCAGGCAAGTGTAGGTAGAGCAGTCAGAACGTCCCACATGCTGGGCTATTTATAGCTCCCATGGTGAAAAAAAAGAAAAGCTAAGTGCAGCTTCTACCTGCTGTTCCCAACCGAAGCTCACAGACAACCGATAAGACCTCCTTTTGGGTGTCTTTGTAGTTCTAACTGACACATATTCAAAAGTGATGACTTGGCTGCAGGCCCCTCTCTACCCCCTCCAACAGGTGACAACGTTCTCCTCTTCCTCTGTAGGAAACCCACTTGTTAGGCCCTTCCCAGACCATGTAAAAGACACCAGACTTCTCTTTTCTTCCTTTTTTTTCTTAAACGAAAAATCCTGCCTGGCCTGCTGACACAGGTCTGTAATCCTGGCTACTGAGGTAAGTGTGTTCGAGTCTAGTCTGGGCAATTTAGCAAGTTCTAGGAATGTCTTATCTCAACATAAAAAAGCGAAAAGAGGGCTGGGGATATGGTGCAGTGGCAGAATGATTGCACTCATTCTACACAGAAAATAAAACACAAAATCTAAAAACCTTGAATTTCTTTTGGGGAGAAAGTTTGTGATTTACACTTGGGAGCTTTCTCTTTTAAAAGCATCTCAACACATACCAAAGTATTATTGCAAATTATTTGTCTTCCAGATCTTTTGTCTCCTTCCCCAGCTTATGTGCAAGACACACCCACTCTCTTCTTCTAGATGTGTATAAGAGACAGCCCACCCACCCACACACACACACACACACACACACACACACAGAGAGAGAGAGAGAGAGAGAGAGAGAGAGAGAGGAGATTGGAGACCTACAAACAAAACAAAATTGGTATCTGAGCGAGTCATGCCTTATACACAGGATCTAACTGTTGTCAGCTGGGAACCTAGCCCTGTCCTGAAGTTCACCCCTCAGGGGCAGGGCAGCTGTCATGGGACCAATCAACTGGACTTGTTAGAAACACCATCTGAGGTGTTTCCTAAGGCTGCCTACAACAAAAAACCCAATTGCTGTCATAAACTCTAAGTATCTCTTGACGAGAGAGCTTATGATCTTTGCAAAAGGAGAATCTCTTCAGAGCCAGGACCCTGGTGTTGAAGGTGAAGGGTGGTGCAGGGCGGGGCATGGCCCCCGGAGGCCGGGCTGGCAGCGCCCCAGGCAGCGCTCTCAGTAAGCAGGAAGCTGCGGCCAGGCTGAGTCGCTGAAAAGCCACTGGAGCTAATAGATTGTGGTCATGAGGAGAGCGGCAGCATCTCGGTAGTGATGGGAACACTCAAAAGCATCATCAAAACAGTTGCAGAAACGTGCTGAGCTCTGCACTCCTGAGCCGGTGCCTTCAGCAGCCACCTTGGAGTTGGCTGGAAGCAGCTGCNGTCTTGTGCTTGCATCTAGCCTCACACTGCCTGAGGATGCCAAGAGCCATAGTAATAGGGTGCAAAAGGGAGCCCACACGCAGTGCTGGCTGCTGGCAAAGGTGCCTGCACGTTCCAATGCCCTCACCCCTTCTGGTTGTTCAATGTTTTACCTTGCAACCCACCCACCTCTTCTCTAGTGGAAGCGCTGTTCCCCCCGAATCAAAGGAGTTGTACAGAGCTTCCGACATCTGAGCATCTGCATGTGAATTTCTCTCCGAACACGGTCCCTGCTTGATAGATGAAATTCTGGCAGGTGCCACTAACCATTGAGAATGTTACATAAGGGAGAGGTGTTCTTGTTTCAAGCCCTCCCCGATTCAACATTTATTTTATTAGACACAAGGGTTTGATTTACTCTCCTGACGAAAGGGCTCCAAGAATGGACCTGACCAAGTCACTGAGAGATGATGCTTATGGCTGTGGCACTGAGCAAGGACAAGGAAACCAGCTCCGAGGTCACAGAACACGGCTGCCTGCCACTTCACTGGTGCCTGGGTGTTCTCCATCCCTCTGTGAAAGGTAAACCCAAGTCCTCTGTAATCCCAGCTTTCAGGAGGCAGAGGCAGGATCAGAAGTTCAAGGTTTTCCTCAGCTACATAGTGATTTTCAGTCCTGCTCTTTACTTCATTATTTTTGTTATTAGTTGTATTATTTTATCTTTTAATTGTGTTAAAATAAATTCATTGCCCAAACATTTAGTGGTTTGACTACATTCACATGTTGAAAGGTTGGATTCATTTCTCTCGTCTCCATCTCCTTCTCCCTCATTCCCTTCCCCTCTCCCTCTTCTCTTCCCCTTCTCCTCCTCTTCCTNCCTCTTCTTTTTAAGACAGGAACTTGGGGCGCTCAGGCTGGCCTCAAACTGTGTAGCTGATGCTGACCTTGAACTCTTNCCCCCTTCCCCAGTGCAGGGAGAAGCATGCTCCATCATGCCTGGCTATGTGGAGGCTTCTTTAAATAGCAGTTTCTAAAAGTGTTCAGTTTTATTTTAAAGTCCATAATCCCTCTCCAAATAACTGCAGTGCAGAATGTGCCTTTTGGTGTATATTCTTTCAAGCTTGGTTCTGTACCTTCTACCTTCTCTCTGTCCACCCACACTGGGCTCTTTCAGCTTTGAAACTACTTCTGCATTTGTTCCTGCCCTAGGATTTTAAACATGTTCCAGAAAGGGCCTCTTAATAATCCCATTGGTTTGCAGTATGCACAAGATCGCACAGGACAGTCCTTTCTGTCAACATCTTTGGTCCTTTCAAACCCAGGCAATTTCAGACATGTATATGGTGTGTCAAGAAGAGGCAAGACAATGAGCAGTGAAACCTCTGATCCTCTCAGAAATCAAGGGAGTGCCCAGAAGATGGTGACATTCTACCCTATGCGCCTGCTGTCACCTTGATCGTGACCTGCAAGACTCACCTGTCTTTGTGACACCTTTTTGTGACAGTATGAAACCTTGCTCTTCACTATAGAATATTCTAATGGAGGAAGGGAGAGGGAGATGAAAGTTT
This sequence comes from Neotoma lepida, assembly GCA_001675575.1. NCBI lineage: Eukaryota > Metazoa > Chordata > Mammalia > Rodentia > Cricetidae > Neotoma > Neotoma lepida. Next base: position 109,550 of record LZPO01107933.1, on the reverse strand, counting down.
CCAGGGATTTGAAATAGCAGATGGACAGCATCATTTGCAGGTGTATGAATTTGACTTCTTGGAAGATTTCTAGATGTAATTGAAATGAGTTGGATATTTTAGGCTTGGGAAGGCATTAGACATTCTCTAGTCTAAATCTCTATTTATTTTAAAAAAAGAAAGAAAGAAAGAAAGAAAGAAAGAAAGAAAGAAAGAAAGAAAGAAAGAAAAGAAAAAAGGCTATGGAGGCCCAGGGGCTCATGAGTCCTTGAAAGAAAGCCAGGTTCCCTACTGTTGCAAGGCAATCTTTCTATTTCTCTTCCTTTCTGCTTCCCTTCCTGCTGTATTTATTGAGCACTTACTATGTGCTAGCCATTGTTCTTTCCAGCGCCAGAAAAACAAAGAGCCTGTTTTCCTTTAGCTTGCTGTATGCCACACACTGTTGTGATCATCTTTCATGTATTAACACATTTACCATGTTGACAGTCAGTCTCAATTGATAAGATCTAGAATCACGGGGAAAATGAGCCTCTGGGCATATCTGTGAGGGATTATTTTGATTTGGTTAATCGAGGAAGGAAGATCTGTCCACTGTGGGTGGCACCATCCCCTGGACTAGGATCCTGGATTGTATAAAAGGGAGGAAGTGAGCTAAGCATAAGTGTTCATTGCATTGTACTTCTCGACTGTGACTGTAACATGAATGAGTCTGCTGCTGTGACTTATACTCCATGTAGGACTACTACCTTGAACTGTAAGCTATGAACCAAAGTAAGTCCTTTTCCCCTGAAGTTGCTGTTTTCGTTTGTTTGTTTGTTTGTTTTTGTTGTTTTTTTTTTTAACAAAAGTAACTAAGAGATTCCTTCCAAAACCATCTATGGTATTACCCANATTTTATAGAAGTGTGAGACACAGGAAGGAAGTTGTAAAACCTAGATTCAAATTCCACAGCCTAACTCAGGAGATCACACTCTTAGTAAAGATTGTTTGTGTTTATATTCAGGTCAAACTGTATGTTTATTCATTCTTCTTGCTATGATTAAACACAGGCCTCGTAAAACTTTTCTTCTTTTTCCTCAGACTGATTTCAAGCTCATGACCTCCCTTCATGATGGGATTACTGGCTTGCTTTGGCTATAAATTCTTCATATTTGATTGCATTAGTGTGTATGTGTGTGTGTGTGTGTGTGTGTGTGTGTGTGTGTGTGTGTGTGCATCTGCAGATGGATGTCAGAGAATAGCCTCAGCAGTTGGTCCTCAGGAATCTTCCATCCTAATTTTTGAGGCTTGGCTCTCTTTAGCTTGGAGCTCAGCAAGTAGTCAGGGGGGCTGGCTCATGTGAACTCAGGAGTCTGCCTGTCTCTCCTTCCGGCACTGGGATTACAGGCATCTGCCTCTCCATATCTTACCTGTTTAAAAAATGTGGATTCTGGGGATCAAGCTCAGGTCCTCATGCTTACAAACCAGAAAGAAAAGCAAAGCAAACCCCTTATCAACTGGCTGAACTGTCTTCCCAGCCCCTAACATTAGATAATTTGCCTTGAAAGAGACAGTCAGGTTGGGTTAGGCTGGACATCTTGTGATGGCTATTTCTTATTAGAGACCTACTTCCTGCAGCCCATGTGTCCTAGCAAACAGTGTGTTCTAGATCTCAATCCTAAAACAATTGGAGTTTTACAAAGCACTTTCATACTTTTTCCTTGAGCTTCAGTCTTGGCCTTTGGAGTAGACATCGTTATCTCTGCTTTGAAGATGTGCGCACAGAGGAAGCTCAGACAAGTTAGGGAACACTCCCAAAGTCACTTAGCCAAGTTAGGAACCTAGGCTGAGCCTCCATGTCTGGAAGGTCATCTGAGGCTGACAGGGCTCAGTTAACTCAGAGTAGGGAAACAGCCTTTCCTGAGTGGAAGCGGATTGATGCTGACTGAGATGGGGCACTCAAAGGTTTAATGGGGAAACACAGTGGCCTGCTCTCTCAAACGCAAAGTTTAAAGAGTGCTTTCGTGCATTAAGCAAACTTGGAGAGAAACTGCTAGAGAGTAATGGGATTGGGTCTGATGTTGAGATTCTTAAACCGCTATCAACTTCCTGGAAACATCCTTGGTAATTTCTATGCAGATCTGTTATGACCCTTCCCTTCTCATTTCCTCCCGGTTACTTCCTCCACTAGGGCAATTGCAGGACCAAAAATAAACATGTGTGATGTTTCTTTTGTTCTCCAAACTAAAAACAGCTTTATTAAGTCTCCAGGAAAAAGTACATATCTATATTTTATTTTTTAATGAAAGCAATATTTAGGGGGGTAGAGGAAGAGGGAATCAAGAGTTTAAGGCCAGCTTTGGCTATATGGTGAAGCTAGCCTGGACTATGTGAGATCCTGTGCCAACAAAAAAATGAAAACATAGCAATACAACAGGCTTGGAACTCTTGTAGTAGGTAGAAAAGCATAAATGAGAAATTCAAACGGCCTTTGGCCACTGAACTATTTATCTTTGAGTATGAATGAGAAATAGCAAAATGGAGATACACATTTTACTCAGAAACTAGATCTCCAGCTGGTTTGGACAACTGAAAGTCTTCACATTTCATGCCAGCACTGGGAAGGGCAGGCCCTGAGGAGAAGATGACTGAAGGTAGGATGCTGACCTGGTCTGCACTCTTATTCTNTGGTGTGTTTCCCAGTGTTGACTTCTGGCTGTAGTGCACCTGTGGATATGTCTTCAACTATGAGCTCTTGGCAGAAAAGTATACCTGTTTGAGAATCATCTATTCCACTTCACAACTGTAAGAGCTCTGGCCTTTGACATTAAATAAACAGGGCTAAGCACAGCTCTCCTAGAGTGATAGGACCTCAGATTGTATTCTGGATCCTTAACTGACCTGAGCTCAGTTCTGGAAGCACAAACGTCCAGGGGTATCTTTAAATGGGTGTGAGTGTCTCTATTCTATATTTATCACTTGTACAATAATTCATTATTTTATCTTTAAAGAAAAAAGAAAGAAAAGAAAAAATTAAAAAGAAAATGCCAGGTGTGTGGCACACTCCAGTAATCTCAGCTCTTGGAAGACTGAAGCAGAATTGCTATAAGTTCAAGGCTAGCCTGAGCTACACAGTAAATTCCTGGCCAGCTTGGGATACAAAGTAAGAACCCTTCTCAACACACACACACACACACACACACACACACACACACAAAGACAGACAGACAGACAGACACACTAATGATGATGATGATAATAATAATGATGATGATGATGATGAATTTTACTTAAAACATTTTGGGAAAACTTCATGTTGTATGAGATCTACCCACCTAACATATTTTCAAAAGTTTACAGAATTGCTCATTATAGCTATCATACTATAAGTAGACTTCTAGAATGTTCTTATCTTGCCTTAATTGAAACACTGTGCCCATTAAACAACTCTCTCTTGCTCCTTCTCCTCAATCCTGGCAGCTCCATTCTCTGTGTGCTTCCATGGGTTTGGTTGTTTTGGATTCCTCATGGAAAAGAAGATTAAGGTTCCTCAAAAACCGAATGAATGAATGAATGAATACAAAGAGAACTAGGAGATCTCCAGCAATCCCAGTTGTGGGTGTATTTCCTGGCTAATTGAACTTCTATACTGTGAATGGTCCTCTCTTGCAATCCTGTTCACCTTTGGTGGGTTTGGAGTGGCCTGTGGGAGGGGCTTCTGGGTTCAACACCAATGGGATAAACAATTTCATAGCTTAGACTCTGTGAAGTGAGGCCCTCTTTAGTTTATTTCATGAAGACATATTTGAATGTGGCAAACAGGAAGGGGAGATTACCTTCAGCAAAGGCTGGGGCATGGCTTCTCATTGACTACATTGGAAATCACATTTTGTAAATGAGTGATATTTTGGGTATCTTTCCACAGATCATCTACAGGCTGCTAAAGGATATTTGTGGCTGTTATACCAATAGGCTGAAAATTATGGCTAGCAGGTCTGTTTTGAGGGTGAGTGGTCCAAAACTGTATGTTCCTATGGCGTAAGTGGTGTGTCCCAGCTTTCAAAATGTATTTTCCAAGGGAGACTCTCTCTCATGCCCTTTTTGGGTAGAAACAGGTAGAAGTTCCATCGGTTAAAAGTATGAGAGAAAGTGTTTTGCATTCCTTCTATGACTGGTTCCTTCTAACAAACATGGAGAATGAACTGTATTAGTGCGGGACACTGGCTCTCCCAGTCAAAGCAGCAGGGGCAGCAGCAGCAGCAGCAGCAGCACACTGACATCTTGCTTCTTTCGGGCTGTTGTATCAGGAAGAGACATTGGTGCTTTCCATTTCTAAGTTTTCTCTTTAATTTCCTTAGAGTCATTTTCAGAGTCCTGAATTACTATTCGACCCTTTCATGTTCATCTGTCACTCCCTGTTTAGAACATAAGTCTTCTCAGTAGCACAATAGGGCTGCTAGTCCATGCCTGCTGCCTAACTTGGCTNTGTGGTTTTGGACAAGTGACTCTAGCTCTCTGGGTCTCTTGTTTTTTCATCTCTGAACTATGAGTGTTAGGCAAGAATGACCATGTCCAGGTTCTTGAGAAATCGAAAAAAACAAAAAACAACAACAATAAAAAAACCCTTAGGATGTTGTGGGCCAGGTGTTAGGGGTGGTCTTCTGTTTTCGCCCAGTAACCAAGATACAAGCATCACAAGATTTTATTTCAACAACTGGAACTCTAAAGGTAAGCTTGGAGGAGAAAAATCTTAGTGAGTGGGCGAGAGTGATGGGCTTCTGGAGAGAAGCTCATTCTTACTATGAGCATCATAGGCAGTGGTTTAACACCATCAAGTTAAACATGGGTTATCCATAATTCTATAAAATAACTGTTGATCATGTTGAAATCTAGATGTGTCTGTATGAAAATGTGTTGGAGAGGAAACCACTCATGTTCCTCTACCACTCCCTGTTTAGAACATACCTCTTCTCAGTAGCACAACAGGGTCAGCAGACACCCAAAATTCCTCTCTGTAATGAAAAGCTCTTCACAAATAGGAAGTCAAAGCATGTAGCTGGAGTCTCCAGGCTATTGCTTCTCAGCCCTATGGAGATCATAGTAGATCTAGACAGATTACTGGTCTTTTCTGNTTTATCGTAATTTCACCTGATTTCCTTAGGAAACCAATACAAGGCCCGTCATTCTGCCTTATTTGGAGGGGAGAGGGAGAGGTGGTGTGATGCTGGTGACACACGGTTGCCATTCTGGTTTTTGTAAATATCCTTCCTACTGTTTGTTAGTCTGTCAAAGCGACTGCACAGCTTTGTATGATGGAGTTGCGTCGGTATTTGGAACTCGGTGTGGTTGGATAGAATTCAGTTCACAGGCTTCTGATTAAAAGCAGGTGATACCAAGAAAAGTGATGACTTGTTTAACCCTTCAGTCCTAACCTGAGCATGCCAGCTAGCACGTCATTAATGCAGAAGCTTTGAGAGCCTCCGGAAGCAGATGGTTTGATATTTCTGGGGACTGGCAGGTGGGCTTGGCTTCACTCTCAACTCTTCTCTGAGAAGAAATGTGGAATAACCTAACAAATGTAGGTTCTGTTTCTGATTATAAATCATAGTTCAGGAGCCTCATCTTCTCTCTTCATAAAACAAATACAGTGCGACAGAAAGAGTTGTCAGTGTGAAATTGTTAATTTATGTAATTGCTCAAAATACGTTATATCCTTCACTCTCCTTTTGGTAGGAAAGGTGGGTTGGTTAAAAAGAATCANGGTCTAGAAATCTAGCACTTAGATATTCTGGTCTTAAAAGTGAGAGAAGAAAGCACTTTGGTATTGCTGTAAATAGATGTCACAGGTCTCGAATGGCTATCATAGCTCTGCCATTTCATTGTGTTTCTGGGTCAGCTGGATCCCTCAGTTTCCACAGTGACTATTTCAAGTGCTCTCTGCCCTTTAAACATCTGGCCTCTTTCATCTTACTACTCCGACCCTCCTTGTTTCATCTATCTCAGCTAAACATCTTCTCTCCTATGCCATAAATAAAATAAAAGCTCCCAGATGGAAACTCTTTCAACTTTCAGGTATCCAGACATGGATAATGTGGTGGTTTTTTGTTGTTTGCTTGTTTTGGTCTGTATCCATGACTTCTTCCTTCTTTCTGTTCCCTGGAGCTATCCCTTCAACATCTCTGTCATTATTTCACATCTCATTCCTTCCCATCCTTTATGGGAAGTGACATTATCAATGATGCCTTCGTTTATCTTTGATATACTCAACATNTGCATTTCTATAGGGCTCTTTCTAGTTAGTACNGCTGCTTCTTTCAAGGTTTCAAAATCTTTCCCTTGAGTTCCTTTCTTCTCCGCCCATTTTCTTTTAAAGGTTATTCATGTTTTTTATTACCACTTCTTTTTCTCTTACTCATTCAGGAAAATCCATTGCTTTTTTGGCTCGGCCTCCCTTAAGCTTACCATACGTCACTGTATGGTTATTGTGTTTATTTTTTGGTCATCTCTACCTGATTATCTCAAAAGTTCTGGTTCAACATTTCTAAACTTGAACACACACTCTACTGATGCTCTTTGCCCAAGCCTGCTTCTCTTCCTAGCTCACTTGCTCGCTCATCTCCTCTTGGCTCTTCTCAGATGACCTGCGTGCTATCACATCCTTTTGATTTAATCTTCTGTGTATCTCTTGGATCTGTCCTTTGCTTTCCATGTCTACAGCCTCCTGTCTTCTCCATCATAGATGATTGCNTTGTCCTCCTGACAGGCCATTGAGCACCCTGACAGTTATTTTCCACAGTGGAACTAAAGCTAACCTTCCACACAGTAACTTTCACCCTGATCTCTCTTGCTTAAAACACAATAGCTTTTTATTTTTTTCTCAGACTACAAGTGGAGTGGTTTGCCTGAGACTTTTTTTTTCCCTCCATGCTTCTTTTAATTGATTCTTTTAAATCATCACTTCATGTATGGCTTAGCTGAGTTTTTCTAAAGTCCCCAAATGCAAATTAGCAAGAACTTCTCCAGTCACTGTGGTGACTTCATAGTTGTGTGGTTGTTGATTTATCTAGACAGACATTATATTTTGAGAAATAGTTCATGTGTCTTTGACTCATCAGTTAATCTTACATGAAAGAATAAATAAATGAATAGATCGTGTATTTAAGAAAACTCTATATACACTTAGGACAAACACAGAAGAAAGAGAACAGAAACATGTGCTTAGCACCATTTGTATTAAAATGGAGCAACTTCCTTTCCACACCAGAGACAACTAAGCATTCACTTCACATTCATGTTCCCCTGATGATGGGAAGGATTAGCCAGAGTCCATGGCCTTGCTAGAAATGCCTCCACACCCCCAGCTCTTCATACTGATGTGCTCACTTATAATTGGCTATTGCTAGTGAGTTGTAAGTTGGAAGATGTATATTTTATTTCTAGGTCAAAGCTATTACCCGTTTTCCTTGGGAAGACTGAGGAATAGAGAATTATGAGATTCTAGTAGAAGGCTGAGCAAAAATAGAAGTAATCAGAACTGAATACCCGCAAGGAGGAAAGATGCTCTGTACCTATAAAGAGGGCATTGGATGGCCTGATGCTGCAGTTACAGGGATCATGATCTGCCCAATGTATGTGTTGGGAACTGAACTCAGATCTTCTGCAAGAGCAGTATGTATTCTTAACCACTGAGCCACGTCTCCAGGACTGCTTCCTAACCATGAATAGAGGTGATGGACAATTATTGGGAAGGTAGGGAAATCTATCCTTCCATCCACTTTTCTAAACAAGTTTTGTTTGGACATAGCTATGCCTGTTTGCTTATGTATTACACATGGCTAACTTTGTACTACAAGAGCTGAGTTGAGTTGTTGCAACAGATTGTATGACTTATGGTTATTAAAATACCTATTATTAGGGGTTTCATTGTTATAGCAACTAAGATTACCCTGACTAGTCTACCCGTATCATATACATCCTTGCTTTTTAAAAATAAATATTTATTGAATATCTAATATGTTTTTAATATTGTAGCAGCCAAATCCTAGAGATTTGGTTCCTGTTCTTAAGGAGCTTATGGCTTTGCTAGGGAGGTAGATGAATTAAATGGGCAATTAAAATGCTGGTATAATAGTGATATATGCTAAGTGCTGATGACACACTTTAAGACAGAAGAAAGGTAAAGGCTACAGGTCAAATGACTCATTGAGACTCTGCGACATGGATGAGTCTGTAGGAAACTTCTCATTGCCTGCCCTTGGGATGAACACCCACAGGAAGAGGAAGANGGAGAAGAAAGTCCTGAGCAAACCTCCTCAGAAATTCTGAAGCTGGAATCCAAGCAGCTGGGATGTCCCTGGACCATCAGACCTTGGATACAGGCTGTCCCCCAAGAAGGAAGTTATGAACTTGTGGGAGCCTGTTTTTTTCTAGCTCAGTGCAGTTCCCTGGGAGAAGCTTGAGCACAGTCAGTCCTGTCAGTCATTGGGGTGTGAGGTCCTCCATCTTACAGTGCTGTCTGGATGGTGGACACTTCACTGTAGGATGACTTAGTGTGAATCCTTGGGGGAAACTGAATCTCGGGTCAGATCTCAACTTTGACTGGAGCTTTCTTCCTTGTGAAGGGAGGGCCTGAGGCAGGGGGAAGAATACACTGAAATCCCAGAAAATGGGACAGAACACAGGAAGGTTGGAGATAGAGATCCCACCCTGACCTAGAGGCCTGTCTTTCTGTGAGGGTATTTCCTGCCTCTGCCAGACAGACAGGAGTCAAGGAAGCTGTCCGTGACAGGACTGGCTGATTACAATGGTGGAATACCTACATTCCAAACTCCAGGCCATAATTAAAACTCTCATACATTTTAAAATGGAATTTCCTCTGCTCAGGTACCATGTACCTAAACCTTCAGTCTGCATGGCTTTCCAAGGTCTGAATTAGGAAAGGGACGTCTTATTCTTACAGTTTGAGTTATTATCTTGAGACAGTGGCTCCCATCGTGGTCAGGATTTCTCTGTTCCCTGGAATTCTCTATTCTGCTCAGTTCACCTCCCTGCTCCCTTACTGAGAGAGTTTGATTGATGGATATAGCTGTGAGTGGCATAGTCAAATCCTCCACCCTGGTGGAGAACAGCCATTGTTTGATTTATAAACACAAACACAAGACATGTTTCACCCATTAGGCAGGGTGAATGGTAAAATGACTGGGTTCCCAGCTCAAAATGAAATTCTGCTTAAAAAACATAAAACAGATGAATGAATAAACAATAAGACAGAAATGCTTCACAAAACATGTTTGTTATAAATACCCAGGGAAGATCTGTATATATTTAAAATCCGACTTTAAGCTCTGTGCTAAGTGTATTGTTTAATATATTCCTTGGTTTGATACATTGTGACTTTATTTCTATGAGTGGCCATTATTTTTTTTTAATTTAGTTATTGCTTTGATTCTATCCTATTGTTTTCTATTATATTGTACTATACTGTGGTTCATGATGTTGACTTTAGGTTTTATGAAGAAAATGTTGAATGTTGTAATGAATGTCCAGTAGCTATCTATTTTTATAATGTTGATTATGTGCTCTGTGTTTGTAGAGTAACCTAAATGTAATGTGAGCAAAAAATTTTACTTTCCTTGGACTAGACTATTTAAAATTTATATCTACTTTATGCTCTTGTCTGGTCTAGCTGTTATTCTAAAATAGGGTAGCTATCTTAATCAATTTATTGCTTTACAGTAGCCCTTTTAAGGACAGACATTTTAGAGTCATGGATACTGATATTATAAATATTTAGCATGTTCGTGAATTATACAAATGGTTAGAACCACANCCAGTATAGAAGCCCAGATTTCGGACTCTCCTTTTGTTTGTCAAAACAAAACAAAACAAGGGCTGGTGCTCAGTGGTAGAGCCTTGGCCTGGTTGTATGAGGCCCTAAA
>LZPO01107933.1:82595-99238 GCA_001675575.1 Neotoma lepida | reverse complement strand
AGGACCTAATGATTCCTCCATGTTCTGTTCCTCTACTGTGTGCAGGACCTAATGACTCCTCCATGTTCTGTTCCTCTATTGTGTTTAGTTTCTTCCTTCTGAAATTTTATGCTCNTTCCCTTAACTGTCCTTTCCCCAGTGAAAGAATTCATATTGTCCTCTATTTACATGTCCATGTATGCATGTATTTAAATTATTATTATCATTATCATCATCATTATTATTATTATTATTATTAAGGTAGGCTCTTACTACCCAGCATAGGCTGTCCTTGAACCCATGATTCCCATGCTTTCAACTCCCCAAGGCTGGGGTGACAACCACATGCACAATGTTCAGCTCTTGATAGTTGTCCCTAGGCTTAGTCAATGGCACTGTAGGTTGGTGGAATGGAAGAAAACTGAGGTCCCACTTAATCCTTGATTATCTCTTCAGACTAAAAATACATTCAATTTTCTTTGGTAATGACATAGAAGACACTAACTCTCCAAGGCTATGTGCTGTTCTTTCTGGGGTATGTTCTAGCATGTCTACATTCATTTTTGTTATTGTTGTTAAAGAAAGCAGCTCCATTTATATTACTGAGAAATCCAGTCTTTCTTCACCATAATTTTTTTTTCAAAGATCTAGGAAGTACCTGGCGCTCTGTATTCGTGAGGAAGCCATCTTTCCCAGACTAAGTATCCATTCATTAATGCCAGGCCAATAATTCGTTTCTCATTTTTCCTTTTTGAGTTATGCTTCTGAATGACTTCTTTTTCTTCTTTCAAAAGTGAGAGATATTTAGTTGGGGCTGATAAATTCAACAGAATGTCATTGACTCTAGNGTCTTTGCATTTTGCACACCATCTTAAAAGAACAGTCAAAGACACTGTAGAACAGTGGTTCTCAATTTGCGGGTCATGACCTCCACAAGGATTTCATATCAGATATCCTGCATATCAGATATTTACATTACAATTCATAACTAGCAAAATTACAGTTATGAAGTAGCAATGAAATAGTTTGATGGTTGAGGGTCACCACAACATGAGAAACTGTATTATAGGGTCGCAGCTTTAGGAAGGGTGAAAACCGTTGCTCTAGAAGTTTCTGGCTTATGTGGTAACCACATGCTTTACGTTTTCTGTTCATTTTCATTCTTGTTTGTGTTNGTTTGTTTTGTTTTATGTGACAGATTCTTAAGCAACTCTGGCTGGCCTTGAGGATAGCTCTGAACTCCCGATCTTCCTCCATCTACCTTCTGGATACTTAGCTTTATAAATATGACCTATCAGAAAGCCATGACAGCAAACCCCATGGAAAACAATGACTTTAACATGAACACAAACAATATTAGGTAGACTTTGGAGAAAATTGGAAGAAACTGATCTACCATTTTATCATTCTTCTTCATGAGAATGTCTACTTTTGACATATTTACTAAGTTTAACTATCAATTGACTTGTTTTCGAACTAGTTTTGCAAAGTGATATTTGCAAAATATGAATTTCACCTCATTCTTTGCCTCAAAAGTCAGTTTTATGTAGCATTGTGGAATCAGCCAGACTGTTCTTATTTAAAAACAAAACAAAACAAAAAATAGCCTTGGGAGCATTTTGAGCTTTGGTTACATTGATTCCCCTGCTTCCTGCATTTNTAGACAGATTTTCGAATTTCCTCCTCCTCTGCTGACCAGCACCACAATAGATTTTATTGTCAAGTGTGCTGGGGTGTCAAACTACTAATGCCAAGGCTGGAGCCTCTGGGGATCTGTTTCTGAGGACATGGAAAGTCAGTCNCCTCCCTCACCACCCACCCCGAGTCTTTAAGGTAAGCACTGTGCAAACCCAGCCAAGCAGATCATTAGCCAAGTGTCACTCTCAGTGCAAAGGAGGTGAAGGTCATTGCGTTTAGTGACTTGAAGTGCCTTCATTGAATTGTATTGGCATTCCCAAATAAAATAAATAAATAAATGGGCAGTAAAGTTCANTGACCTTCGGAGGGTGCAGTGGCAGCCATTTAGTGTCAAGTAACAGAGAAGGGNGTAAAGGGGAAATAGAACTGGACATACACACAAAAAAGTTTGGTCTATCAGAGAAGACAGTGGAAGAGTCATCACATTTGAAGACATTTTATTAGATATAGGGTTTTCGTTTAAGCATCCATCACTGCTGGGACAAACCAGTAGGTAGTGTTCTTTAAAACATGGCCTCTGTCTTTAGCTGGCTATACAGATCAGGAAGGGGTTCATCTAAGGTGTATTATCTGAGAATCCCTTGGAGGGCCCATAGATGGGAATATGAAGGGAGTAGGGCTGTGAAGGGAGGTAGCAAGTAAACCCCAAGCTGTGTCTACAAGGACATGGACTCAGACTTCTTGGAACACGGGCAGCATAAGTAGAGTCAGTGTTTAAGGCATGGCTGGAAGGGAAGACCTATGTGTGGTGGAGGCAGAAGCTCCAGTTCATGNTTGACTTGGACTTGACTAAGTGGGCCTTAGGGAGATAACAACAGGGTTTTCAGGACGACTGGAATCATAGAGGTTTTTGGCACACAAACTTAGCAACTTGCAAAGACCACCTTCCAAACACCACTGTCCCTTCTAGTCTTGGACACTAGAGACGATGGTCAGGACTGGCCTGAATAGACTTGAGCATCATTAATGGATGCTAATTAACTTAGTGAGGGTAACTTTTTGGCCTTCACTTTTGTCCTCATCTCCTAAAGCAGATCTGANGCCGAGGTCATGGCCAGTCCTATCCAAACNGAGAACGTGACTTCTCTGCTCCCCCCAGCCCACTTGACATTTAATATTTCTTTTCAGTTTGGTTTTGAATTCTGATCCTAGTTTGACTGTGTTTATGATCCATGACATTTAAGAGTTCATTTCTGGCTCAGGTTCTGCTGGGGTGTTACTGAGAACCTTCGCTTCCTTCTAGATTAAGCTTCACTCCACGTATTTCTGTCCTCTTCTTGGTGCATAGTTCTGATCTTTGATAAAAACCAGGTTTTTCAGCAATATCTTTTTGCACAAGGACGGTAAGTTTGCTTACACACTGTTTCCACAGACACATTAATTATGTTACTTTTCAATTTATTCTACATTCAGGTACTGGGGTAGAGCTCTGTGGGTAGAGTGCTTTCTCTGCAAGCATGAAGACTTGAGTTTGGCTCTCCAGCACACATGTAAAAGGTGGGGATGGCAGCCTGCACTGTAACCCCAGCACTGGAGGCATAGAGACAGCAGATTCTGGGAGCTCACTGGCCAGCCAGCCTAGCAGAAAAGGCAAAGTCCAGGTTCAGTGAGAGACTCTGTCTCAAAAAACTAAGGTGCGGAACAATGGAAGAAGTCACTTGCCAATGATCTCTGGTCTTCACAGGTACCCATAGGTGAGTGCACATGCACACACACTCACACATATGCACACACACACACACACACAACATTCAAACATGCACATATACACATATACACAGACATGACACATACATACATACACNACACACAGAAAAATACTGAAAATTGTATTTTACATATATTATTATAAAATTATTATTTTGACATTTAGCATACAACCAATTGGCAGCATATTATGGAAGGGGTANAATCTACATACAAGACATTTAAAAAGTCAATTTATTAAGTTNCACTTAATGTCATGCCTTATAGGAAGGGGTTGTGGGGACCACCCCCTACCCTGCCGCATAATCACATACTCACTTCCTAAGTGAGAAAACTGACAAGTCACTTGAGAATTGACAAGTCACTTTACCCTGTATTTGCTTTAGTCAAAATGAAAAGCATTTCGAAGAAAGNGTTCTGGGTTTGGGGTCCAAGGGTGAGTCCTCAGGCCTTCTGCTGCCTCCTCTGGAAACCCACAAATTTGGCCTTTACCTTAGACAGAGGTGATTAAAATCCTGACTTACACAGAATCACTTTCTTCAAGATTTGTGTAGCGACGATCTGGTNCTTTGGGGTTTTCCTCAGGGTTTCCATTAAGTTGCACATCTGCGCCTCCTCCCCTGACCTCTGCACTGGAAAGAAGTAAAACATCCCACATTAGCATAACTTCCCAACCCGACAGGTAGCATTTAGCCACTGATTTATAGTCTCTAACCTACATTAGTTTCCATCCCTTTCCACGCATCATGGAGACCCTGTGTGCTCCGTCAATGCTCACTTTTTTTTTTTTTAAATGGATGTGAACTTAACCATTAACTTAACATCTCTGGTTTAATGCAGATACTTTTGTTAAATGACAATATAATTACTAGTCATCGGCAAACCTCAAAAAGGTTGGGAGGTTCGGTTCAGTTAAACACCCAAGAGCTCAGATCCTTATCTGAAGTTTACCCCTTGAGTTTGGCAGGCCCAGGCTGGCAAACTCTCAAGGTGTATCCACAGTGTGAGATCTCTGTCAGCAATTCTGTTGTTCGCTTCTCAATATCAGTCCTTCTGTTCTTCAGGCTTGGTCGATGGAGTCCAATAAAATGCAGCCATTAAAACATAAAGAAAGAAGTTGTCCCCATCCAGGTGATGTGAAGAAAGTTTTCAGGAAGATAGAGGAAGCAACAGCCTAAAAATTGATGGTAGAGAAAAAACTGCTACCATTTTGATTTTTCTTTTCTTTTCTTTTTCCTTAAAATGTTCAGAACTGCGAAGTTCTCCAGAAGTTTTGACATCAGGTTGTGGTAGGGTGGAGGGAAATTGCTGGGGATGACAGAGAAATCCTATTTAAAAATAAGTTGTGTTTTCCCCTAGAAAAAGTGTTAATGTTTAAACTTCTTTTGGTCTGCTGGGGCAAGCCAGCAGGTTCTGTACTTAAAAAAATTAATTAAAATACTTTCAGCACTGTGTGTTTAGTGTTTCGTTTAGAAAGCATGTATGTTGCGTCAGTGGTGGTTTTTCCAGTTTTGCCTTCTTCTAAATGACTTTTTGTTTTGTTTTGTTTTGGGTNTTTCTCGTGTTTTCTGAAATGAGAAAAACCTTTACTTACAGGGGCACATCTACCTGTGACGTGGAGAAGTGATATTGTCTGCTATGTAGTTTTGGATTATTAGTGCCAAAAAGAAGCACAACTTTGGAGTCAGTATTTGGTATAGAACTCTTAGGATCTGTGTGGCATTTGAGCCCTACTGGAGAAATCCAGCCTTGAAATGAAAACTTGGCCTTTTGAGATCTGTTATAGTGGGAGGCAAACTCTCTCTCTCTCTCTCTCTCTCTCTCTCTCTCTCTCTCTGTGTGTGTGTGTGTGTGTGCGTGTGCGTGTGAACATGTGAATCTGTGTTCTTGTGTACATGCAGGTATGAGTGCACTTAAACCCAGAAGTCAACTTCATGTGTCTTTAATCTCTTTCTGCTTTGTTTAAGTGATAGGGTTTCTCACTGAATCCAAAGCTCACTCATCCCACTATACTGACTGGCCAACAAGCCCCAAGGACCCTCCTGTTTCTGCCTCCCTAGCAGCGGTCTTTTTATGTGACTGATGGAGATGGAACTTGGTCCTCATACTTACACGGCNAAACCATCTCCCCAGCTTGAATTAAACCTTAAAAATTATTTATTTACATTCATACTGAATTTATTGCTGTGTCATATGTTTTTTGTTTCTTCAGTTTCCTCTGGGATATCTTTTTTTTAAAAAAATATTTTTTATTACAATATAATTACCTCATTTCCCCTCCCTATATACTGTCATACTCTCCCATGTAACACTCCCTCCTGTTCTTTTTTATGACCTCTTTTTCTTTCATTGTTGTTACACACACACACACACACACACACAAACGCACGCACACATGCACACACATTCATAAATATATAACTATAACCTGTTCAATCCATATACAATGTTAGTTATATGTACTTGTATGTATGTTATCAGTGCTGACCTTTTGATATGGGATATCTGCCCCTGCCCCCAAGCAACCTCTTTTTCTGGCTTAGGATCATTTCAATACGGCAGGGGGAGCTTGTGTGTGAGTTCATCTGACCCTGTGCTCTGTGAATTCAATAGTGTATCTTGAGTGCCTTGTTCCCCAGGAGATGCTCTATAGCTGGAGCATCCACGTCTACATCCCGAAGTTCAGGTTACTCTTTGCTATTCCGTGCTCTTTGGGGGCCACCAACCCTGTCCAGCCTCATTGGTTGGCCTGGGCACACCTTCCTACTCCATTACACTACTAGAAAGGTACACAATGCTTCTCGAAAGTGTCATCTTTCAATTAGTTGGTGGCTTTTCAGATATGCAAGCTCTTGATGGCCAGGGCAGTTTCCTGGGTGTTCTTAAGTGAACGGGAAGATTTGAACCTTTGTTTTGTCGGATTTGGTGGAGTTTTCTGGGTCGGAAGAGTTAGCTAACCATTTTCACAGGTCACTCAGGTCATTTACATGAAAAGATATTTATGTATTTATTTACTTATTTTTAAAATTAACTCACACATTTTGTCTCCTCAGAGAAGTTGTAGCCTGCCTTAAACTGCAGGGTTGTGGGCCCTTATCTTTTAGATCTAGAGCAATTCACGTGGCTTCTGCTTTGAGAACATTTTTTGAAGTCTTTCCTGAAAGGAGAATCAATGACTAAAGAAGGTTTTAAAACAATGGAGTATCTTTGAACTGTAAATATTAGTCTGAACTTGGAGCCCAGGTTGCTAATATTATATTTACTTAAATGGAAAACTCTGGAGGAAATCCTTAGGTCAGCACAGGCATGTGATCAAACATAGTGTCCAGCACATAGAATTCCAGTTGTCTTGTAAACTATTGTCTCCCATTCTCTCTATATTAGTTAGAACCCAGGTGGAGGGCTCTCTTTCTCTTTCCCTTCCTTCCTTTTTCTNTTTTAAGACAGGGGCACATGTAGTCTAATCGGCCTCAGCCTTACTATGTAACCAAAGATGACTTTGAATGNGTGATTCTCCTGTCTCTACTTCAGAGTGCTGGCATTATTGGCCATGTCCAGTCATGGTTCTAGAGATCAACCTAGGTCTTCCATCCCACCAGAAAAGCATTCTATGGGCCCTTGTTTGATTTCTTTAGCTTTTATTGGACTGGGACATGCTGAACTTGGTCCTTGGAAGCAGCNGATTCTTTCTTTGCAGGTCTAGGGTGACATTGACTAGAGCCTGCCAAGTGTTTTTCTNCATTGCAAGTTCATAAAAGACTTGAGATAGCTTTATTGGGTGCACACTTGAGCAAGTGCTCTTTCCAGCTGTATGTCCTCCACTGGGAACTTCAAACCTTTAGTAACTAGAAGACAAACCGCAGACTTCCTCAGACCTCAAGTTCTTTCTCTCAAACTAGTCAATGGGGCTTCTTCTTATCTCCAAAGGTGGTCAAGAATACTGACTACAGGCTTGTAGAGGCTCATAGGCACATGTGCTACCCCAGCCTCATTCTCTTGGGCTAGGCAATAAACCAGGGCAAGGTGAACCTGGTTCCTTCTGGTGGAGCATCTTGGTTTCCCCGTGGCAGGTTTGAAAAGGATACCCAGTATTGCAGCCGAACAGGGTTTTTCCATCATTTAAAAAGGCCTCATTAGACTCTGCAAATTGATGCAGCACAAACAACATGGAGAGGGTCTGGGTTCCCACATAAATTAGCTCCATTTCTGCAAGATGAAAAATGCTTTGGCCCCAACTGCCAGCACTACAAACACAGCCCGGCTTGGAAAAAAACAAGGTGTGCCTACTGTGCCTCTTACATCACCAGCAGTCATAAAAGCACTGTAATTAAAACTGAGCTGACAATTTGCTTAATGATGTGTGAGGCAGGGGAGGAGAATCCAAGTAGGGCCCCCACGTGTGGTTGGCTGTAGTTTCTGCCATTCCAGCCGCTGCTGCCCAGGCAGTGGCAGCTACAGGATTCTGTTACACTTGAGAAAATGGTGACTCACCTAAGAGACCTCAGGGAGGGCGACGAAGCCAAGCCACAG
This sequence comes from Neotoma lepida, assembly GCA_001675575.1. NCBI lineage: Eukaryota > Metazoa > Chordata > Mammalia > Rodentia > Cricetidae > Neotoma > Neotoma lepida. Next base: position 91,324 of record LZPO01107933.1, on the reverse strand, counting down.
CCTTGAAATCATCAAGACTCTTTTCACCATAATNAGTTTGTGTGAGGGAGAAGGTACGTAAGGTGTTCTGGAACCATCCATTTATAATTAGCCAGGTAGAATTAAAAAAATAATTTAAACGATTCTTCACAATATAATATAGGCCAATTAACAGTATAATTGGTTCACTACCATAATATGAGGGAGGATTTCTAATTCACTCTTCTTGCCTCAGATTTACTATTATTATATAAGAAAAGACTCTTTTAGAGTCTGAGAAGCACCACAGTGCAATTGGAAGTGACACAGTGTTGAGTGCTCAATGTGTGGATAAGCTCTCTAATCCAGTGTTCGATCAGAGTTTCCTCTGACCCCTGACCCCAGTATTTCATGATCTACAAAACGAGGAGCCCAACTTCATGCACTCTACATTTGAAAACTTTGGTGACATTCTAGAAAGAGTCAATTAGCTTGTTGCTCGGTTATTGGGATAAATCATTGTACATGACATTTCTTGAGTTATTCTTTAATAATTTAAAGATGCATTTCTTAAGTACTCTTCAGCTAAAACCCAAGATTGAACAGTGAACATCAGGAGACATTTTCCTGACACATGATATTAAGCATTTAAGGTAAAAAGTTTATCCTCATGCCATTTCTAAAGGCCAGGCTACCATTAATTCATAGAAAGACACTCTGTTTACAAACATCTAAATCAAAGAATTACTTCTATGGACTCTACTCTTCAGCTAAATTGACTAGAGAGTAAGGGGATGCTTATGCCAACAAGACTTCTACCTTATGAGGGGAACTTGAAAGTTCCAATCAATACTGAAATAATGTCTTAGGCAGGCAGGAGGTAGCTCTTGAGATTTCCCATTTATAATCCCNTCTGTCCCCATTTTAAAATTTCTAAATAATTGTATAGTATCAATTTATCAGAATGAACTTCTTTCAGACCAAAACTACAGGCATGCTTGTCTTGTTTCAGCTGGTGGGTTTCTTTGGGACAGTAACAGGCCCTTCAAACTCATGAACTTCGAAAGCTCTGTCTTCTAGTGGCTTCTGAGACATTGCTCATCTTCCTGAATGAGGTTCCCATTGAGAAGCAGCCGGCTAAGGACACCACCAGAGCAGAAAATGGGTCCAGAGTAAGTGAGGAAATAACTTCCTCACTTCCCTCTTGCAAATTGCAATCACATCTAATGAGATCAACAACTAGCTTATGTTTGAACATCAAGCACTTCCCCAAACTCTTCTCTATCACCAAGGTTGGGATTTTCTTTTAGAAATTCAGATGCTACATGTGGCACAAAACTGTATCAGATCTGAAAATCCAGCCATGGTCCATGTCTTAATAATTATCTTATATAGTACATTGCTTTAATTTCATTTTCTCAGAATTTTAATATTTTCCCACAGGGATTTGCAATTTTCTTATGTGATTACTGTTTACCTTGGATTCTTTTGTTTAATTTATATCGTAATGGCAAATAGTTAATAAATGTGCTTAGCCNAGCAAATCCGCCAAGATGATGGTTTTTAGATGGTGCTGGCTGGTTGAAAGCACAGGAAAGGAAAAAGGATAAATTGGAGACAAAGAAATTTTGATTAAAAAACCCAGTACAGTTCTTGATGAGCAGAGTGGCTTAGGCAAGTTATTTAATGCCCCTGAGCTTTAATTTTCTTATCCACAAAACAGGAGAAATAAAATAATAGTTATCAATCATGGTGTAAGAATTATGTAACCCATGTTCAGCACAACGGCACACGATGAAGATCATGCTGCAGGCTAGGCACCGGCTGTGTTGTGGTGAACAACTTGATATCCTTAGTTTGTTTGTTTTTCCTTCTTTTGTTCCTTCGTTCCTCCCATCGTTCCTTCCTTCGTTCCTTCCTTCCTTTCATGGGAGGGGGAGGTATCTCATGCAGCTCAGGCTGGCCTCAAACTCCTTCAGGATGACCTTGAACTTCTGAGATCTATGCCATTATATCCATCCAGCCTCTTGTCTTTCTTCCTCAACTTTGTATGTCTGGTGGTTGGCTTCTCAGCTAGTACATAGTTAGAAAAAAAAAAAAAAAGCTTGGACATAGCTTTAAAACAATGCTCAATGAGCAGTTAAATAAGTAATGCTCTGTTTTTAAAAGGATCTTAGCTATCTAAAGACAACTCCCATGCATACTCTTATATAACAAAATATACCAGAATAAACAGGCAACACTTAACTCTAAGCCAGTAAGTACAACAGATATCTGCAGGCTTTCCTAGGTGAGACTTGGCTGGAGTTCTGAAAGTTGACTGAGCTCACTTCCTCATTAAGAGAGCTCACTGAAACTCAGNACTATCTAGCAGATTGACTNACTGGCACCTGTGGGGTACAGTGAGCCTGTCAAATAAATGATTGTTCATGCAAGTGTAATTATTCTTTCCATATTGCTCTCAAGGATGTCATGTCAGAAGTTTGAAACTCTTGTCAACTTGGGGCTGTAGTACCAGTGAGAAAACAGCCTGTGTTTGATAAAGTTCTGTTGACATCAGNGGTCATTCTTTATTCTGGAAATCCACCAAAATCTCCTGAGCTCAGGAATGAACAACATATCAAAGCTGGTGGCCAAGAACAGAGCAGAGCTGGATGTGAAGTGTGAAACATCTTTGAAGTGTTGTAATATTTCAGCCAGACTCACCTTATCCCTACTTATGGGGTAATATTGGCACTCATTGACTCAATTTTTAATAAATATGATAGAAATGAATAATTTACTTGTTTACATAATTAACAAAATGGAGATGGTGAGGAAAGTGGAGGTGGATGAAGGAGAAGTGATATAGTGAAGGGAAGTAGTAGACTATCAAGGCCTACTTAAAACCTAGTGAGACCTATAAATCTTATGCACTCTCTACATGGAAAATCAGTTTGGGATACTAAAATCCTTTTCTTTTTAAATTGTTACATATATATATTTACTCTATCATCTATCTATCTATCTATCTATCTATCTATCTATCTATCTATCATCTATTATCTATCATCTAGTGTGTGCTTGTGTGTGCGTGCGTGCATGTGTGTGTANTTCAATACATGCCTGCTATACTGCACACGTGGAGGTAAAGGGCATCTTTTGTGAGTTAATTCTTTCCTTAGACCAGTGTCAAACTGATCATCAGGCTTGGCAGCAAGCACCTTTCCCCACTGAGCTATTTTTCCCTTGCTAAAATTCTTAGCCATTTAAATACATTTTGATGGCTCTTAGAATAACTTCGTGACAGGGGGCTGAGGATGGAGCTCAGTGGAAGAGGACTTGTCTAGTATGCTCACTGGCCTGTCATCAACCCTCAGAACTCAACATATAGATGGGACAGATGGATTGTTGTTGTTTTATCTGGTTGGAACTTAGAATATGTCTGAGACTATTTCTCATAGTTATACAGTGTGTGGCGAGGGAAAGCCATTGGCCCATGATGAAGGCACACTATCCTCACCACATTAGACATGCTTCTAGAACTTTTCTTTGTGGACTGTGGGGTCTCCATCCCATAGCCACTCAGTGCTTTGACTTTTTCCCTGCCTCAGAGTCCAGCAGTCCACTTAGCCAGCTGACTTCCCAGCTGCACTTCTAAAAATAGAAGGATAAGAAGAAAACTTCTGGCAAGGGATGTGACATGTTGTCTCCTTGAAGGTCTTTCCTGATGGGCTTACTGAGAAATGGCATTAGCAGAGCCGGCCTCAGGTGAGCCTCTCCCCCTGAGCAAGCCATTCCTGAAGTAGCTAATATTTAATTTAAGTAGATGGCCATAGAAGAAGCATGAGCTGTGCCTTAGGGGGTAGAGGGCACATTTGTTCCCGGTATGCCTGTTGAAANGGAGTATTTTGAGAGGTTAATAGAAACCAATTGATTTTCTTTCTTTCTTTTTTTTAATTAGATATCTGACAATGTAAATCACATATTGAATCTGGATTTTGTAATTTTTAGGAGGTTTGTTGATGAAATTAAGTAATTTGTAGGAGTTTTGTTGATGAAATTAAAGGATCCTTGAAGCAAAGAATGTTTCTTTTCCTGGCTTGTTATTGCTTTAAAGAAAGAAAAGATTTTAAAATCAAGGACCAATTTCTACTCAGTTATTTACAAACCAAAAGCAGACTCTCTCTGCCTCCTGCCTCATCAGCTCCTTCTCTTGCCCTTCCCCTCCCATCCTCAACACCATATATACCTATCCCACCATCTTCCATTTCTTCCTTCACTCTTTCTCCCTTCTTTCTTCCTTGCTAACTTCCACTTCCTCATTCAACACTTTTGTTAAAATTTCCCTCCTGGATTGTGAATCTACCTTGGGTTGGGTGTNTTTGTGGGATGTATGTATGTGTGTGAGNGTACATGCCTGTGGAGGTCAGAAGTCCTTGATGTCTTCCCCAATTGTTCTTCACCTTATTATGAGACAGTGTCTCTTCATTGAACCTGGGGCTCACCAGATTTGGTAGACTGGCTGGTCAGCAAGCTTCAGAGAGTCTCCNATCTTGTCCTCAGTGCTGAGACTGAAGGCATGTGCTGTTAAACCTGGCTTTTTGATGGATTCTGGGAATAGAATTCAGGTCTTCACGCTTGTACAGCAAAGCCCTTCACTGACTGAGCCATCTTCCCATTTTGAATCTGCTCTTTTAATGAATGGCTTCTGAAATATTTCCATCTCATCCTTATCCCATCAGACTCTCAAGAGTTCACCAGAATCTATCTTTAGGGTCTTTTGTNTATTCTGCTAAATATGTTCCTCTTGGGCCTTCAGGGAAGGTTCTTCTCTAGCAAAGTAGACTGTTAAAGTTGCAGAGGGGAGTGAGGATCTGCTCTGCCTGGCATTTGCCCAGGTGTGAAGGGCACAATATTTCATGTGTGGTGAATTAGTAAGGAATTGCATTTGACACCCGGCGAGGCTTTCATATTGAGACCTCTCTGTATGTTGTTTTGTACTGAGGTTCTCAAAGGGGAAAACCCGTTTTTGTGTTGACTCTTACATAATTTCCCATCACTCATTGCTTTTCTTGGGGGACACCCACAGAAGTGCTGGCAAGACTCATTTCTGCTTTTCCTTAGGGGGCCCATGAATTCACAGCCTAGGAAAGGTTTGCATCTGAAGGNGTGTCTTGTGGCCCTCTTTATGAGCATTCTTGGAGAGGTTAACTAGCNTATACAGAAGACATGGCNTATAAGTCAGAGTGAAAAAATGATTTTGGAGGCCAAATGCAAGATGGAATTCTCTCTGGGTAAAAGNAATACAGGTGAAATGCCACCTAAGCATTTCCTCAAGCCCAGAGCAGGAGCACATAGGGTATTCAGGCTCCTTTATTGGGGAGCCCAGCACCATTCAAACATATGTCAGCAGTGAGGAGGATGGCTCAGTCCACAAAGCACAAGATCCAACCTCAGAACGCACATTAAAATGCTGGGCATGGTGGCCAATGTTTGCAATCNCAGTATTGGGGAGGTGGAGACAGGAGGATCTTTGGGGTTCAGTGGTGAGCCACTCTAGCCTGATTGGGGAGCTCCAGGCCTATCAGTGACACTATGTCCAAATAAGTGAACAGCATTTCAGAGGAGGATACCCGAGATCTTCTTCTTGCCTCCATATGTGCACACAAATGCATCTTCGTTAGGAAATTACAGAGCAAGGACCAATTTCTTGGGGAATTGAGGTGGTAGACTAGGGAAACTCTCCAAGATGCATGGGAAAGGATTACTGTCAAGTTAGTGATGCTTTTCTTCATGTCTTTTCAGTTCTTTGTGGAGCATTGCTGAACCGTGTGTGTGTGTGTGTGTGTGTGTGTGTGTGTGTGTGTGTGTGTGTGTGTGTTTACTTATCACTAAGTTAAGAGATAAAGAAAAATGCTTATTTGTACTTCACCTGGATGCTGAGTGTAGAGCCTTAGAATGATAGAAGGAAACTTTACCTCTGGAACTTTCTAAAGGCTCTTTTCCAATGCCACAGGAGCACTGAAAGTGTAGTTCAGGGACTGAACATGCACTTGGTCTTGGGTTCAATCCTCNGCGTTATACATCCCCCATTCTACTTAAAATAATGCCCCAAAGAAAATATAAAGCACTTTTTTTAAAAAAAAAATAAAGCATTATTATGGAATGCCTCAGTGGAGAAGAACTTTCATGCAAAGAGGAGAATTTGCTTTAAAAGAAGCATTGGTTTAAATAAGATTCTAATTACCACAATTTCCCCCAAATACGCAAAATTAAAAGATAGACAATAATATGGAGAGCTATTTAGAAGCAGTAAGTGAANTATTTTAAATCTTAACTACTAACATATAGTATTCTACATAGAAACCGACTCAGAGAACAGTATGATTTAAATTAATAAATGATGTAAATACGAAAGGAAAAAACTCCCCACAGCTGGGAGAAATGCAAAATCACAGTAAGAATGAAAGCTTCCAAGAGAAGGCAACCCACGTTATTTACCCTGTTGGTATTGACTGGGCTGCCTAGAGATGAAAATCCCTCACATTTTCTGTAGTGAGGGATAATTTGGAGGCAGTATCTGGGCCCAGAGAAATTTCTAGGGCAAAATACATTCTTTTCACTCTTATTAGAATAAACCTCACAGTTAGAAATGTAACTCNGTAGAGTGCTTGCTCGGCATTCACGAGGCCTGGGTTTGAGTCCAGGCACAACACAAACAGGGGGNGGTGGTGAGGCTCACACCTGTATTTCCAGCATTTGGGGCACACACCTGTACTCTCAGCACTCTGGAGGTGAAGGCACCAGGTGTGGTGGTGGGGAACACACCTGTACTCCCAGCACCCTGGAAGTGAAGGTAGAAGGGGCAGGAATTCAAGGTCATCCTTGGCTTCATAGTGAGTTGAGGCCATCTTGGGTTCCTTGAGAGCTTATCTCAACAAGCAAACAAACAAACAGACAGACAAACAGAATAAGTGTGTCTGGAGAAAGAGGGTTAATTTTCTCTCCTCTCCCTCTACCCCACCCACATCTGTTTAAGGATTAAAAGCCATGCCTCTATCAGCCTGTCTTCTCCTGCTGAGTTACACCCCAAGCCTGAGTGTATTTTAAAGTCAAGTTATCGTTCCTGAAACAAGTAGCAAAGTTGCATTTCACCTTAAAAAAAAATCATTATATACTTTTTCCTTTCCGAGTCTCAAGGAGACATCGCTGAGTTATTCTCCTGTGCCCTTGGCTTTCATCTTGTGCCCAACAGTAGCTCCTGGTACTGATTATTTGATACAAGCAGATTGATGTCATCTGTGGAGCTGTGNTTGGTATTCCTTATAAATTCCACGGAAGCAGTCACTAGCCACCCTGCTCAGGAGCAGCGTGTGACTTAAGGGTGGGTCACACTCTTGAGAGAACAGCTCAACCCCTACATTTCTTCAGGACCCCAATGCCATCGCTTACCTGTCGACATGGTTTCAATGTTCTTATTAAAAAGATGCTTGCGCAGTATAAAAGGATGTTATTAAAAATACTTAAAATGAATCGACTAAACTGAGTTCAAAAAAAAGAACAAAGTGTTCTAGAAAGGTTTAATAATATATGACTAAAGGCATAAACAATTTCACTCTAGGGCTATTAATCTAGCACCTTTCATGAGCCCTAAACTNCTGGAAGCTAAATAAAAATAGCACATGACAGCTTATATTTGTATAGGAAATAANAGCAAACAGCAAAGACTTTGGAAAATTGCATTTTTTCAAAGATAATTAAAGGTCATACTATTTAGCCAAACTATAATCCATCACAAGTGAGGCATTGATTACTGCTCCAGCCATGTGCATTTTTAATTCCATTAGTGAAATAAAAGACAGCCTTTGAATTTGCCACTTTCGTGATACATAGCAAGTAAGAATGGCAAATTACTCTAGAATCCAGAATAGCTCAACAGATAAGCTTCTCTGTTCCTCTTTGGCATCTCCAATCTACAAAGTTTTAAGCAGCAATAAATTTAACAGCNGCCTTCCTCACAATGTGTGGTAATAGCCACTCTCTGGAGATCTGAGAATGTTCAAAGCAATCCACCTCTCACTATTTACCCCTCAGTGAGTTTGCAGAGACCCGCTGCTCCACACACACCACCCATCCCCATTTGTCCCGGGCAAAAGCTGGTTTCCTCCAGGGCCCTGAAGCTAACGGTTATCATTCAGATGACTGCAGCACACGGGTGTTGAGTTATATTTCTAGGCACTGGTGTTGTAATGGCTGTCAGAGAGAAGCTCCGGAGCAGGTTATCTGGCTTCCCCATCTTCTTCAGGTGTAATGTTGTCATTCATTTTGTTAACTCTCTCTTTGTGTTTCAACCCAGGGGAGACCACAAACTGAAAACTATGCACTAGTCTATTTTTGCTCTCTGCTGGTCTGTTTGTGGGTGTAATTGTTTCACACTTAGTGAGCCACAGATGAGCTTATATTTGTAGGACTTTTTAAAGAGAACAGAGGGGCATTATTCTCTAGAGGTCAGGGCACGGGGTGGGGAGACTCCTTTACCTGCGGAAGACAGGAAGATGGATGCAGGAGCCTATTAGCCAAATTCTTCAAAGATAATTTTACTGTAGTTTTTGTAGGATAGTGTAGACGGGGGTGGGTTTTGCTGAATTTAATTTAAGTTGTGTCATCGCTAGTAAATCTGCTTGGAAGTTGTTCCAGATGATTTTTCAGGTGTTTACAATACTGATTTGTATCAGTAGTTCTTTCTTCCCAACTCCTTTGCACACACACACAGGATACACACACACACA
>LZPO01107933.1:44042-55043 GCA_001675575.1 Neotoma lepida | reverse complement strand
ATTTTACATTTCATTACAGGTACAGACAAAGGCATGGCTTCAAACCTGATCCCCATTAATTCTTATGATCAGAACATTTGAAATAAAATTCCTTGATTAATGTTGTGATTATTAACAACCGCAGGTAGGGACACATAGTTTATGTGTTACNGTTAGTTGAGAATGAATAAAATTTGTTGGAAGGAAAAAGAAATCTACAGTGGAAAGATTGGTGTGCATATTGAAAATTAATGATAAATTTATTTAAAGGAAGTTGGNCCCTTACTCTTAAAATGAAAAAGATTGGCATGGAGGCAAGCACAGACATCAGATTTCACATTTGTGGGACCTGTGCTCCCCTCAGATGGGAGACCAAGTCTCAAACAAAACCACTCTGTCCATGCCCAAAGTGTCACAGCAAACAATGACTGCCAAGCAGTCTCCCTGTGACTTTTGTCCTCTTAAATCGAAGCCTGCGATAAACCTCTTGTTTCCTACACTTTACATGCATCTCTTTTACTGGTCCCAAATCCATCAGGCACATTGTGATTGGCTCACTGTGAACAAACACAACTGACAGTTTCCTTCCTCCGAGTAAACAGTGCGGGCACTTAGACACAGTTCAAAGGGTTTATCACCCCTATGTGGCTGTTCCTTTTAGGTGGGCAAACAGGGCNGGTTCTAACTGACTTCCAATTAAACACCCTTATTCGCTACAGACATTCCTAATTTTTACTAGTAAAATACTGTATAATGACTCAACCAGTGGTCTATTTTTATAGCCCCTATTTTTTCCTCCACCCAATCACTGCAATAACCATTAACCCCTCATCCCCATTTAATTTTGTTGCTATTTATGCACACAGCACTGAACAATTAATAGAATGGGTGGCCCCATTTGGGCATTGTAATGTTGGCATGCTTACTGCTTGAACTCTGGTTAGATTATCCCTAATTTACCCAACAAGGATTTTCTTTGGCCTGCTTCATCTTATTCTCAGTTACTGTCCTGTCTTATTGTCTCACTTGAGGGAGAATAAAGAAATGCAGGGGCCTCCCTGCAGAACATGGAAGGCATGTGATGTCATGCCAACTATCAGGAAAGACACTCTGCAAAAACAATATCCCGCCATCAATGGATGTCCCACGACAGCCAAAATGTGAACAAACTCAAGCTCTCTGAAAGACAAACCACTCGTATTTCCTATTGTTCTCGCAGACACTTGCTTCCCTCTGTTTATTCTAGCTTTAATAAACCAATGAGTCATGCTGCTTACTTCTGAGTCCAAGTAATTTCCCACTTCAAGTTTGTTCCAGGATGAACGGGCCTAGAGATCTGAGCAGAGGCTGGTGCAGGGGCTGTGTTTGGGTGTTTTGTTCCACAGGGTGGCCTTGGTTTTATGATTTCATGTTGGGAGGCATTGAAGCAATGTCTTCCATGCCCATTTTGCATGAAAATTTTGATAGTCAAGTTTTCAGAAGCACCACATCCCTGTCATTGGTTCAGATGCTGAGCACCATGCTTGGGGATCTCTAACTGAATCTTAAGCAGGAGGGGCATCTTGATTGTCTCTATACCCCACTGACAGATGCCAAGGATTCTGGGCTATACATAGGCACATCTGTGTTGCAGAGGGCTCTGCTGGGGTGTGGGAGTCTTCTGCCTTCTTGGCTTATGGTAGGAGATTCTTCCACAGAAATCAGCAGGTGGGAAGGAAAGAGAAGCAGCATCTGGCAAGCATGGTTGTCTCTAAGAACAGGAGAAAGATGGTGTTTTTGGAAAGGCAAAGTGCTTTCAAGTCCTCCAAAGGTGCAAAGGATTTCTCCAAATTTACTACAGCATAGATAATCCCAATTGTTAAAGACTTTATCCTCTGATGGTTTGGGAATTTGACATAGAGTCTAGGAGAGGCAGCAGAGTGCCAAGACTTGTGTGTGTGTTTGTGTGTGTGTGNGGGGNTTCCAATCTTTAACCCCTTCCTTTCCTTGAGCTCCATCCTATCCAGTCTGTTTTCTATTATATTCCCTTTCTCCATAACGTAGGAAATCCACCTGTGAGGGAAGCTCAGAGATCACAAAGTGATAGGTGTAATATCTGAGCTGGCAAGAGGATGTGTAAAACTTAGAGGAAGAGGTTAGATTTGAGGGGGAAGACAAAGAGGGGATTCCAAGGTGAAGCCACATGGGGGTGAGAGAGAAGGCTCCAAGCAGAAAGAAACACGGAGGCCAGCCATTGACTGCTCTGGTGGATGTGGGGGCAGGGGGGGGACTAGGAAGGACAGAAGCCCATATGGGTGAGAGAAACTGAGTCAGAAGCTGCCTGTAAAGTATGAAGAGCCCAGGAAACATTTCTACAGGAGAATAAGTGACAGCACATGTGACTCCATCTTCAACTATGACATCAGAAGAGGCTGACAGAGACACATACCTGATGAATGTGGACTTTGTGACTCTAGGACAGTTATTTTCATTTCAAGAGGAGACAATGTGTTGCTTTTAAAATGTCAACAAAATATTGTATCATCTTTTCATTTAAACAGGGGGGCATTGAAACCAAAAATATGGACAATCAGGACATCTAAATTTAATTATTTGACTTTACAAGGAACAATGACATTGCTAATGTTATTCCTTGTTTTGGACATAAAAATATCTTGTATCATGACACTGGCTGCACTGGCATTCAGGAAGCATTGGTTAGGTGACGAGTTCATTGGATAACCACGGAAAAGTATGCTTTATGGCAGAGGAATTAATCTGCTGGATCTGAGCATGGTTAAAGATAAAGGGAAGATGGAAATGAAACTCTCTTAAGAATGCTTACAAAGCAGGAGTCAGGAATGGTGACGTGTGCTTGTTATCTGAACCCTATAGATGGGCAGGCAGGAGGATCACACGTTAAGGGCCAGTCTGGGTTACATAGTAAGTTTGACACCTCTCTCTGGTCTTTAGCATGAGATCTTGCCTTTAAAAGCAAAACAAAATGTAACAACAAAAAAATCCAAACAAATGAAAGTCCAAAGAGCAAAACAAAATGGAAAAACCTCAAGAGACTAACAGCAAAAGTACTTCACCCATGCCAGTACCTAACAGCCCGCACCCAACAGTCAATACCAGTCAGTACTCTAGTCAGTACCTAACCCTTCATACCCATGCCAGTACCCAACAGTCAATACCAGTCAGTACCCAACCTAATCATTTGTACCCTCATCAGGAGCCAACAGTCAGCAGCCAACAATCAGTACACAACAGTCAATATACACCAGTTCAGGCTCATCTCAAATTTGCAATAGTAGAAGCAGATAATCCTTGAATAATGAACAATTTTGCACCTATTGTTAAGATGATTGTCTCTTGAGAGCTGGATAAGGGAGTGAGGGAGGGAAGAATTTATAGGTGAGGAAGTTGAGAGGTTGAACAACCTAACCACTGCACCACCTCAGCAGCCTCATGTCCTAGTAATCTGTAACATGGATTTTATGTAAAAATATTACCTTATATATGTTGGGTTAAATTTCTGGCTAGTTTTCTTCTTTCATGTGGCTATTGAAAATTTGGAATTGCATTTCAGTTTGTCACAATATGTTCAACAACACTACCTTAGAATATGCCAGAATTGCTTCTTCTCTAGGACTAGAACTGCCCACATAGAAAAACCATGGAACCATGCCTCACACTCTTAGCTGCTTTTGAGAAATGTAAGAAGACCAACATTGCCAATGGAATTGAAAGAAAATAGTGTCTTAATTACGTACAGAAATTTTTTCCATCAGCATTTGTTAAAACTTTGCAGAAAAATAAAGGAACAAGGTCGAAATGTCAAAACAGTGAAATGTGACAATGATAAAATTATCAGTGTTTTCCTGATTACTGTTTGAACTGGGAACATTACAAAAAGTGATGAATGTNCTGTGTCTTCATGTGGGAGAGTTGTGATGCTCTTTTCTAATTCTAATTCTCTATGTTCAGATACTGGTTAGAAATTAATACATTTCCTTTGTGACCTTTATATTTGATACATAACAAATTATTTCCTCATCAATTAAAAAAGTTGACCTATGCATTAATATCTATACCTAATTTATCATGGTGTTGACAATAAGCAATCCATCCAATTAATTAATATTCATTAAGAATGTTTAAGAAGTTTATTTCTTTTTACTCACTATCTCTGTTCAGAAATGATATAAAGAAGCCCACCCACTGTGGGCTGGTGAGTTGCCTGACAACCTGAGTTCAATTCCCAGGTCTCTCATGACAGAAGGAGAGAATTGACCCCTGCAAGTTGTCCTCTGACCTTCATAGCATGTTATCATACATGCACACCTCCCCACATACACAGATACACACAATAAATAAATACATGTAAAAATATTGACAGAGAAGTTTATCATTTGTGCAGGTTTTCACTTTGAGCACTGATTTCTACAGGAAGATTCTAGCTGGGGTGCTGGTCCTCTCCTTTTTCNTTTAAAAATTATAAAAAATTATTGACAATTTCATGCTTGTTTATAACATATTTTGATCATATTTAAACTCATTCCTCTCATTCCCCTCCTGTACTCACTCTGGAACTCTTTTTCCCAACACACCCTGCCCCCACTTCCATGTTTGTATGTTTTTTATAGCCCACTGAGTGTTGAATTTGGGTTGCTTTCATGACCACTGATGTGGGCCTATTTACTGGGTCATGGTCCACTCACCAGTGGCTACACCTCTGAAGAAAAAGGATTCTCTTTCCTCTAGCAGCCATCAATTATCGATAGTTCTTTAGCTAGGTGTGTAGCCTCATGAGGTTCCTTCCCCATCCATGATGGAAGATTGATAGGCTCAGTCATATTCAGGTCTTGTGCCAATAGCCATAGCTGCTGTGAGTTCCTGAGAGTAATTGTCATGTCATGGCGAGAACACAGCATGTTATACCCTCTGGCTCTTTTCTCTTTCCCATGGGGTGTTTCTTGAGCTCCTGGGGGCCACTTTATTTCTGATGTGCTAACAGAGCCCAATGGAGCTAAAGATGATTAAAACCCAAGCTTGACAGGAAATTGGGTTCCTTCCTAGTTAAAATAAACATTATTACTTTTTAGTTGAGCTCTTTCTGCTATGGCAATTATATATATATATATATATATCATAAATAATTCATATATATGTATATGAAGGATGAGTCTACTTTATGCATTCTTGGGTTCCACATCCATAGATGTAAATGTTTATGGGTGAAAAAGCAAAGAGTAAAAATGCAGTATAACAACTACTTATGTTGAATTCCATATTGTGAGAAATCTAGAGATGATCCGAGGTCTGTAGAAGATGTGTGTAGATAAATGTAAACACTACAGTATTTACATGGGACATGAACATACTCAGATATAGGTATTTGTGACCCTGTTCCCTGGGGACAGCAAAGGTGAACTGNAGCATCCATGTTTTGTGTGCTGTCAGTAGTACATGTAGGCTTTTAGAGAAAAGACCAAGAAAGGACAATAGCATTAGCTGATGAGGAAGGATGGATGGAATTCAGGCAAAGGGACAGATGAATCATGACAGAATATAAAGATAATTATTTTTCTAATTTCATCTCTATCATAATTTCTTTACATAAAAATGCAATTGTTAGTGAAAGTGCAAAATCCTAATCAAAGCTCAATGTCTTCAAAACGGCCATTCTAACTGTATAGAAGTTCATCAAGATGTATAGACTTCAGGATTGGGTAAGTGTTTGAGTGACTACTTTAATATAAGCTGTGCAGTGTTTTTTTTTTAATTCATTACAATAACGTGATCTTATCATTTCAAAAATAATATATGTAGGCTTATGGTGTTGTTTGGTAGAAGGATTTTTCTGAATAGTTCTTAGCAACTCTCGATCCGACACCTCAGTCTGCAGATCCTACTCACCAATGCTGCGTGGCTTGTGTAATTGAGTCTTGGCTTCTGCTGAGTCGAGATGGTGTGCAGCAGGGATCAAGTGGCCCCTGATCCACATTTTACATCATCAGAGTCAAATGTCACAGCGGAATGGAAGAGTCACTGTCTTCTACCTATACCCTGTTGATTTCCCTTGAGGTCAACTGTCATGAAAGTCAATGTTTTCTTCCTCTTATTTATTTTTCCTTCTGTATTTAATGCTTTCCAACTGCCATTCCCTTGTCACCTTTTATCTCTGGAGGCACTTTCTTGATCTCCTTTGTGGGCTCCTCTCCTACCTTAATACTGATATTTTCCATTTTCCAGCCTTGGTTTCTCTTTTTTCCATTATGCATGCAATTGGCACGAGCTTGCATGAAGTGTAGATGCATTCTGACTGTATGACTAACTTACACTCTTTTCTGGTTCAAAATGAACAGACAGAGCTGCCAGCCAGATGACTTCACTTCATTTTTTTGACCCCAAATTTGGTGACTCCAAATTCTCAGTGGTCGATCATGTGGGTAGCATGCTGGAGGCCCTGGATTCAGTGTCCAGCACCAAAGCAAATAAAAGGCTAAACTGAAGTCATTGTCTTTTTGCTTTTTCCCTTCCTTCTTTTCCTGGTCTTCCTTCTTTAGCAAATGGCATCATGATTGCACCCCGGTCTCAAAGGAATCCAGGCAGAAATTGAGTAATTAATTGTGACTTTTTTTATTACTTAAAGAAGGTTTTCTGGATTGAGAGAGCCTCTTTGAAATTTACCACATGTGAATAGGATTTAAGTCCCTACAATCTAGAGACTGTCTCTTATACACATCTTCCCGCTTCTCATCACATACCTTTATTCTTTTTAAATTGTTATCAAAAGATGTTTGTTATCACAGAAATTTGATTATATACCTCTTTAAAATCTTTTGGGGAGACATCCTAACTCCTTAGCAGGTCGTTCATGAGTTGACATTCCTTGGCTTATATCTCTGGTTTCATTTTCGTCTTTTAGTTCCTCTTCCCATGGTAGTCATCTGTGCCCCAATCTTCCTCCCATCCCTTCTTCTTTCTGTCATTCTTTCTCACCTCTCTCAATTCCTTCCTTCCTGCCTTCCTCCTCGTCCTCTTTCCTTTCTTCCCCCTTTCTCTACCTCTGTGCTTTTAGAACGCTCCCATGGCAATGTTTAGTTCTAACTCCTGCACAGCAGGGACAATTCCCACTTGTTAATTGTAGTTCATCAGACATCATCTNCTCTGGCAAGCTTTTCTGACCCTCTACCTTGAGTTAGGTTCTCTGCTCCCACTCTGTGCCCTTGTGTACGTCATGCAAGCCCCTACTAAAGTTTTTATTATGATCGATCATAAATATCAGTCTCCTTAAACATGAACACATCAAGGCCATCTTTAAGTCCTCAGTATCATGATAGCCGCATAAGATACACACCACATGGTTAATAAACTGTTAAAGTGGCAAATGGTGAGCAGCCCACGTGGATTTATAGTACATGATTTGGGATGGAGGGAAGTGATCAGAGAAAAGTTACTAAACTCTCTCTCTNACATTGATTAGGAATTTGGTCAGGGCTCTCTGTTGGAGTCTACAAAATCCATGGAAAGTATTGCTCAACACTTAGTTCCACCATATTTAGAGGGCAGTTGACCTGGGTGTGTTCACTCTACACAACTCTGGGTAGACTACAGATTTGCTTACTTCTGGACTCTCGGAGTCTATTCTGGGCTCAGTTCTGTTTTTCATCGTGTCCAGATATAACCTACCTCCTCCTATGATTATTTTAGGACTAGGGTTCAGAAAGGTCTTAATCCATTCAATGTTATTCAAAAAGAGTTCCTTGTTCAGATTTGTTTATGTGTATGTGTTGTACATATACATGTGTGTAGGGGGAGGCAAGAGACCTTAAGGTCNCTTTTCATGTCCCCNCCCTCCTTTACTCTATTTCCTTCATACTGATTACTAATCAAATGCTAAGTTTGNTGCTAAGTGCCTTGTGTGCACTCCATACTGTACAGACCATTTAATCACATGGATCACACTTATTAAGTCTTCACAAAAGTTTTAGATTCAAGTTTAGGACACAGCAAAGGAGAATGTAGGGGTGGGAGGGGATAGGCTGAGCAGGAAGGTCTTTCCCCACTGGCCTGAAGGTATGGTTCCTTGCTGTGACTGGAACTCCTTTGTGTAGAGTGGTCGAGCAGATAAAGACAGAGCAGCTGAGGCATCCAGACTCCTTGGGAGAATGCTTGCCCTTTGCTCTTAGTCTTGGGGGTAATGACAAATTCTCCTCTCCACTCCTCTGGGTCTTTGGTTAGAGGTAAATCGTGTCTTGGGTAAAGTTTTCTCTGGTGGAAAAACAGGGCTGAGATGAAAGCCTTTTGGAATGACTGAGCTGCTTGTTGGAGGGAAGAGGGCCCCTGGTTCCTGCAAACGTGTTTTGGTTTCTCTTGAATGTTGAAGGACTAGAATCTCTTACTATAAACATATGTTGTTATGTAGATGTATTGTCAGCGACACCCCCCCCCACCCCCTGCATCCTGATCACCTACAATCCCCAGGTTAGAGGGAAGGTAAATAGTAGTTAGAATGTGCTTTAGTAATTAGCAATGCTGCCCCAATCGAGGACTAGTTGTCCTAGATCTCATCATCTTTGAGTAAAAATGAGACTTTTTTTCCTTGTACTANTATGTGTGCTAAACCCAATGAAGATTTTCCAGTTGCATATTTGTGTCAGTCATTATTGACCGAGTGCTAGGTTACCTGAGTAAGGCTGATGAGGAGGAGACAAAAGGCATCACAAAGACCTTTCCCCTGGAGGACCTTTCAGACTCTGAGGAGCCATGCAGTCTACCCCAACAGACGCATAGCCATTCAAAGGGCAGGTCTGTGTTTATGCAAAAGCTTTGTACTCTCAGTACCTACAGGGCCTGGCACCTGAGATGTATTTCAGTACATAGTGATTAAGGAGTAAATGGCATCCAGAGTAAGAAAGGGAGTCTATGCTAAGTGCCAAGGGGGAGGGGGTTCTCTAGATGGAGGAGAAGGAAGCAGGCTCAGTGGTGTGATTAGAGAAGACTTGGGAGAGAGACCAGTTGAGTTAGTTCTTACAGGAGATGAAGATGAAAAGGAATAATGAGAACATATTCCCTGGGGCTGAGAAAGGCTTGATAAATTCATATCTAAGCTTGAAGGAGTTTATGTTGAAGGGAGGGAGCAGAGATAACAAAGCCATAAGACTCCAGGAGAGTTAGCGCTGGCTCAGGAGCACTGGCTCAGGAGACTGCTGGAGGCCAAGGCCAAGAATGGAGGGAGGCCCAGAACATGGCCTCTCTGTGTTCGGGTTGAATTGATCTCTTTCCAGTGGTTGAAAGGTAGCGAAGACATGCATGATTTAACAGAGGCCATTGCCATTACTGGGGAGAATAGAAATGTCACCAGGTACGTGAGGGCAGTTCTTTCCCTCAAAAGGGTGTTGTGTTCATTCCTTTGAGGTGTTTTGTTCACTATTTAAGCATATTTTCTTTTGCTAGATTCCTCTCCTCTTNTCTCCTCTCCTCTTCCCCTCTCTTCTTTCCTTCCTTTCTCCTTAAGTAGGTAGATATTTAAAATATGGACAGTTGGGACAATGAGATAGCTTAGAAAATAAAGGCCCTGCTGCCAAGGTTGAGATTATCCTTGGGACCTTCATGGTGGAAGGAGAGAATTGATTCCTACAATTGTTCTCTGACCTCTACATGTGCTCCATGGCATGCATAGNCACACATATGTGCACACTCACACACATTTCCTTGTACATCACACATGCGCACACAAGAACACACAGAGACACACACTAAGTAAATGAAATACAAATTAAAAAATATATAAGCAGTCAGACAGACAAATAGACAGATGTAAACAGTAAATGAAAATATATATATAAACGATAAACTAAAAGTCATCATCAAAGGAAAACACTGCTTCCAAGGAGCCAATAATCGAGGACCCAGGACAATTCAGCTATACAAAATGGAGCTCCCCCACCAAAGGGGGGAAAATAAAGCGGCCCAAGTTTCTAANNACANTATTCATTTATACACAAATTAATCAGCTGCAACAAACTATGTGATTTCTGACANAACACAGAGAAAAGAGATAAAACACATGCTTGAGGGAANCACCTCAAACATAAAACCACTTGAACACGTCTTAGTTTTGAGTCCAATATGACCTGACTCAGAGCAGAACATGAATGATTTTTGTATGAGTAGTGGATAAGTTACAGCCAGTTAACCAGATAGGGCCCTGAGCTGGAGGGAGGCAGGAAGTAGGCTGTATGCAAGCTGTGCAGAACCTTTCTGTAGAAACAGGGGTCTGCACCAAGCTTTTCTTTTCCATCCTGTTGGCTGCCTTCAGTCATATTCGATGAGTCATTCATGCCAATGTTTCAAGTTAGGGAGAANAAGATTTGAAGAGAGAACAGAAGTATTTTTGAGCTCTGCTGGAGCTCACGGGATTAGAAGAGCTTTACTGATGATAGTATTTCTTATTTAACTCCTGTGACACCCTCTCATGAGCTGAGAGCACTTTGTAGACACTATCTCATTAATTCTTCCAACATCCCAATGAGAGGTGATGCCAAAGGTAATTTGTCATCACTGTGGGGATTCAGAAATGAGACAAACGGTGTGTGTGTGCAAACATGTATATGCAGATGTGTAGACCTGTGTACAAAGAGAACTGGGGTGTCCTCCATCACTCTCTACCTCATTTCCCTGAGATAAGGTCTCTCACTAAATCTGGAGCTAGGCTGGCAGCCAGCAGCCACATGGTGGACCATCCTTTTTCCACCCAGCAAGTGTGGGGTCACAGGTACAGTCATACTTGCNTTTATATGCGGGCGCTTGGATTCAGAGTCAGGTCCCCAAACTCACATAGCAAGTGCTCTTATCCACTGAGCCATCTCTTCAGC
The DNA here is from genome assembly GCA_001675575.1 of Neotoma lepida. Taxonomy (NCBI): domain Eukaryota; kingdom Metazoa; phylum Chordata; class Mammalia; order Rodentia; family Cricetidae; genus Neotoma; species Neotoma lepida. The sequence goes on along the minus strand of LZPO01107933.1, from coordinate 44,199 downwards.
TGTTTGAAGCAACTCTCTATAACATGATTATGACACTGGATAGTTTTCAAGAAAGTAACCAATTTTCTGAGTCCGTTTCTAGACTCTTCTTACAGAATGTTCATCTTCTCCAGTCTCTTTGACAAGATGCCTGAAACATCACTAAGAAGAATAGACA
>LZPO01107933.1:30589-40818 GCA_001675575.1 Neotoma lepida | reverse complement strand
TGAGAAATGCCAGTTGAGCAAGAATGGGCAGAAATAGAGTCCCATTTTCCTGATTTGATCAACAAAGTCAGGCAGACAGTTTAGCAGAATGATTAGCAGTATAAATTTGGGAGTCAGAATGATTTGAAACTCTGATTCTGCAGTCTGAAACACCTACTTAACTTCCTTGAGTTTTCTGTCTCTGTGTAAAATGGGAATACAGTCATGGATGAGTTGGATGAGGCCCAACCTGGCAGTACAGCTTTGGGCCAGTCTGCCATCCCAGTTATTACTGTTTGGGAGACTGAATCAGAAGGATGGCAAGTTCAAGGCCTGCATAGGAGATGCAGTGAGTTCAAGGGCAGCTTGGGAAACTTAGTGAGAACTTGTGTCAAAACAACAAAAAGGGGAAAAGAGGGCTGCAGGTGTAGTTCAGTGGCAGAACACTTGGCCAGTGTGCATGGCGTTCAAGGTTCAATCTCTTCCAGATACAATTTAAAAATCATTAATGCTTAATAGACAACGTGGTGTAGAAGCATCCACAGCCACCTTTACTCTTACCTAAAAGCTATTGAGCTGAACAGTATCACTTCTGTGGGTGCTGACACTAACAACAAGAGCTATATAGTTAAGAAGCCCATTTTTTAAAATACAGTATTTACCTGAATTGGTTGATTAAGGAATTCTTCTTCCATTTTTTTCTTTTCTTTTTTTATTAGTAGCAAAATTATTTGACTAAGAGATCCATATTTCTCTTTGCTGGTTGTGTTCTTTGACACCCACTCAGGGGATACTGAATCCTATGTTATTCAACCCCCCTCTCTCTCCGGTTATGACAGGAGGCTCCATCAGTCTTGTGGAATTGATTACATAGGTGTGCAAGAGATAAATGCTCTAACTTGAAAAACAAAACCAAAAAGCACATGCCCACCTGAGAAACATCAACAATGTGTACTGAAGACATTGTGGTGGGATGGTTGTGTGAGGGCCTAGCCTGGGATTTTTTTCTCATCCTATATCAGCAATCTGCTTATTTTAAAACAGCTATGCCCAAAGCACATATCTGCTTCTTCTCTCCTAATTTCTATGTTCTGAGGTGACGTATGAAATCTTCATTATGGAAGTCACATGTGAATTGTAGGGGCTGGAGAGATGGCTCAGTGGTTAAGAGCACTGACTGCCCTTTGGAGGACCTGGGTTTGATTCCCAGTGCCCACATGGTGGCTTACAACTGTCTGTAATTCCAGTCAGGGGNTCCAGNGCCCTCTTCTGGCCTCTGTAGCACCAGGCATACCCACAGTGCATATATGTACATGCAGGCAAAACAGTCAGACACATGAAATACAAATAAATAAATCTTTAAGAAAATGTCAGTTGTAGAGAGAAGATACCCCTCCTCGAGGACTTGGAGATATTTAAATAAGCATTGAAGGGAAGAAGGCGTCTGGAGTTCTCATCAGTGTTGTACGTGACCAAGTGAGATGCTGAGTCACGAGAATGTCTTTCCCTTTGAATCAAGCATTCCTAATGTGATTCATATAGTGCAGACATACAAGGACATGGTGAGGGGAGGCTAGTGCCTCCTGAAGTGAGCACTTGCCTCACAAGCCTGATGAATTCCATCCCAGGATCCCGTGGTGGAAGGAGAGAACCAACTCCTGAAAGTTGTTCTCTGACCTCCAGAATGATATAACATGTGCATGCCTGCACCCACATGTGCACATCACAGACACACACACACACACACACACACACACACACAATTAAATAAAAAAATACATCGGGACCTTCTTGCTACTAAAAATTCCACTGACTTGGGCCTGCTGGACCCAGGAGGAAGGAAGGAAGCATTCACACCGGAAGTGCCTTGTTAATCTCACATCTAAAGAGAAGGTAACTTCCGCCCTAAGACAGGTCTACGGCTAAAGCTGGGAGGTGGATGCAAGTGGAAGGGCNAATTGGATCGGAGGCAGGGTTAGATTCTAGAGGGATGTGTCTATGGAGCCAGGACAAGAGCTGCAATGTACTACAGGGNGTTTGCGGTGGCCTGTGTCTGTAATCCAGGTATTTAGGGGCTAAGGCAAGAGGGTTGTGAGTTGGAAGCCAGTGTGAGCCACACTGGGAAACCACCACAAATAAACAGAACAGCAGAATAAACAAACAAATGAATAAACAAAGCAGTGTAAGCCAGTGAGAGCATGGATTTTCTCAAAGGGATTTCTTTTTCAGGATTAGCTCTGAGTCCCTGAGGAAGAGAAAGGATGGTCATTTTGTTTCTGGGACAATTCTGACTTAGTATCTGGTGTTTCATTGACTCTATACCCTTGACTATATGTAATCGCACTCTCATCTTAAATGAAGGCATGTGGGAAGGAGTCTGGAAATACAGTCTTGTTCCTCTCAGGCTGAGTGGCACCTGCTGGTCATTCCTCTGAGCTTTTGTTTGTTTATCTATAAAAGCAGCGCTTGNTCCAGTCATTTCTAGTCTCTCTTATTAGAACAAAGACCTACCACCTGGCTCAGCAGATGACATGGGATCAGGTCCCTTTCAAATCACTCACACAGGCAGAGGACTTGTCATTGGTTAACTAGTCCCTATGTCCTCTAAGGTGATTTTATATTTTCAGACCGGAATATGTTCAGTTCAGGCTTGAGGCTGCACCCTTAACCTTGCAGTTGCAACTAGCCCAGTGGGTGATTTTTTAATTTATGCCAGAAGTTGCTATAGTAATTCCCCCGTGTTTAGTCAATAGCAGCAGTTAGTAGTAAAAATGTCAAAAATTTACCAACCCACTAGNTTCTTTGTCTAAGCTGCCCCAAAGGCAGAGAGAGGCNGCTGCTATCAGCTTAGATCTTCTAGCTAAACTCAAGTCCTCTGTGAGAGCAAGGTTTGTGTTTGCATCTGACTGCAGGAGACAAGGCAGAGGATGTCTTCTTTTGTCAAATGGGGCAGACAGTATAAGGGGCTTGATTCCCTACCTCTTTCTTTTTCCTTGTGAAGTTTTGTTTATCCTGAAATCCTGCAAATAAATGCTGGGCTGAGGCTCATGTAAATGAAGGCTGTGGGTTCCTTCAAGAGAGTTTACAAAGAGAATCTTTAAGACAGAGGTAGGTATTTGGGGCCATTATGGTGGGTGTAAATTTTACCTGAAGAGCACTTTAGGTCCTAAGAATTAAACATCTGCAAGTTTTGTCTTCTAATGCAAGAAGGAATTCTTATCTTTCGTCAAAGTAATAATTGAGTTAAATACTGCACTTTTTGTTAACTAATATCTAGGCATATCTTATATCCTTTGAGACATCTTGAGCAGGTGANACCCAGAGCTGCAGAGCTGAGATGGGATGAACAGGATGAATGGAGTTGAAGGGTCGAAAGGTAATTCCAAATCTTTAAAAAACACAAGCAACCAAATAAACAACAATAACTAGCAATAAAACTTGAAGATTTTTAGAGTGCTTCTCAGGGCCTGTGGATGCGGCTCAGATGATAGAAAGATTGCCTAGCATTAATAAAATCCCCGGGTTGATCTCCAACACTGCAAAAAACTAGTCATGGTGGTACATGTCTGTAGTTCCAGAACTCAGAAAGTAGACATGGAAGGATCAGGAATTCAAGATCAATCTCAGCTTCATGAGTTCAAAACCATCCTGGTCCTCCTCATGAGATGTTACCTCAACACCCCTCCTCCTCCAAACAATTATTCCTAATAAAAATGCTAAAGACATAACTTTTCTCATACCCCTCAGGAAAGTCTGAGTATAGTGCAACATAGAGTAGCTGTTGAGTGAAGGAATAATGAGTTTGCGAAGGGATGGGTGGATGGACATCCGTGGGATGAGGTCAGTNTAGAGAGTGTTACTTCAGGAGCCCTGGTTAAGTGCTTAAAAACATTTATTTACTTATTGTATGATTGATTGTGTGGTGGAGTTAGAGGACAACCTGCAGGAAATGGTTCTCCCCTTCCATCAAGGGGGTTTCTGGGGTTGAATTCAAATCATCAGGCTTGGCAGCAAATATCTTTGTCCATTGAACCAGCTTGTCAGTCCCCAAGCACCTACTCTTTTCCTGCATCTCTCTCTTGCAGCATTTGGTGCATTTTCACCGAATTTGCAATCATGATTTGAGGACTTTAATCACTGAGATGACCACTACTTGCTTTCCTGAAATCTTAAGATACTATGTGGAAAATACAAGCTAGAATGATACAGAAGAGACTCAATAGGTTTTCTATTCCTTTTAGTTTTACTGTTTGGCTAAGCCTCAGGTTCTGGCTTGGTTTTCATTTACCCCTGCCCATGTGGTCCAGTGAGTTTGGTTGTGATGGGACTGACAAAGTTGATTTTCTAGTTTATTTTTATTTTTTGAGTGTGAGTATACATGTGAGGTCTGAGGTAAACATCTGATTGTCTTCCTCAATTGCCCTTCACTTTGTCTTTTGAGACAGGGTCTCTCACTCTCTGAACCTGGAGCTCACTGATGGGGCTTGGCTGGCTGACCTACAAGGCCCAGGACTCCTCCTGTCTCTGTCTCCTCAATGCTGANACTCCAGCTTTGAATGTGGGTGTTGAGGACCTGAACTCAGATACTCACACTTGCATGGCGAGTGTTTTACTTTCTGAGCTGTCTTCTGTCCCCCAAAGAGCTTCTTCTGTGCTCCAAGGTTCCATTACCACAAATCCAGTTCTAGAAGATAAGGGTATGACCCCTGGTAGGTTGCTCACACTCCAGGGTAGACTTCATTCCTAAGATGCACTGGGCAAATAACCTGGACTCAATGTGGAAAGGAATAAAAAAAGAAGACATCTCAAACTTGTGTGGGAAGGGATCGGAGGGTGGAGAGGGTGACAATGGAAGGAGTTCAGGGTGGATGGATATGTTGAAAATAGAATGTATGAATTCTCAAAGGATTAATAAAAATATGATTTTTAAAGTGTTCAACTCATGGCTGCATATATGCCCACTGATCTCTCTTGCTATACATCTGAGCAGATGATATAATAATTAGCTATTTCTGAAATATTAATGGACTGTCTATTTCTTAGAAGATATGTGGTTTCAAATTTTCATCTTTATTTGGCTATTATAATACTGATTTTATTCTTTAAGATCCCAAAGGTATAATTTCCCCACTGTTTTAGACTGTTGCTCCTGTTTATCAGTACTTATTATCATTGATTATAGATTATTTTTCTGGAATTAGAAAGATAATCATGACATTGCTTCCAGATTGGAATATAGAATTAGGTAACCTAAATCTGCGGTTCTAGGCCACTGACATTTATATTTGATTCCATAATAAACTATCTATTTTTCACGAAAAAAATAGTTTTCAACTAATTACCAGGAATTTGATTCAAATCTGTTTTGAAACCATCATTTAATTTAGAAAATTATGTATGTAAATCCTGAAGCATGGAGAAGTCATAAATGAGATTGCATATATAAGGAATATGTACATGCTTTGAGAGAATATCATGCAAGTGGCAGATTGAAAGTTTTGGAGGGTAGAAATCACTTCTATAACAGGCAATCAGTTGACATTTTTGTACATACAAGAAAGTAATAAGCTTTTTGATAATACCTTTCTTTGGGTTCATCATCCCAAATCAATCTATCTATCTATCTATCTATCTATCTATCTATCTATCTATCTATCTATCTATCTATCTATCCTGTTTTTTGAGACAGAGTTTCTTTGTGTAGTACTAGCTGTCCTGGAACTAGCTCTGTAGACCAGGCTGGCCTCGAACTCAGAGATTCGCCTACCTCTTTCCCCCGAGTGCTGGGATTAAAGATGTGTGCCACCACTGTCTGGCTAAATATTTAATTTTTAGTGGAACAAAGCCTTGCAGTATAGTTTATGGCATACATCAAAGAATGAACTCCAGAATTCAAGTTTATAATTACAGTTCTTTTTACTTTTTGCTCTTAACTTAGGCATGCCTTAATGTCTACCTNCAAGTCCTGTATTTTTCAACAAGTCTTACATGGCTAATATTTCACTAAAATCTGTTGAGCCGTAGAATTGTGTCTGGAGTTGAGACAGTCTAACATGGGAATATGTGTCCTGATGCTACTGAAGGTAGATTTGGGCCATGTGACGAAGTTCTGGACAGAGAGATACAGTTAGAAAAAGTGTGCATCATGCTTAACCTGAAGCCTTAAAAAGTCGCATGTGTATTCTTCATGCCCTTTTCCTATGAACTCTAGAGGAGTAGCAGTGAGCTGTGGAATAGCTTTGACCACACCGTACTTGAATACACTCTCTAGAGCTNCAGAGAAATACTATGGCAAGGAGCTGGGCTCTGAATGACTGTGAGTGGGAGAACTAACCTGCCTGCTTGCCTTGGGCTGTGATACGAGAGAGACACAAGCCTCTGTTGCTCTAATTGCTGTCTCATTCTTTCAGAAAAGCTAAACCTTTGGCTCTGTTTATATAGGAAATTGGCACCTGGAGAGGAGTGCTACTGTCACAAGCCTGAAATATGTGTCATTGACTCTGAGGGTGGTTTAGCAGATAGTGAAATAAAAGCAATATGTGCATGTAATGGACTGTTAGGAGATACTGAGTACTGCTTCAACTGCTTGACCAATTACGTAAGAGCTAGGAAGAGTCAATTTAATAGTTCCAGAGAGATTTGGAAGAGGCAAATTTGATTGAAATTGAGACGAAGACACGTATTAGTTCATGTAACAGGGATGATGAATAGGTAAGCCAAACAAAATAGGACATTGGGGCTTGAAGACAGGGTACAGCATTTCAAAACAGGACATAGGGGACATATTCATAGCACACATGGAGCCCTGATTCGATCCCCAGCACCGCCTAAGCCAGATGTGGTGTTGCATGCTTGTACTTCTAGGACTAGAGAGTTGGAAGCAGGNGGATCAGGAGTTCCAGGTAGTGATGCCAGCCTGGGGTACATGAGATCTTGTTTCCAATTTTATAAGTAATAAATAAATAAGAGCTATCCCTATACTGAAGCAAAAAAAAAGTGGACCCAGGGCTTGTGGAAAAAATGGTGCAGGGGGAAAAAAGAAAAGAACCAGAAAGATAAAGTTTAGTTAAAATAAAACATCATGAAAAATAAAGGTGAAAGTTAGCATTTCTGTGGGGTTTATGTTTATCATTAACTCTGATCTGAAATGTATGAAGATGCTGATATATTGAGACTATTAATCTATTCAATTATTTTTGTAGTTCTGGAGATCAAACCCAGTTCCTTGCACATGCTGAGCAAGTGTGATGGTACCAGTGAGCTACACCCCTCACCAACAGCATTGAGATTTAAAAAGCAGAGAATTGGTCCAGCGAGATGGCTTTGCAGGCAAAGATGCTTGAAGAGAGAACCAACTCCTGAAAGTTGTCCTCTGACCTCCACACATGCTTCTTGGTGCTACATACACACGAAAAAAAAATGAATAAATAAATGTGAAACAGATACGAGGGAAGAGAGGTCACCGAAGAAGTACTGACTTGTTCCTTGATATGCAAATCTGAAATTGGTGATGAGATGAAAGTTAAGATCACTAAGACTTTGCAGCCTATAGCTGGGGTACAAACACTGCAGCAATCTCTGAGGCTCTTCCTGCATTCCTGTCTCAGTGAACTGTCTGCAGCTCTGCTTTCCCTTCACCTTGGGGTTGAGTTAGTGACAGAATCAGTGCTGTAAATTAAAGGATCAGCACCTCAAAGTTTGCTAGATTTAGTATCCACAGCCTCTGAAATGTAATTACCTGCTGAAGGAGGTCGATGAGACTGGTACCCACAGTTGGATTTGAGACTAAGGAAACGGAGTAGCCACTTGAAACAAGTGTTGACTTCTGACAGCTTAGTACATAAGAGCTGTTAGACAGGAAGATCTGGGCTTGCTTCTATCTGGAAAGTGGTCCCCCTGCATCACTTTGGTTTCAATTGGTTTTGAAGTGTACTGAAAGAGTTCTTTTGTTTCCCCTCTGAGCTAGCTGGTTTGGACTGTAAGGCTATCTGCTTTTCTACATCTCTGTTTGACACCAAGTTGACCTCTGTTTACCTCATACTTGCTAAAAAAGAGGCATAACTAAGACCAACTACCTTGGTGATAAGGGCAAGAGAAAACAAACAGTGAATGACCTTTTAGGGACAGGTGACTTGCTATTGATTACTAGAGCCATACAACTAAGCAGGAGACTGGGAACATCTAGCTTGGGCTTTTCACTGGTGTTGAAGTCAGTGCCTTTGGGCTCAGAAGTTTAGTNCTTTGGAGTAGAGTTCTAGGCTACACGTTGGTAGTAGTTTGGCCTGTTTTATGCATTCAATGGGCTGGGAAAGTGAAATGTAGTTTCTTTGCTGGTAAGACTGTTACAAGTCATGACTCCCATGTTTTGACTTAGATGACTTTAATTCCATAGGTTGGTCAAGTCTTTTGAGAGCATAGTCTCCAGAGTTACTTTCAGTGGCCAATTCAAATCTCTCCTTGGAGTAATTTTCCTTCATCACCACTGTTGTCACTTGGTTGATTAGAAACTACTCAGCCAAGTAGGGTACATTACATTTGTAATCCTGGCACTCTGGAGACTATAGCAGGCAGACTGCTCTGAGTATGAGGCTAGCTTGGCTACACAGTGAGTTCAAGGCCTACTTGGGCTACTTAGTGAGATACACTGTCTCAGAAACAAACAAACCCAAGCAACTTACCAATCAACCAACCAAACAAACAAAAAGCTAGTTGAAGTTTTCTTGAATAATGCTTGGCTATTCTAGAAATAGGAATTCTGGCAATTTCCATGATTTGAGATTAAGACTGAGTGACAGACCCAGATCAGAATGGCTATTATTAAGAAAAAATAAAGCATAAACTGTTGGTGAGGATATAGGAATAAAGGAGTCCTCATATAATACACTGCTAGTAGGAGTCCAAATTAGTCCAGTCACTACAGAGATTAGTATGGAGCCCTCAGAGAGACAAAGAGATAGAGACAGACAGAGAGTCAGACAGAGAGAGAGGGAGAGAGGGAGAGAGACAGAGAGAAACAGAGAGACAGAGAAACAGAGACAGACAGAGAAACAGAGACAGACAGAGACAGAGAGAGAAGGAGGGGAGAGAGAGAGAGAGAGGGAGACGGAGACGGAGACAGAGACAGAGACAGAGAGAGGACATTAGCCTACATTCAGAAGGTCAGAAAAGAATATGAGGGTTGGAGAGGTGGCTCAGTAATAGAGCATCCTCTTTGCATGCAGGAAGCAAAGCCCTGGGTTCAACTCCCAGTACTGGAAAAAAAAATAGAAAAGAACACAAAACATACATGACTGAACCAAAACTTGACTCCATGGGAGATAAAGCCTAGAGTGTCCCAAACAACCTGGTGTCTCAAAACTTCTTCCCTGATCATAACCCATGTACTACATATAGATTCCAAAATGGTAAGGTTTTATTTCCTTTGGATTGAGACTTTATTGGCACGGAAGTATCAGCCCATACCCTTTTGTGCCTGGCTGCACTGACTGTGTGACTGCTAAGTGCTATTGAGCAAATAGCTAGCACTGAATGTTGCGCCCGAATTTACCCCATTTCTCAGGTTGTAGAGGGTGGCTGTTTGAGCCATGCCCTGAAGTACTGCCCCTAGTGAGGTAGCAGGTAACTGTTACACCTGCCTATGACCTTGAGGTACATGCCCTTGGGGGTGACCGCTTGGGGGACCCGTAAGACCTGGGATGCATGTACGCGGCTCTCTCTTCACTACCTCATGGTTTTGGATGCTGAGATCTTGGACCAGGCAGATCAGTGTGGAACATAGCTCAACTTTCCTGGACCCTACAATAAGTCCCCGGCGGTTGTGAATTAACCTCCAAATAAATTCCATTGCTCATTAAGTAGACTCCGTGGATTAGTCCCATTATCAAGTGGCAGTTATTCAGAATCTTTCTACTGTGGGGCAATTACGAAAGCCTTGTTCTCAACGCCCTCATCCATGTTTGCTAGTACCTGTTTTTTTGTTTTTTGTTTGTTTGTTTTTTTTTCTCTTTCTCTTTCTTTTTTTAGTTTTTCGACATAGGGTTTNTCTATGTAGCCCTGGCTGTCCTGGAACTCACTCTGTAGACCAGGTTGTCTTGAGCTCAGAGATCTGCCTGCCTCAGCCTCCCGAGTGCTGGGACTAAAGGTGTGGGCCACCGTAGCCTAGCAGTATGTGGTTTTTAAGATCTAAAACTTAGAGTGGAGTTGCGTAGGTTCCAGTTGGACTTGATAAGAACTCAAATTACTTTGCTAAA
>LZPO01107933.1:0-11960 GCA_001675575.1 Neotoma lepida | reverse complement strand
ATTCAGGTGTTCAGTGCTGAGTTTTATAGGCAAGGCCAAGAGTTCTGGAAAATGCAACATTAATCACATTGGTATATGAGGTTAATGAGGCTGGGCTGTACAAATTCTCCCATGTGAATATGAATTACTAAAGTCATTCAATCTAGGGGATAGAACTCTTTTGTTCCCTCACTCTGACTCTGAGGTTCCACTAGGTACTTGGAGCCACACCAAATGACAGCAGGCAGGCAGGTCTAGCTGCGATTCCATGAACCAGTGTCTTAAAATTTCCGTATTAGCTAATATTTTCTTTCTTTATTTTATTTGAGGTAAAGTCTTATCACGTAGCTTAGGCTAGCCTTGATCTTGCCATCCTCCTGCCTCAGCCTCCTGAATGCTGTTATTACTATCATCAACCATAACATTTGACCTTCACATTTTACTTCTGAGACATCATCCTGTTCTTAGTTCATGACTCCGGAATTTTGCTTCAGAAGGAAAGTAGGGGCAGATGTCTCCTGCCAGGACCCACTGAAAGTGTGTGGTTAGCTTACTTCACTTGTTTTTTAGGATGTGTTACTGAGCATCATTTATATGCAGTGTGGTTTAGAAACTGGAGATGGGGACAGATATTCTGTGGAAGAAAATTTTACCTCTGCATGTCTCCTGTGATAAACCTTCCAGTACACTTCTTGGACAGTGATAATAGTTACAGCCGGTTATTATTCAGTCCCCAAGAACAGGGCACATACACAATNATCAGAGTCATACTTTAGAGGAAAGAAGAAAAGTCAGAATGCATTGTCTTTGTTTATGAATCTGAAGGGTTGGATGGAAGCAAATGATTGTGGGCTAGTAGTGGCTCTTGTAGCTACCAAACCCAAGTTACTCACTCTCCTCTCTCCCACCACGAGGAGCTGCTAGCTAGCTCCTACTGATTCTGCTTCCATGATTGGAGCGCTCTCTCTCTCTCTCTCTCTCTCTCTCTCTCTCTCTCTCTCTCTCTCTCTCTCTCTCTCATGCTGTATTCCAGTGTGTGAGCATGTACACCTATGTATGCACGTGTGATCAAAAGTTGATACTGGGTGTCTTCATCTATTACTTTCTACTTTAATTTTTGAGACACTTTCTTATTAAATTCAGCTCTCACCTATTGGCTAGACTGGTAGGTCAAGTGAGCTGTGAGAAGCTTCCAATCTCCACCTTCCGGAGCTGGGTTCCAGGGCATGTCACTATGTTGTGATTTCCTTTCTCTACTCAAAGTCATTTTCTGTGCTGCTCTGTGATAGTCAAGCTTTTCTTCAAACAATGCTTCTCACATTGCATCTTGAGTTAGGTACACACTTCTGAGCAGAATGTCAAGTAAATCAGCATGGGGGTTAGGAGAGTGGCCTTTGGAATCAGAAAGGCCTGGCTGAAACATCAGCTTAGTCTGTTAAACCTTATTTTTCTAATCTGAAATACAGGAATGCCACTCATATCCCAGAAGCCATAAAAGATTAGACAGGACATGGAGGTGGCCATGCAGTAACTAATGCTTATCATATGACTGCCAATAATTATTATTTCTTTCTGAAGCTGGAGTCTGATTTGCTTATGACCTCCTAAAATGCTTTTGTTTTCCCATCCTTGTTCAAGATGGTTGCTTGACTTAGCATGTCCTTTCTTTTTCTCCCTCTGCCCTTTGATAATCTCCAACTAGATATATTATCAAGCTTGTTCAATGGCTCCAGAAAACAAGCATTTTCCTTTCTTTAGTTAATTCCTTGTCTCCCTCTTTCTCTCCCTCCTCTTCCTCCACAGGGCTTCATATAACCCAGAATGGCCTAGAACCCCCTATGTGGCTAGGGATGGCCTTAAACACCCGATCCTCCTGCCTCACATCCCTGGGGATACAGGTGTGTAGCGGCAATCTCAGCTTTGTGCCTCCTTTTTGTATTCTGCNCTGTGCCTTGGTTTGCACTTGAAGTTCCCTAGATCTGCCCTTGCTGTATCTTAATTCTTAACTACACTGAAGATTCACTGACAGCAAACAGAGGATCTTCACTTTTCTGTTAGCATACAGCCTTGTAGTACCTACCTTGTTTGAGACAGTATCTTCTTATGTAGTGAAGGATGGCTTGGACTCTGAAATCCTCCTGCCTCAGCCTCCCTAGTTCTAGGATTACAGGTGAGCGCCACCATGCTCAGTTGTCACAGAGCTTTTAAAGTTGACTTGTTCACTTGTTGAAAGGTTGACATGAGTTCCTGGTGACAGGAGAGAGAGAGAGAGAGAGAGACAGAGACAGAGACAGAGACAGAGAGAGACAGAGAGAGACAGAGAGACAGAGACAGACAGAGAGACAGAGAGACAGAGACAGACAGAGAGACAGAGACAGAGAAGCTCTCTGAAGAAGNTAGTGACTCACTTGCCTCCATATCACTAGAGCTACTACAATATTCAGAACACAAAATATTGTCCATAAATATTGACTAAACAGGATGGATTGCTAAGGAGTTCAAGGATTGAGTCACTGCACTGTATTCTCCAAGCTCTAAGCCTTCAGTTTCTTCATTACATCAAGCTGCTTTGCCTCACCAAACGTCTACAGTCTACATTCTAGACTGCTAAGAGAATATTGGATTGTATCTGATCACTGAAGAGCCAGTGTTGACTCTTAGAAACAGAACAAGAAAGCATTTTGAGCAGAAGAAATCTCTTAACCTCTGGCAGGAAAAAAATCAAAGAGAAGTGTGATTCTATTGATGACAGTGGTTGGTGACAGAAGCCACATGAGACATATATGCAGGTGTCCTAACAGTTCTTCCTTCCGAAATAGCAACTCAGNGGTATTGGGAGGCCAGGGAAGCTTGGTTCTTCTTCTTAATTCAAAGATAGTGGTTAGGATCACTTGGAGAGTTAATGAAGGCTGTTGAAACTGAATTTCCGTTGGTGGTTAATCCTCTGCCTTCCCCAGGTTCCTTTGAGACACCTGGCTGACATAGTATGCTCCTGATGTCTTAAAATTCATTAATGCTGAGGAGGAACTAACTACTGAGGGAAACAGGTATGTTTAGAAAAGATCTAACTCATGGTATCTGGGCTTTAGAATCTCGTGACATTTCAAATGTCTGTTTGCCTGTGAGCCACGCCTGCCCGGGANCATGATGTGTTGAAGGAATGAATCCATGCTACTCAGAGGAAGGGGGAAATCAATGAAGTAGAAAGAGAAAAGAGCTCAGACTGTGTGGCAGTGTCCCCTGCATATGAGTCATTCACGCATTTTCCTCAGGTCTTCACATGTGTCAAGTTGTGACATTCTTGCTAGCTGAAGTTTTGTCCTGAATCCCAAGGCCAGGTGACTTTAGATCTAGGACCCAGGTAATTGCCAGAGACCACAGCATCATGGAGAGGAATTTTGTTTATGCTTCTGTCACATGCTGCCAAGTGACATTTCCTCCCAATTTCACAAGCCTCCAGTGGGACTAAATGATCTGTGGAAGGCTCATAGTCTGTCTCTTATACACATCTAGATGTGTATAAGAGACAGCCTTTAGGGAATGCAGTGAGCTAGTGGCTATGTGGTTGCTGGGGCAGGTAAGTGTGGCAAAGCTCATTGTTACCTTTTCCTTTATACCTTCTTCATTCCCATCCCTCCTCACTCCACACAGGCCTTCTTTGCCTGTTGCTTCTAGAAAAGACCCTCCTTGTCTTCCTGTGCTATGACCAGATCCTGACTCCCTTTACCACCAGCCTCCAACCACTCTTCATCTGATGTCTGCAGCTATATTGAGACTAGAATTCAGAGACTTGGTTGTAATTTTATGTTGATGGGAATCATCTCTTCACAAACTGGCGATTTCCCAGCCTTGTGAATCTTAGTCTCAAGCCAGATCCTTGGCTTCTATTCTGCTTGATCTGTCATGGGGACAGGGAAGCTGCCCTGCTGCTGGGTTACATACAATATATGCACAGACAATCCACATACCTCGAAGCATGTAGCTTTCATGGTCACAGGGTATGAGAGAAATCACTCATGGTTGTTATGGATGGCGAATGGGAAAGTGATCCTGAACTACATAAGAGCAGCCACTGCCAAGAATACCATCTTCACTGTCAGATCTTTGTAGACATTTTGTCTTAACCTAACTATGCATTCGAGGAAGCCCAATGCTGAAAGGAATCTGGGAAAGCATCCTGATGGGGTACCAAGGGAGGACCCATTCCTAAGCAAAACATGACTACACAGATCTTTGAGCCCATTGAAGACATTTCCAGATGAGGAATTTGACAATAATTAACACTAAGTCATAGCATTTTGTCAGACAATGTGAAATCTAGGTCTCCTGACCCCACAGCTCCCTCAATAGTTTGTCTTTTTTCCAAAGGGAAATGCATGATCTGTTGGGTAGCCAGGAAAGAATTCCACTGGCAAGTCCCTCTTACTCATTTCCCTGAACTGAGGTGTGCATAAACAGTGTAAGCCAGTTTTGAAAGAAAGGAAATATGTTCCTCCAATGCTGAAAGCCTAGGCCTGCTTTCATAGGACTTCATTTTCTTTCTCTAGAAGCACTGCCATCCATCAGGATTCCTCCTCCTCTTCCTCCTTCCCCCTCTCATCCTCTTCCCTCCTCCCCTTCACCTTCCTCCCCCAGTCTAGCCTACTTGGTGAGTTCCAGGTCAGCAAGAGACCCTACCTCAAAACCCAAGGTGGGATCTGGGCATCAGATGGCAAAGGCAATTGTCATGAAGCCTAACAACCTGAATCCAATCCTAGAAACATACATGGTAGAAGGAGAGAACTGACTCCCACAAGTTGTCTTCTGACCTCCATTTGTGCTCTGGGTGCCAGATGCACCCCAAGCCTTACAAATAAATATATGTAATTTTTTAAAACAGTGAAAGGCTCCCGAGGAATGACAGCTGAGGTTGACCTCCGCTCCATATGCTTGTGCAGACACATGCACACACATGAGTGTGAACACAGAAAGAGAAGAGACGAGGATGAGGGAGAAGAGGGAAGGAAGAGGCAGAAAAGACAGGAAATGGGAAGGTAGAAGGAAGAGGAAGGAGGACATGGATGAGCATGAAGATGATGATGAGGAGAATGAGGAGGGCAAGAGCACTAGAAAGAAACTAAAGAGACAGATATCCAAAAGACGTGACACAGAGAAACCCTCAAATATATATATATATATATAAAATCTTTCTCATCAGGGGCCTGAACAAGGACAAACTACTTGAACCCAAAACTATAGAATACATGTTGGTGTTTTAAGCCGTGCAGTCAATAAGATGGCTTATTACCCAACAACAGAAAACTAGAACACACAGTTCTTCAGGAGAAGAAAAATGAAAGCAATAAGATCACAGTCTTTGTACTCTTCAGTTTCTTCCCTTAGAATCACCTTGATAGGTGATTACAACAGAAATTGGATGTTGCACGTGATCAGATCAAATCCAAAGTCAGGGTCCCTCATCACATTCTCCTACTTTGATGGTTCCTTCTCTGACTTTGGTTACATAGCACTTTGCTCTGGCAAACCTCAGAAGCAAATGTTGGCCTCTAAAGGAGCTCATGTCATTCCTGGCGATGCGTGCAATCTCTACTACAAAGCAGTGTATTGTTGAAGAAAGAGCATAGATCCAAAAATACCACACACCGGGGCCTCGTGGACATTCTCCCTCCAGGTGTGGGTCTGGAGCAACGGCACCCTTTCTGAGCTACAGCCTTTTTGACTGCAGGTGGGAATCAACTTTGACTTTCAGGGTAGTAGTTTAACATAAATAATAAGTGTAAAACACAGTCCATAAGATGGATTCAACATCCCTATTATCATTACTATATCTGATTTATAATGTTGTGATACACAACTCATTTATAATAGTAAAATCAGAGTGTATTTAAAAGAAGTAGACACTAGGACATAATTCCTGCACTTAAAGATGATAATCTTGGTGGGAAGGGCAGGTAGAGTAAAAATTAGTTGTGCACGCAGAAAACAAAGCTATATTCTTCAGGAATTAGTTCCTTAGAATAAAATAAAGCATAGGGTTTTTGAAGAGACAAATATTCAGAACTGCCAAGCTAGAAGTTTGTAGATTTAATTACATAACCTATCCAACCTATTAGTCAAACCTAAGTGAAACACAGCACAAGAATCCAAAGGAACCTGACCAGAAATAATGCTTCTGTGAGCTTATTCATTAGATTGGGGGGTGTCTATTTATTAACTTGAATTCTGTCCACATGTAAGTATTTGTATGATGAACAGAGGCATCAGAACAGAAGTTCAATCCCTGTAGCTACAGTTATAGACAGGTGTGAGCTGTTTAACACGGATACTTGGAGCTGTGCTATAATCCTCCAGAAGATCAATTCATGTTCTTCATTCCTGAGCCATCTCTCCAGCCCCTTTGTGGGTGGGAGACTTTTAACTGAGGGGAGTGCCATGAGATAGTTCAAGTGGGTGTCAATAGCTGCATATGATGGACTGGGAACAAAAGAAGATGCTAGAACATATGAATGTCCGGAGGAGCTACTATGGCCCTGACATATCAGTAGAACAATGTCTGAGGAGAAAGAGTAATTAATAACAATGATAACAAGAACAATGGTAACTATAATAATAAATTCTTGAAAAATGGGATCCTAGCACTGGAATGTACTAAAAGTTATTTCTTGACATATTAACATTCTACACTAGAAAACTGAGTGAAGTAATTGATCGAATAAGATGAACAGAGATCCTTACCTTCTAAAGCCTGGCATTAAAGGGATGCTATCCAACTGGGAACACATTAAGAGGCTGAAGCAAGAAGATTGAGTTGGAGGCCAGCTGGGGTTGAAACACAGCATTTCCAGCTAGGGAGCTCCAGGACCCGTCTGTTTCCAACTCCCCAGCACTGGGATTACAAACCGTTATCTTTTTACATGGGTTCTGGGGTTTGAACTAGGATCCTCACGCTATCAAGACAAGCACTTAACTGATGAACTATATATCTCTTGCCTTTCCTACTTCATTTTGAGACATGATCTTACTCTTCCAGGCTAGCTTAGAACTCTTAACATCCTTCCTTTGCCTCTATGATACTGAAATTATAGGCACCACATCCAACTCTTTTTTTTAATAAAGACATGGCAAATTCTGAAAGGCCAAGTGGGATCACTGCTTTTGTGATAACTATAGTCTACTCTGCACATGTCACCCCTGAGCAAGTTATTTGGCATTTGACTCTCTCTTTGCTAATTAGTAAGACATAAAGCTAGCCTGGATGGTCACTATTTTTAGATTATACATTGGGTGACTTGTAAGTAATTAGTCCCTCTGCCCCATGTCATACAATGGGACTATTGTTGACCAATTCGCTGGAAACCACAATTGCAGTTACTACTATAAACATCTTTCACAGTGACTCCTGCACATCTTTGGTCCAAAGATAGTCTTTTCTCTAGCTGTTCCAACATGGGAACACCATCCTGTCCCTGAGCACTAGACTTCATGGTACCAGAAGGTGCCATGAAAGCTTCCAAAGGAGGGAAGTGACCAATAGCCTTATTCAGCTGTGATGTCGATGGCACAATAGCCAGCAGGGCATGAGAACCTAAGGATGCTGCAGTGACACTCATATCTTGGCAGTAAGGAACAGCTCTCTAATGGACTTAAAGCCCATTCAACAATAGGTGCTGGAAACCTAGCCAACTCCCCCAGAGCCTGTGAAGTCATAGACCTTGGAGGATAACCTACAACTGTCACTTTAATAAGCCATCATATTTTATAACAATATTCTAAATATTTATCCTATACTACAGGTAAGTATAGTTCTCACCTCTTGTCAAAGAAATTTCTCTTTGACACAGACAGAAACCATTACAGAAAGTCTCACCCAATCAAAACGCAGAGAACAAGAGATTTTGTGGTGCCCAGCCCCACTACATAATTTCTTAATAATGTGGACTATGCATATCCACATAATGCATATGAATTAACTAGAGCCAAGCATGACACACACCTGTTATCTCAGCACCTGGGAGGGAGAGGCAGAGGATCAGACGTTCAAGATTGTATTCAGCTATATAATGAATTTAGGGCCAGACTGAGTACTTGGATTCAATGAGACCTTGTTTCAGGAAACACACACACACACACACACACGCACACACACACACACACACAGACGAGGTCCGGGGGAGCAGCTAGGGGAAGAATAGCGGTTGGTGCTTGTTGAATATTGATTACTATTTATCATTACTACTTAATTTTGTTTGAAATCTACAAAACAGTGCCTAAACAAATGAAGTGATGGCATTGGCATACCCTAATTGGCTTGCTAATCCACTGGACCATACCCATGTACCCATGTTGCCTCTGGTATCAGAGCATGTGCTCCCTGCTTTCAGGCTTGTTGAATTTTCATGGGTATTCTAAGTGCTTGCTCCAGAAAAAGATGCTTATTTGTGCCCAGGAATGAATATTCACAAGGAAGACCTGGCTGTCGCCAAGATCACACTTTATCTATTCCGTTCCATACTCCACATGGAGCTCGCTGGACTGCAGGAGGTGATGCTAGGGTTACAGGTTACTGCAAATGGGTACTTTCGGACCTTATTTCCAGAAGCGGGGCTTCAGAGAGTGACCTCCTAAAGCTGGTGACCTCCTGGTACGGTAACTCCTGTGTTTTCACAGCAGAGAGAGGTGGCCAACTCATGCAGAGTTAACTGGATACAACCAGGATACCTTGAGCTTTCAAAACCAAGAGTGACCCTAGAAATGTGATTTTATTTGATCTGTTAAGCATTTTCCACTCTCCTGCGGTGGCAGGCATTTCCAGCATGTGGGAGGTGACCATCCCAGTTCTTTTTGCACAGAGGTCCTAGCTCTGCATAGCAGTAATATTTCATTCTCTCTTAGCATGGGGTAGCATTGGCTGGCAGATGCAGGCAGCCATCTTAGGATGACTCTAGGCTTGCTGGTAATATAACAGCAGAAGAGAACTTAGCACCACCCCAGGGCTATCATGCCAGTGCTATGTAGAGGAGATATTGTGACCACAATTGCCATTTAAGACCCTCTTTTCCCCCTGGACCTTGTGTTTTATAAAGGATTCACTTGCCAACTCAGTGAGACACTAAGTAGCTTGGATTGACACAAATAAGTCAACTGTCAAAAAAAAACTCGGTAAAATTGAGAGTGGTGGTACAGGCCTATAATCCCTATAATTCTCTTGCTTAGGCAGGGGGATTTCGTTGAGTTAGAGGCCAGCTTGGGGTACAAAAGCAAGGTTGTGTCTCAACAATGGAAAAATAAAATGAAAAGGGAGATCTTGGGAAGATGGAGTGCTTTGTCATGGATGGTACACATCACAACCATGTGATTACTACCTTTCTTCTGGGTTGTTGATAAAATGATGAGAGGTCTCAGGAAGAGCTGATAAACACCAAGACCATGTTTGTTAGCTTTGTCTTGTTACAATTCACCAGACTCCTTAAAGGGATGACCAAAGAATAACATGGCCCTGGGTTATCCTGTGTATCTTGGGTTTCCAAAAGTCAGTGACAAATTGATTGACAAAATCAATTACAGATTGGCATTTTTTTAAAATTGTATCTTAGTTAGGGTTACTGTGGCTGTGATAAAATACCAGGCCCAAAAGCAACTTGGGGAGGAAAGAGTTTATTTGACATGCATATCCCAAGACATAGTCTATTGAAGAAAGCCTAGGAAAGAACTCACACTGGGCAGGAACTGAAGCAGAGGCCACATAAGAGTACTGCTTATTGGCTTGCTACTCATGGCTTGCTCAGCCTTCTTTCCTATAGCACCCAAGACCACAAGTCCAGGGGTGGCACCACCCACCATGGGCTGGGCCCTCCAAAGTCAATCACTAATAAAATGCTCTATGGGCTTGCTTACAATTCCATCTTAAGGAGATATTTCTCAATTGAGGTTCTCTCCTTTCAGATGGCTTTAGCTTCTATCAAGTTGATAGAAAGCTAGTCAGCATAGTAGGGTAGCTGGAGTTCATAGAGTTGAAAGATTTTATGCAGGCCAGTGGTGTAGAAAAGTCATCAATAGTTTTACCCAGAAATGGACCTTGAATACTACAATACTGATCTGCCAGGTATGATGTGCTTACTAGTGCAATAGTGGCATGACTGTTATGGGAAGTAACTAATCGCTTTCTGATTTGAGGCTTGCTCCACAGAGGGAATTCATTCCGAGTACTATAAATTTAGTCAAAAGCCCATGGCAGGGGAAGTCACAGGCCATATAAAATTATGCTAAATGGACATGTTACCAAACTGCCTTTTAAATATTTATGTTTATACCCACAGATTAGTGCTGCTCTCAGCCTTGGCTAGAGAATATTCATTTTTGTGTGGTGGACAGTAGCTAACACAGAGACTCATGGCTGTTCAAAGTGTTGAGAAAAAGTGATTATTGAATACTCAGCTTTAATGGGGACATTGCTATAATCCTCTCCAAGGTGCAGATAATGCACCTTGCACAAAATGAGGTAGTCAAAATCCAAACATAGATGGAGGAGGAACTCATGAGTCCCCACTCCTACTTGAAGAGCTATTGGCAGTTAATGGCTGCTGAAGGAAAGGGAATAATTTTTCAACAGTGGCATAGCCACTGATAGGTTGCCCATGCTTCTAGTAAATTACCACACAACCATGATCATGCAAACAGCTTTAATTAAACTATGGATCATTCAAATGAAAAAGATATCAAAGTAAGGATAGGATCTCACTGGGAAGATGGGGATGGTTTCCAGTCAACAATGTAATGTACTCTCGGCCTCTAGTCCCTTCTCCCCACACACTGTCCTCCACAGTGACCTCCTGAATGTCAGTCAGATGGCCTCACTCCTCTGCAGAAATGGGGTGCTTAAATGGGAGTGAGGCCATCTGACTGGCATTCAGGAGGTCACTGTGGTCGATTGATCAGATGATGGCCTGAATTTAATGGCCCAGTAGGGATCCAGGCCTCATAATTTAAAAAGTCAGTTAGACATAGCAACAAACTTCCCTCTAAATATCTATGCTAGATGCCATAGACAAAAACTGTTCTTGAACTTAGTTGGAGAGACCTCTCTTTGCAATGAATGGCCATGAATACAGACTTATGGTTACCTAAGATGCCAAGAATAAGTGACAGCTGAGGACTGGACCCTAAGCAAGGCATTTACACACCCCCTCTAAGGCTCAGAGACAACTGTGGAAGAGGAAGCAGGAATCTTAGAGTTGGGAGATAGAGTGAAGGGCTGTGAGATGCCATCCTTTAGATTCCACAGAACCACTGCAGTCATGAACTCACAACTGTAGTTACCTGCACTGGGACCACAGAAGACAGGACCTAGCAATATTCAGTCATGGACCGGGTTGGGGTTCACTGCTGAATCTTGGCTATTGATGGATTCTGGGAGAAGGGGAGTCATTGTCTTCAGTTGTGTACCCATGGATGAGTCCACCAGGTTCCAACAGATGGCTCCAAAACCAATTTCTATTGTAGAAATTGCTCTAGTTAGATTCAGTGGGTTGCAAATCAAAATGAATAGACATGAATGTGAGAAAGAGGTTTTTCAGGGAAGAAAAAGGGTAGAGAAGTGTAGGAAGAAAGGAGAGTGGTCAGAAAGGTAAGAGTGGTCAGTCTGCAATGCATACGAGTGGAATTTTCAAAGAACAAATTTCATGAACAGAAAAGTTCAGTTAGAATTTCAAATCTCCTGCAAACAAAATAGTTAAATTTGAATCACCGGTACATTTAACAAGAAAAGTAAGTTTTATAAAAAAGGCAAATAAGCTAAAAATCTTAAGAAGTCATTAGTTGAACTAGAACCCCAAATTTCTATAGAAAGCAAAGCTTTTACCAAGTGGAAGGAAGGGAGGAAGGAAGAGAGAGGGGGAAGGAGGGAGGGAGGGAGGTTGGTTATAGATTAGAATGACAGGAGGAAGGGAAGGAGGGAAAGGAGGAATCAGAGAGGAGGAGGGAGA
>LZPO01107932.1:516297-527369 GCA_001675575.1 Neotoma lepida | reverse complement strand
AATACCAGGTTCTGTGTTCAGGCCCTGAATAGTGATATCCAAAGACCTAAGGTATTTTCCAGCTCCTTGCCTTGGCAACATTTGTACAATTTAAACTCATATGCAGCTAATATGAAGCATTAAACTGGTGGTTCACTGGTGACCTCAGTCATCCCCTAATGGAGCCACATCTTAATTCACAATGCTCTTCAGATATGGGTAAATCAAAATTTCTCCTTTAAAATACNCAATTATTTCTGCANGCAGCAAATCCATGAGCCAGTATCACCAATACTAACCTGAATGGCCCCAATCAAGCATCACAGGACCACAGGGGATATGGAAAATAAATGTACTAGAGAAGCCACATAAATCTGAGCACAATGAAGCTATTATTAAACTCTAAGTTCATTTAACCCGAGGTGGCCTTCCCATTGTTTTCAGGTCCCAGGCTACACAGCTCATTCACATTTATACACACCTTCTTCCCTGACAAGACAAAAGAGGTCACTACAGTCAGAGTTCTCTCAATCTTCCCTTCTATATTCGCCATGATCTAAGAAAAGTGTGGTTATTTGGGCCTATCACGTTTGGCCTCAGCTCTACTTCTCTCAACAGAGTGCTTTCCAAAATCAGTAAATGTTTTTCCTCAGAAAAGTGTTCACATTCTTGGTCTTAACTCATGGAGCTCTTTTAAAGCCTACTGGGAGCTGGAGATTGATCAGTAGTGAAGAACCCAAACTGTTCTTACAGAGGACATGAGTTTGGTTCCCAGGATCCTCGTTGGATAGTTCAAACCTGACTGCAAAGGCAGCCCAAGGGGATCTGACACATATACACACCCCAACATATATACACAATTAAAAAAAAATTAGAGTTTGCAAGTTTTATTAAGAAACCCCTTACCTTACAAACCCAATGGGTCAGATAATTGATGACAGTATGCAAACAATGTTAGCAAATTGAAAAATGAGAAATCCTGTCACTGTACAAGGTCAGACACAGGCATTCCAAACTTATGCTGGACTTCAGAGATCAGATCATCAACTTGTACATGTTTAGAAAAATCTGAGCATCCTCTTTCAGATCATCAACTTGTACATGTTTAGAAAAATCTGAGCATCCTCTTGTTAAAGTGACTATTTGGCTAAAAATACCTCATGGGGATCACACATATACATTAGCAGTCTACATGTGACCCCATTAGCTACCTGCCTATTGCCTCTATCTCAGATCTAAATTAGCTGGCTAGCTAAAAACCAAATACTCAAGTCCCAAGCCCTTCTAATCCACAGCCTTCACCGTAGTAGTCTGTTCTGTGATGGGCACTTGCTGAAATGTTTTTACTTTTTTGTTTTCACCTATTCAAATTTAAGAAAAATGGGTAATTATGAAATTTGACAAACTTGTAGCAAAATAATGTAACATTTGAAAATACCAGTTTTCTAAGTTACACTTGACTTACTTTGTAATCGAACAAGCTCAAGTTTAACTCAAGAGAAATGAAAATGATGTCCACATAAAGACCAATAAATATATAANATTATTAGAAACCCAAATATAGGCTCAACTTCTAACTAACATATATATAAATATGGTATGTAACAAGTAATGAACAGTAACATTGATACATTTGAGTCTTAAAAAGCGAGATATAAAACAGTATAATTCCACTTATGATCCTGTTAAAAGGCAAAACTACAAACAGAAAAGTACAANGGTTGATGAGAATAGGAACAAAGACTAATTTGGAGGGGCCATGAAAAATTGCTGTGTATAGTAATTACTACTGTGTATTTGCCTAACTTTATCTATCTACATAAGGCAGTTTCCTATATGTAAATTATACTTCAATAAAGCAGAACTTTAAAAACTATGTTAGCCAGAATGCTACTAATCATTTAGGAATGTAAAACATTAAAAACTCCAGAAGGGAGACCTTATGAAAAGANGTGGCTGACCCCCAATGGTTCATACTTAATATTTAACTTATTCCACTGCTTACTGGCTTCACTCTCCTGTGACTTTAATACTTGGCTTTTTTTTTTTACAGATTTATTATGTATGCAGTGTTCTACCTGCATATATTATGCCTGCATGCTAGAAGAAGGCACCAGATCTCATCATAGATGGTTGTGAGCCCTGTGGTTGCTGGGAATTGAACTCAAGACCTCTAGAAGGACCTCTAGAANAGCAGCCAGTGCTCTTAATCTCTGAGCCATCTCTCCAGCCCATTTGTCTTGGGTATCTGTGGGGAGCCTACCCACCAACCCCACAGTTCCCCAGTTTTTTTGAGAGTAGCATGAAATATTAGATAGAAGGATTTAGAGTGTGAAGATAAAGACAGAAAATACAGAATAGNCTCGAGAGGGCCTGGAACCTATTTCCAGATATTTATAGAAAAGCCAAGGGGTAGAGCAAAAGACCTTACCCCAGCATAGCCAAGTACAGACCATCTCAGACACCTGCACTCAGGTCTGTGGTCCAATCATCCTCTCTATGCAGACCTGCTGGATAAAGCCACAAGAAACTTGAATATGGGCTCCCACAGGTATCCGTTTCTTACCATGTTCCTTAGACATGGCATCACATTAAACTGAGATGGTCCTGGACAATACCAGTCTACTTTTGGAGTCAGCTTCCCACAACACCTCCTAGAACTAGCAATGGTTTAGAGCACTTATAAAAGGAATTACACTAGTCAGTAAAGTACCTGCCAATCAAACATAAAGACCGAGTTTACATTTTCAAAATCACTTCAAAACAGAGTTGTGGCACTCATCTGGAACCCTAGCCACACAGGGGTAGAGAAAGAAGATGGACCAACAAATAGATATCCACAGCTCATTGACCCGTCTGGTCAATTAGTGGNCTCCCTGGGTTAAGTGAGAGACCCTGTCTCAAAACAGTAACAGACGAAGATCACAAGACATTGGCATTTGGCCAATGCATTCACACATACTCATTCTCCCCCCCACACACACACTCACGCACCAAAAAATTATATACATGTGTTCTTCCTGTATTTCTAAGTTCATAATCAGGTTCAATCTATTCTAGTCTAGGTCTGGTATGTAACTTAGTAGTGCAGTAGGCCTTAGATTCAGTCCACAACACTCCACCCCCCCACCCCACGACTACAATCTGTTAATTATGAATGAGTCTACAACAATTTTAAAGAGAGAAAAAAACAACATAGTAATTTTCAAACAGTGTAGGACACATGTCTAACACCCAGGTTTAAGCACACCATATCAAGTAACAATGAGGAGACTAGCAAGGAACACTTCTGCTAGGCTGAGTTCAACTGCCATGAGACAATTCACAGGAGGCAAAACTCAAGTTTCCATAACCTGCAATTATGCTTGTCTTACTGGTGGCAAGGCTAAAAAAAATACTTACTCTCGTGTAATTGCTTCCTGAGGAGCTTTTTACTCATAGGTCTTAAAAGCAAAGTTGTGGGGACCAGCANCAGCAAGAACCAAAAAATCTGAGAAAGTAATTCCCTTTCCAATTCCTCTAATATGTATTATATGCAAAACATCATAATCAACAAGTACCTACCAAGCTTGCTGATTTTACATTTACATTTCATATGGAACAATCAAATTTCATTGTACACTGGTAAGATGTCTTATCAGGCAGACACTTGCCAACAAACCTAACAATCTGAGATTAATCCCTAGGACCCACGTGGCAGAACCATGATAGGAGTTAAAAAAAAAATTGATAAACAATGAGCTCATAAGCCAGAATCGAAAAGAAGTCTAATCAGCTTCTCTAGGAAGTGTGTGAGTCAGTCTATGAATCCTAGGGTTATTAGGTACCAGAGTACCTTTCATAGCCTCCTAGTAGGTTCTGCTACAAATTTTTCTTAAGACACAGTAAAACAAGAAAGAAATGACCCCCGAGTAGCTCTTTGCAGATAACTCTCACTTTCTCTTACTGTTNAGGCCAATGAGCCAGTTTTGTTTTCCCCTCATCTATATGATTATTTAATAAGAGGCACACAAAAAGTATCAAATCACCTGAAACTGACACACAACAGAACACAATTATACATTTGTCTCATATTTTAAAAACTGAGGAGGCAGAGGCAGGAGAATGAGTTCCAGGGCAGCCAGGACTTCTTATTGAGACCCTGTCTCAAAACAACACAAAATGAGAAAGGGGCATCCNATTTTAATANTAACAGTCTGCAAGTGAAAAATTTATTGCAGTACCTCTGACTGGCAACATCAAGCATTTCATTTTGGTTTCAAAAGGATTTTAGTTTGTCTACTGCCTGTTAATAGGAAGGTTAAAATTTTTATTTTAACACACTATACAAATTACACTATAAAAAGCTTCCAACGTTCAATATTTAGTAAACTAACGGTGATCCACAATACTGTTCCCTCCNATCCAATACAAATAAACATGTGCTAGGGGCTGGAATGCTTACACTGTTCGTCTGAGTATAATAAGATCTGACAAAAATGCATTTAACAAGGTAATAAATTATCAGCCTTATGAAATGAACTTTAAGAAGAATGAGGAGAAAGCCATTCTTCCATTATTCTGTCTCTGGGGATCCAATTTCAAAAACTATTACACACTTTATCCCATTAGATCACATACTGATTATCCTAACAAAGCGCTACANTATGCTCTTTAAAACCTGGCTTTAATGACTACTGTACCTAAGGAGTACTCCTTTCGAAAAATGCTAAATATGTAATAACAGTATGATTACAATGAGAAAAGAAAAATCGCAACCCTTGGGAAAAGCAGCTGCTATACTTAGAGACTAGAATAAAAGATACCAAAGGACTTGGGCCAAGATTAGTATAAATAGACTTTATTGAAGTCAGTGCCTCTGTACGGAGACAGAAGATTGTGTCTACATAAGCACAAGTTGTAACATTTCACAACTTCTAAAAGGAATGTCAACAATTACAACGATCATGCATACCATGGTCGATAATCACATTTTAGAAGCATTTTCAACCATTTCTAAAGAAATGCTTGTAACATTGTTATATATAGAACTACTTTCAATAAACTGCAAAACATTGATCGACTTTTCCAGTATGAGCTACAGTGTCAACACAAAAGGGAGGCATAAATGTTTAATTTATGAAATCAGAATGGAATATTTACTGTAAAGAAAAAATTAAAAAGCTTTCAAATAAAGGCCATTATTGAACCAACATGAAGAGCACAACTTGAACTTGACTTCATTCATCTTTTAAAGCTGTCCTCTGAATAACTTCAGTTCTAAGCAGTGAATTCAGTACTGTGAATATTCCTTGGATTGAAGTTTGGCAATAATGCGGTCCAACTGTCTCTTTGCTTCACACTGTGGGAAATTGCTCATATCATAATATTGAGGGGCAATTTTCACCAACCTGTCCAGAAGGGGGGGAGGAAGTTATGAAATCAAGATTTTAAGTAAGTACCAGTTACTAACAAGCTAGGAATTAATCCTATCACTGCTGAATAAAGGCAAATGTTCAAATACATATAAAAGAAATATAAACCCATTTTTATGAACATCACTTTTAAAAATGTCAGCTTAGTAAAAATACAAATTTTCTGTTAATTTATCAACTTTGAAAAAAACATCANAATTAATTTTCAAAATATTTACTTGCATATTATTACACAATATGAAAATAATACAAAGCCATGAAATGTTTCATTTGACCACATTACTTTAACCTGTATTTTAAAGGTTATAGAAATGTGACATGTTCCATAAACTATTTTGATAGTCAAGTGACTTCATCTTCTCATTCTCAAATGTTTTAAAAACTACAAATGTATTGCTTATGAAGGCTAACTATACATTTGTCCCCTCAGCAAAACATATGTTGAAATGGTAATTTTCTACACATTTTGAAGTGTCAAAAGTCAAAATCAGTGATGCATGGGAGCTGTAAAATACTAAGTAACACTACCTTAACATAAACGCCTTCTAGTCCACTCTGGGGTGACATAACATAACATAACATAAAATGGTGGGGTGGGTGGGAAGGGAGGAATCATAAGGGTAGTATTTTGCTAAAAGTTGGTTAGTCGTAATTACAATTTTTAGAAACTAATATGCTAACCACAACTTGATGTAATTTTTATCTTTGTATAGGTCAAAAAAACCCAACATTTAATAAATGATTAAGGACAAATAAAATACATATTTATAATAAAAAACAAGTGAAATAAAGATAAACATCTGTAACCACAGATTATACAAAATGGCACCAAAGAAACTCCTGCCCATACCAAAATTCCCACCGTCCTCTCACCAAAACACTGACTAATAATCCATCACACTCTGTAAATCCTAGATCTATATAGGAATATACACATCTAGCTGAGAAGATCAAGCTATACAATGAACAGACAAGGCGATCTACTATAACCAGAGACAACATTCTATCCACAGCAATACACTNAAACTGAAGTTAAAAACAAAAAGTATACTTACCATTCTGGCTTGATATCTGTACATGTCCGGATATAATTCTTCGTTGTCAGCACAAACTCATTATAAAGCACCCATTCAGGCTTGTGATCAAGCACAGTAGAGGGATGCAACTGGACCACCTGGTTATCTTTCACAGTTAAGTAATGCCCTGTTCGTTCTAAATGTGCCACCTGAAACCAAAACAGTAACAAGTGAAATAGTTACAAAATAGTATGAGATATTTACAAGAACACAAGCAGATAAAGACTTAAAAAAAAAAACAATTTTTTTTGAGATTTCACACACACACGCCTGTGCCTGCATACCTATCTGTGTACCACATGTATGGCTGCCTGAGGAGGCCAGACAGAAGGCGGTACTGGATCCCCTTGGAACTGGAGTTACAGACTGTTTTAGTTACAGATTGTGGGTATGAAGACTGAACCCAGGTACTCTGGATGAGTAGTCAGTACTCTTAACCACTGAGCCTTCACCCAGGCTTTATGCTTATTTTTGTGCAAAGGTTANTACAAAAGGTATTTTGTAAAACAAAGAAAAGTCACATAAAATTCAATTTTCAGNATTCTGAAATTTTTGTGGACATAGGCATACCCATTTATGGCTGCTACCATGCTACCAGGGCAAGCAGAACTAAGAGGTTGTGACTCAGATTTGATGAATACACACAGCCTACTAGCTATTATCTGGTCCTTCCTGTCTCAGATATGTCTGGACGGGGCTCTGTAACACCACATACCAGCTACAGAGTAGATAAGTATCACCACACTCATAACTGAGGTGAATAAAAGAAACCTAAGTAAACGGAAAACAGCAGCCTACAAAGAAAAGAAAATGGTAAGAACAAAGCANGGGAACAGAGATCACATAATTATTTCCTATATTTCTTTTGCTAATAATACACTTAGACTGGTNGCGGTGGGATGGTCTTTCTGTATACTGTGAATATGTGTTGTTACTACTGGTTAATAAAGAAGTTGCTCTGGCCTATGGCAACACAGGATATAGTCAGGCAGGAAATCCAAGAGATNCAGGGAGAAGGTGGAGTCAGGGAGATGCTGCGAGCCTCCAGGGGAGCAAGATGTATTAGAACACAGGTAAAGCCACAAAACATGTGGAGATACACAGATTAATAGAAATGGATTAATTTAGGATGTAATAGCGAGCTAACAACAAGCCTGAGCCATAAACCAAACATTTTGTAATTAAGCCTCTGAGTGATTATTTTATAAAAACGGCTTCTGCCCAAGTGGGACTGGGCAGGACTGAGAAACTTCAGTCTACCAACTGGTGATATGTAACAACTACCAAATAATACATGACAAGAATGTTTGCCCTTTCCAATTCTAGAATTCTGAATAATGTGAATCAATGTCATTCAGTAAATATTTATACTAAATACATACTTCTAGATGCCAGGTAACATTTGTTGGTGCTTCTAAGAATAGGAGCTGAGATACTACAGTTTCTTTTGAAGACGCACACCACACACACACACACACACACACACACACACACACACACACCACTCTCACTCTATCTTCATGTACGCCTTTATGTCAGAAGAGGGCATCTGATCCCACTATAGATGGTTGTGAGCCATTATGTGGTTGCTGGAAATTGAACTCAGGACCTCTGAAAGAGCAGCCAGTGCTCTTAACCACTGATCCATCTCTCTAGTCTGATACTACAGTTCTTAAGCACAGCTTAATCAGTGTGAGTGAATGAGTATGTGTGTGTGTGTGTGTGTGTGTGTGTGTGTGTGACAACAAAAGTAAATTTAAGAAATACCAAGAAAAAGCTGGTACATATCAAATTAAATATTAAGAATATAATTAAGTCTGGAGAAAAAATATTGACTCCTGACTGCATTATTCACCTTATACTACAATAAGCATTCTTCCAAGCTAGAGAAAACACACATCTTCATCCCAGCACCAGGGAGGTAAAGGCAAAGGGTCCACTGGAGTTCAAGGCCACCCTTTTCTGAGACCCTTTCTCACAAAACCACCAACCCATTTTTCCTGTTACTTTGATTCAAAGACAACTACTCCACAGAATCTCCTTTGGTTTTAGATGATGGAACCAAATACATCCAGACTCCTAGCTACTGAATAGATAGATGGCTTTGAGGCATCATGATGTACTTAGTTTAAGAAATATTCAATGATAGAATAAACAAGCATGAGCTAGAGGGAATGATTTTAAAAACCAATTTCACTCAAGCAATATATTTTGAACTTACCACCAGAAGTTTTTTTCAGGTTTGATTTACCTGACCCTTAAAATAAATTTGGAGGAGCTGGAGAGGTGGCCTACCAGTTGAGAGCACTGGCTGCTCTTCCAAAGGACTTGGGTTCAATTCCCAGCACCCATATGGTAGTTCACAACCCACTCTAACTCAAATTTCAATGATCTGACACCTCCAGCTGCACCAGGCATGCAAGCGGTCTAGACATACACACAGGCAAAACACCCATATATAATAGAATAAAATATTAAAAAATGCTCAGGGTATTCAGCTGGGGTTTTTTTTTTAATTCCACTTCCAATATCCTTTAATACAGTACATTTAAATAACTTACAAGGAAGAAAAATTAAGACTGGCTTAAATCAAAAGACACTTGGATTGTGCAGTGCCTCAAGTTAGTCATAAATACCAATGTGCACTATGTAGAAATACAAAGTAAATGTAGTTATTTAGATGTGGAGACACAGGGCTGGAGAGATGGCAGTTAAAGAGAACCAGCTTCCAGAGGAACTATTTGGTTCTATTCTGTTTCTTTAAACTCTTGTAAAAGTATAAATTTTACATCAAAATTTTAAGATTGGTATGTATATATATATATATATTTTAACTTTTGTCATGATATAAATGGTCAGAGTGCTAATTAAATTAATAAATTAATTAATAAAAAAGGCTTCAGTTAGTTGCCTGTACATGTTTTTTTGTGTTGGAGTCTCTATCAGTTTTCTACAGGGAATCATTTCCAGGCCTGATAAAAAATTTTGAAGTCTCTAAAAAGATGATGGGGCCCCACAACAATTCCATGTGAACAACAATAATACCACTAAGCTGACAAACATCACCCAAAGATAGCTTTGCACTACAAACTGCTCAAGACAATCTCAAAATGGCTAGCCGACATGATCCAGTCTCACAGAGTATTCAAGCGGGGACCTGAAATAAGCCCTGCACTTTTGTGTTATGCAGAGACTGGATAACAAATGACACAGCTACCAATGCAGACTTGACAATTAACCCCAAAATTTTCTTTTCAGCACCCCCTAAAGATATCCTCNTCCACAAACAGCAGGAAGCAATATTAAGAACACTACACCCACATTCCCAAGAGGTGGGGAGGGTGGTAGTGGTTTTTCAATGGGTTTTGGATTTGGATAATTTTCATTGTTTAAGATGGTTAATTACAAGTTGTTATTGTTAATGGTCAAAAAAAAGGCTAAACAAAGGAGATTAGATTTAAGGTTCTTGTTTTAAAAAAAAGAAAGGATATAGATAAGAGGTAGATTATTCAACTATTAGGATGTAGAGAAATGAGTTAGAAATTAGTCATTACAATCAAACTTGTAGTCATATTAGTCATGTTTTCAAGGTTAAGCAGAGGTATATTTTAGATAGACAGGTTATCTTCAAACCCTTAAGAGATCTACAGAATATGGCATTTAAAATGTTTTAATAACTTAGATTTTTTCTTTTTTATGATTATGAGACATGTTTGCTCCTGGCAGCACCAATTTATTTCAGAGAAGATATAGGTATTGAAGAGACTGCATATGGACTTAACTTTCATGTGGCAAAAGTTAGCCACTGGGCAAAAAAGTGCCCTTGCATTGACTGCTGTCAGTACGCTGTTCANAATTGACAAGCAGGACACAAAACAAAGGACTACCAATCCTTGCCAAGACAAGTGTGGTTGCAGTTTGGCAACAGGTGTCCTCTGAGGCCAAGACAATATGGCACCATCACTGAAGTGGCTTTACAATCTGGAAAAGGTACAGTGCCTCTTCCTTCGAAGGCAGCTAAACAGATTGCTGGAATTCCTGGCCACTCCCCCAGCTAAGTGACCTCATAGGCGCAGTTCGTACGTGTGCAAGAAAAATCCCACCTCTTCCTCCCTTCCCTTGTCTCTCTTCCTCTCTCCGTATGCGTCTGCTCGCTCTCTCTCTCTCTCTCTCTCTCTCTCTCTCGTCTCTCTCTTCTCTCTCCTGCCCCCCCCTCCACTTTCTAATAAAGCTCTGATCCTGGGTTTTGTCATGCCTTGTGATTTATCTCGCATAGTAACCGCAGCACTGCAATTATTAACTAACACAGACAGTCAACCGATGGCTACTAGTGTGCTATGGAACAGTAGCTAGAACAATTACTCTTGGAGGAGTAACTAGGCTGATGGAGTCTGACCTCTCAATGATAGACTGGCATTTAACAAAGGAGATGAAGCCACCTTCCAGCCGAGAAGAATGGGATGCCAAGGTGAAACCACCCACAAGTTGAGAAGAATGGGAAACCAAATTCTAAAAATACCAGCAATTTCCAGAATTTAAAATCCTGAATCATGACAGGACACTGGTGGAATTCAAGTTTATCTGGTACATGGAATACTTGCAT
>LZPO01107932.1:495783-506320 GCA_001675575.1 Neotoma lepida | reverse complement strand
GGGAGACCTTGTGTTGGAGGAAGTGGGATTGAGGGGGGTGGGTTGAGGGGCAAGGCTGGGGAGTGGGAGGAGGGAGGAGAGGGGGTTCTGTGGTTGGTATGTAAAATAAGAAAATCTTTTAATAAAAAAAAAGTTAAAAGTAAAAAAAAAAGAATGGGCAGTAAGTAACTTAGTTAAGTTAGTCACATGCACTCACTTTAATGGGAAAGTTTTCTGTTAATAATATACCTATAGATTATATTATGTTAACTTATTCAAAGTATATTTGACAAATAAAACAGTATTTTGACTTCAAAAGTATATTTGACAAATAAAACAGTATTTTGACTTCACTTAGAAGCGATAGTGTTCCTCATTCTTATCCTAGAGGATTAAATTACTCTCAAAAGTATGCCCGGTACACAGACTAGAAACTAATTCTGAGTGAGTGGCTGATCTACAGCCTATGATCCAGGATTTTCTATTACTACCACTTCTCTCCCTACGTGAGACCATATGCCTAAGCCACCACTACCCTACATAGAAGGGACAACAAAGCAGCCTTATATTGGAGCATCTAGGGAGGGTCAACTAACTTACTGAACACAGCATTAATTTCTGAAAGCCAGAGAGAACACAAGGATCATGTCAGAAAATTGAAACTAAAATCCAAAATTAGGGAAGTAACCCTAAAAATTAGTTTAACCACAAGATGAGCAAGCATTTAGCACCCTAAAGCTCACACTGCATGAAGTTAAGCTTCAGAATAGTTACCTTTTGCTTTGCAAATCCAGGGTCAATCACAAACACCACACCATCTATTGTCAAAGAGGTCTCTGCAATGTTAGTTGACACAACCACCTGTTCAGGAAGCAAGCAAAATTACCATGACTTAAAGCTAAGACACTATCACTGACAGAAGGACTTTAACCAGTAAATAAAANATCTAAAAATTTCTCTTCAATGACTAAGGCCTTAAAGGACAAACTAAAAATGCAGTATTAACCATTTCAACTTATCTCAAAGGCAACTTTTATCAACACAACTTGATTATCAACTACAATGGTTATCCAAACAAATAGAAATGTAGCATTAAAAGGAAAGTAATAAAAAATAGGCAGTTTATAAAATCTCTTTTCAAAGTTCACACAGCACGTATTTCTTTCAGCATTTTCAAGTACTACTTGTAAGGGAAAGTTTACATGTATAACACAAAGTCACACACCCCAACAGTTTAAAAAAAAATGACGGGAAAAAAAGTTACAATCCAGTAAGAACTGGCAGATTCTCACAATGAAATGTAAGTTTTACAAAATAGAATGCAGTGTCTACTGCACACACAAAGCATTGTTTGGCAAAAAATGACAACATTTTACTAATAGGGAATAATATTTGATGTATTCAAATACTATTATGATAGTCTTTTCCCAAATTTGCATGTTTTTCCTAGATTTTAGAATGTCTTCAGAAATTTAGTTTGAGAGGGTTCATTCATCTCAGAGAGTGCTTGACCAGCAAGCCCAAAGGACTACATTTGGTCAAAGCAGAGAGGAAAAAAAATTGGTTTGACATGGGAAATGGTGTTCAATGTTTTTCTGCAAAAACAGTGGATGTTTCTTGCTGATAATGCTGACATGTGGAGACATGTATTCAAGTAGTTGACACTGATATCAAAGTATGCTCCTACATAGCCTTTATAATTTGGAAGTGAGATTATAGACATAGAAGGTACAAATGACAAAGAAACGCTTTGAGATTTAAAAGGGAGTTATCTTCTACCTGAAGATAAAATAGCTTTTAGCATAGGACTTGAATGTTAACACAAAATTTCTCAAAAGAGCAGTGTCANAAGAGGGTCAGCTTAGCCATAGAACTTTATGTAAGTACGACTACAGAAACACAAGAATTGATAGGACATGTATTTATCCATTCTTTCACTCCAGGAAAAAAATAATTTTGTAATTCAAGAGCCTTAAATTCAGTGACTAATGTTCACTACTTTAAATAATATAGACAGCTGTTAATTTCTGATTTCATATCTAATGGATATGAAATATTAGCATAAAACCTTGGATGTACCAACAAATATTTGAGAAACATTTAATGTCAAAAGGCTTCTTTTACACTGGTCAATTAAAAAAAAACCTGACAAATGGCAGAAGTTATTTTTCTATCTATAGATCACATATTTATACAATCAATAATTAGAAATGAAATAAACATAAAATATATAGTACTAACGAAAAGAAAAGTACAACCCAACTGCACTATTCTTATAGAAAGCCATGTTTTTGTTGTGACTGGAACAAAGATACACAAAATGTCAGAGCTAGAAATCAAACCAGGATAGTATCAAATTATTACTATCCCTAAGTGTCAATTTGCTTTTAGAACTCTACATATTAAACTAGTTAACAGAGTTGTGGGGAACAAAACTAGAGATCTGATATTTTAAATGCCACATAAACTACCAAAAACATGTGTACTCTTGACTTCTACATCNAAAGATCATGGTTCTGAATACATTTGAGACAGTCAAGGAAGACAGTTATTTTGTGTTATGTTAAAAGTGTGTTTCATGGGGTTCTTGTAATATACAATATGATAAAATTTCTTGATGTGATCAATTCTAAGGAATTAAAAATAATCATCTATGTTAGAAGCACTGTTCATCAATCTTCAAGTAGCATATACTGTCTGGATATGATGAATAAAAACACATGAAGATTTACATCATGTGCAAAAGGGAACTGGGTGGTGGGAAATATCATCATGCTGCTTAGAATAGTAACTTAAAAGCCGGGCCGTGGTGGTTTGAAAGAAAATTGCCCTTATAGGCTCACAGGAGAGNGGAACTATTAGGAGGTGTAGCCTTGTTGGAATAGGTGTGTGAGCTTTGAGGTCTCAGAAGCTCAAGACTGGCTAGTGTGTCACTGTCACTTCTGCTGCCTGGGGATCCAGATATAGAACTCTCAACTACCTCCCCAACACCATGACTGCCTGCAAGCCACCATGCTTCCGGCCATAATGTTAATGGACTAACCTCTGAACTGTGTTTCTAAGAGTTGCTGTAGTCATTAAGACCCTAACTAAGACATAGGTACTNTATTTTTTCCTAAAATTTCAATATTTAAAGATTATGATGTCNACAAGTAACTAACACCAAGGAAAGNAAGACTATGGAGACGGGTTGTTTCGCTTAAAAAATGAGCCAGGTGATAGTGGCACACATCTTTAATCCTATCACTCAGGAGAGGTAGGCGGATCTCTGAGTTCAAGGCCAGCCTGGCCTACAGAGCGGGTTCCAAGAAAACCAAGGTTACACAAAGAGCCCTGTCTTGAAAAATACATACACACACATAGCCAAAAGGTTATATGTGTGTATGTATATATATATATATAAAAACCCTGTAAGTATTTAAGAAAAAGAGGATTATGCTAATTCAGCAAGCTCCATGTCATTACTTGTTTGTTGCTAGGCAAAAACCAAATCACACAATGTATTGAGTCCTTCAAGTCTGGATGCTTTTCATCTGATAGTCACTAAGGTCTCTACCACCAAAAGGACTAGATTTAAAAACCCTAAAAGGTAGCTTTAGGAACAAAAATATACAAAAGTTGTTAAAATTAAAAGGTTGATTGCAGTACATGCCTTTAACCCCAGCACTAGGGAGGCAGAGGCAGGCGGATCTCTGTGAGCGAGGCCAGCCTGGGCTACAGAGTAAGTTCCAGGACAGTTGGGGCTGCACAGAGAAACCCTGTTTCGGGGGACGGGGAATTCTTCTATAGCCTTGACCACTCAACCTTAAAAATACCAGCTGCACACACGCACACACACACACGAATTGAATAAATGAATAACTAAATGAATGAAATAAAAGCAAGATATGGTTTATAGAGCTGCTTTGCAACCTCAGGTAAAGCAAGCAGTAAATCTCACCTAGATGTTAATAGTTAACCATCCAATTACGAACTAGTCAGCAGACAAAGTGATCTTGAATTAGTCAAGGGATTTGCATAGGACCAGTGGGAATGTTATAAGCCTTTCCTAGACTGTAACTCTGTAATAAGTGTTCAAAAATAGCCTTTGCAGAGTGTTAAAATCTCAAGACTAAGAAGCTATCTTAAGGTAAATTGCCCACAATACAGAGTAAGTCCTCATTTGGCACCAGCACTAAAATTTCTAAGAATTCTAAGTTATCCTCAGTAACNAGTCGCTAAATGGAACCAATATTTAGTTCACTAACTGCTCTTCAAATATAACTCAGGATGCCTAGATTGCCCTTAAATTAAGATAATTTGCATTTTTAAGCCACCAGAACATGAGGAGGAGTAAGTGCTCCCTGCCATTTCAAAGACAGACCCCCCCTCCCAGAGATAGGGTTTCTCTGTGTAACTTTGGCTGGCCTGGAACTCACAAAGACCTACCTGCCTCTGCCTCCTGAGTGCTGGGGTTAAAGGTGTGCCACCACTGCCCAGCTCAAAGACATTAGCTAGTGCAGTTAACTATCTTCAAATAATGGATCAATACCCATCTCTTCAAAACCATGGAATNATCTCCATGAGGACCTGATCCCTTTTTACTGAACAATCCATATTTTGAGGCTTAGTAAGCTACAGGTTAAGCAACAGAAAAGAACCCAGCTAACTATCTTAGCCTGGAATGGTGTTTCATTCTGGCTATTCGAAACTCAGGAGACTCAAGTAGAATGACTGTTGAGATCAGACTGGATNAAAATGACTCTGTCTCCGTCTCCCTCCCTCCCTCCCCTTAAATCCTGTTGCATCTTTGAGTTTAGTGACATACTTTAAATAAATCAGTATTTTAAAACTATAGACATACAAAATACAAATATTTTTACCACAAATGTAGTACTTCAGGCTCTTCCTGGACAGCATACTAACTCTACCACAGATATACTCTAACATGTCCTAGGGAATGCATGAATGTCTTCTAATAAGGGAACTTCAACCCAATGAAGCTTATTAGATCAGAAATTAGTAGGAACNTTTTCAAGTTGAATTCACTGCTCTAATATTTTTCAACAGCGCAGTCTTTATTCCAAGGCTATTAAGACCTGAAATCTTAACATCTTAGCTTATTTTGAAACTGGTACTGAGCACAGTGCCTTAGTTGGAATACCCTTGTTCTCTTACCTAGGCCAATTCCACATCCCTCTACCAATAGAATGTTAATATAGTTCCTGCCTTCAAGGAATCCATGTATTTACGCGACGTGGTAGGGCTTCCGAGTCTGTATAGTCAACATTTAACACTTACTGATTTAAAATTCTATTTTCTTACAGAAAACTCTAGGAAAGCACCAAAGCACTGAATTAAAAAAAAAAAATCACTTAGCTGTGGAGTGTTGTACATCTAATAGGACAAAGACAGTACTTGGGGCCATCTTCCCTCCCTTTCTTGTAAGTACCCTTCCATCTGCTAAGAACAAACAGCCTCTGTGGGAGAAAGCAGTTGTTTTCTTGGTTTTGCTTTTTAATTTTTTTTCCACGACAGGGAAAAAAATGTGTAGCCTTGGCTGTCCTGGAACTCACTTTGTAGACTATGTAGGCCTTGAACTCACAAAAATATGCCTGCCTCTGCTTCCTGAATGCTAGGATTAAAGGTGCCCACCACCACTACTCACAGTTTGTTTTCTTATACAAGGATGCAAAAACAAAACAAAAAAAAAAGGGCAGTTTACCTTAACACACTTTCCCATTTACTTCTAAAATGCAGATTATTTTGTTGTGTCCAATCACACATCCCTAACTCTGGGTNTGGTGGGGTTTTTTATTCTTTTGTTGTTGTTTTCTTTTAGAGACAGGGTCTCACTATGTACACCAAGTCAAGACTGGCCTTGAATTTGTGCTAATTCATTTTTTCCTGGAACTTTCTATTCATAACCCAGGNTGATTTTAAATTCTTTATCATCCTG
Source organism: Neotoma lepida (assembly GCA_001675575.1). NCBI lineage: Eukaryota > Metazoa > Chordata > Mammalia > Rodentia > Cricetidae > Neotoma > Neotoma lepida. Next base: position 500,403 of record LZPO01107932.1, on the reverse strand, counting down.
ATAAAGATTTTAAAATCTTTATCACTTCTCTGCAAGAGTGCTAGAATTACAGACATGCACCATGACACCCAGCTTATAATTTATAGTTGTTCNTATTTGGTATCTCATAACTTTTCTATTATCAACAACTATAAGGAATATTTAATGTTACCTTTCTTCCAATTGCTCCGTTCTGTTTTTTTGGAGGTGGTGGCTCAAAAATGCGTTGCTGCTGCTGGGGTGGAAGTGTAGAATACAATGGAATGATTTTAATATCTCCAACTTCAGGGCCCAAATCATCAACCTCACGCTTTATTCTCTTACAGGCCTCATCAATTTCCTACAAAACAAAAACATTGAATGAAAACAAAAATCGTGGAATATAAAATATTCATCATAATCCTCATTGTATATTTCATTTGAGAATATCAATAATCTGACTTCATTTTCTTATTGATAATCCATGCCTATCATTTCATGGATAATCTATTTTAAATTTGGTAACTAAAATTAAAGAAATTTTAGTGTGATTTTGAAACAACCAACAAAATTTTGATTTCTGTATTGAGCCAAATATGTAACTTCTGTGTTTGCACTCCATACCCCTTCTCTTGAAGACTCAGATGTCCTAATTAATTTTCAACAAATTGTATTAAAATTGAAGTTTCTCACCCAGGAATATTTAACTGCACTCATAACCTTTTCAATTTTCACAATCTAAAAGAAACTGATGTGTTAGATATTTAAAGTAAGCCAATTAGGCTTTAATGTCACATATCACTAATGCAATTATATGGAAGAACTGCTTCGCTGTACCTAATGAGAACAAGCACCTTTACAGTATCAACACAGATATTTCAAAAGCAGGCTGATGTGCAAATGCCTTAGAGCTGCTTCAGAATTTTCCTCACCAGGGCAAACTATTCCAATGCATTCACATTCAAATACAAATTTAAAGAAAGACATACTAAGTACATTTGGGAGAGGAGCAGTAACTCTGGGGTGGCAAATGGCTTAAAAAGTGAAGGGTGGNGGACAAATGTTTTGCTGAAACAATTAAACTTGGAAGTACATTAATTTATTAAACATCTGTCATGTATTTAATGAGGCAGTCAGCTATTCTAACGAGTAAACTGTTTATTCAAAAAGTATCATTAAGAGAAAAAAGGAATTTCAGGTAAACTGGGTTTGTATCAAACTGAAAATGATTTTAAAGTAACTTACAATTGTTTCTGTGTTAAAGAATATAAAATCTGGGGCTAGTTCACAGGCTAAGGGTACTGGCTGTTAGTTATTCTAGGACCTGAGTTTGGTTCCAAGCACCATGGTAGCTCACAACCATCTGTAACTCTGAATTTTGGTGCTCTGTTCTGGCCTTCTGGGTACAAGGTATACAACACATACAAGNAAACACGCATACACATAAAGTTAAAATAAATCTTTAAAAATATACAATCCTGGTATAAAAGAAAACCTTTTTGCCTACTACAAAATACCAATTTTCTTAAGTTTCTTAAAGTTGTTTGATACATGAAAATTACTATTAAAAATCCAGTATTTCGAGCCAGGCAGTGATGGCGCACACCTTTAAACCCAGCGCTCAGGCNACAGAAGCATGTAGATCACTGTGGGCCCAAGNTCGGCCTGGTCTACAAAGGGAGTTCCAGGACAGCCAGGGCTGTTACACAGAGAAACCCTGACTTGAAAAAACAANCAAACAAGAATACAATGTTTCTTTTGAGACTACCTCAAATTTCTAGAAAATGAAAATCGAATGNCATATATTAAAAAAATTTAAAGTCTTTCTAGAAAAAAAATTGCTTTTAAATGCTCTATCTAGATCAGAATGCCCCCTGCTGGCAGGTAACTACAGAATTCAGGTCCCTATCAAAGTGAAGAAATATTTTAAACAAAGAAAATTAGACTTCCAATATTTAATTTGTTAATGTCTGCAACACATTAAAAAGTGACCAACCTAACATCCACACTTCACCTATTAAAAGACTTTGCTAAGCGTAATAAATGAAATAAATAAATGCAAACAAACCAGCCAAGTNTTCGAATTCAAAACATATCAAGAGTTCACAGCTACAATTTCACTTCATGCCAGCACACACCTGAAAACAAGGCTTACTGCCTTCTTTCCCCCAATGAATTGCATTAAGCTGGCTCAGAAAAGGATCCTTCTGGTTCTCCCCATGAGATCACCTGAAACTTCCAATACTATTCAAATATGCCTAGTTGTTGGAGCAGATTGAAGCCAAGAGGAAGTGAGAAATCGTGGAAACCAAACAGAGGACAAAATGAGCACACCAACANCATCAACAGTTACAGGATGAATGCTGTTTACTGCCATTTGAAAAGCAGTAAGTCTTGCAGAAGCTTTATGGAAATTTTCCACTTTTAACTGCAGAAAAAGGATGACTAGTAACAAAAGGGGGAAACTTTACCCAGAAAATTGCATTTTCAACACATCTTAGCTCACAAAAGAACTAAGATGAGTCTCTACAGGAAAAGAATTTACAAACGCCTTTCCCCAAGACATTTGGCAATGACTATATATGTCTTTGCTGGCTACCCCTCACTCATGAAGTATTGCTGCATCTAATATGAAAAGGCTGAGGATACTGATAAATGTCCTACCATGCACAGGCATCTGACAACACAAATTTTCCAACTCACAACATAAACAGTATTTAGGCTGAAAAGCCAAACTCCACAATGAAACCATGTCCAAAGGCACAAATCATGAGGACAATTCCAGGATTAAAAAAATTATCCAAAATTTACAACTCTCAACTGCATGGCATTGCTAAAATATCATCTCGCTAACAGTTCTATAGGAGCTGGACATGATCAAAAGGTTTTGGTGCAACGTAAGACTAGCTAGAGCAATTTTCCACAACACTGTCTAGATGTCATTATGTATCATAGTAGGGATCTTTTGGAACTATAAACACGAATCTGGAAAGGCAACCCAACATCTTAAATGACCTAAGGAGCTTGTAGGCAACGTAGACTCTTCTGTTTCCTCCTCAAACGTCACTTATTTCAAAAAACACTGAACANAAACAAGAACTTAACAAATTCTCTCCCTTCGGACCAGAAATCTACTGACATTCTAAAACAGGACTCAACCTTCAATTGTAAACGGTACTCAAATATTTAAAGGACTACAACCATCTACCATTTCAACTGTATACTTTTCTTCAATATGCACCCCTTTAAATTTAAGTATAAAAGAAAAGGTGGTTAAACATTTTATACACTCAACAACTTAGCTGAAGGAAGAACTCGAATGACTAAGGTGAGAAAACTATGAGCAGCCTTTGTCATGGAAGTTTCGAGTTACTGGCTAATAGAAACTACTGAACGAAAACTCCATAAAGCAAATGATGATACCTCTTGGCCAGTCAGGAAAAGGAGAAGGTCTCCTTCCTCCTCTTCACACATATGTATCTGGATCACTGTTCGAATTGCTGCTTCAAGATAGTCTCTCTCTGGTTCTGGAGTATAAAAAATCTCAACAGGATGTGTTCGGCCAGGAATAGTTAAGAGAGGACAGTTATCAAAGTAAATCTGGAATTTCCCAGCATCTAGGGTAGCACTCATAACTATAACCTGTAGGAGAAAAACAGCAAATTACTTTCCAAGTTTCATCTTTCAAGATTCTTACACAATCTCAAAGGGGNAAAAAGTAGTTACTAATTAAGCATATATTATCAGCTATAAAGACAGCCCTTAAGGCTGGGTATAGTAGTGTTTATCTTCTTTAATCCCAGCACTAGGGAGACATGGGCAGGCATATCTGTGAGGTAGAGACCAAACTTGTCTACATAGTGAGTTCAGGACAGCATACACAGTGAGATCCTGTTTCACCTCCTCCAGCCCCTAAAATAGTCAGTCTTTAAAGATAAATATTAAAAATAAAATAGAGGACAGTGTAGTAGCATACACTGTAAATCCTAACACTCAAGAGACAGAAGCAGGTAGATCACTGTCTGGGTTCAAAGACAGCCAGGGTTATATAGTGAAACCCTGTTTTTAAAAAACACAAATAAACCAAGCAGTGGTGACGCATGCCTTTAATCCCAGCACTCGGGAGGCAGAGACAGGTGGATCTCTGTGAGTTCAAGGCCAGCATGGTGTATGTACAGACTGAGTTGCAGTACAAACCAGGGAAACAGAGAAACTCTGTCTCCCAAAATAAATAAATAAATATGTATATATAAACAAAATAAAGAAATAAAATACAGAAAGGAACAAACCGTAGCTTTTGTATTTTAAAATTAACTATCGGATGAGTAAACAGTATCTTCTCATAAGCCGTAAGGGATACACTCATGCATTATGAAAATAAAGTGGTTAATATGCAATAATACAATTACTGACAGATTTAACTATCTCCAAATAGAAAGGGGGGGAGCGGGTGGCAACAAAACCCAATAGACCAGCTAAAAATTTATTCATTTCTCCTAAATTATCTTTAATGAGCACAACATATTTTGAAAATCTCAAGTATNTTAGGGTCTTCAGGATGGCTTGCTACCAAGGCCAAGAATCTTCCCATATCCACCTCCTTGGCCCAGGGATTACAAGACGGTGCTACCATACTGTTTCTTTGGGGTTGATGGCTCTGTG
>LZPO01107932.1:366115-380577 GCA_001675575.1 Neotoma lepida | reverse complement strand
ATCTATCTATCTATCTATCTATCTATCTATCTATCTATCTATCTATCTGTCTATCTATATCTCCCTCTCCCTCTTTCTCCCTCTCTCTAAGAGACCCAACGAAGAACACTGTTTGAATCATCCAGCAAGCATGGCAGCAATGAACCAGAAGTATATGAATTAAATTTCCCCTCAAGTCCCATAGAAATCCAATAAATAAATTAAGTACATGTGGATTTAAAAATTAAAGGCCAAGAAAGCTGGAGGCAAAGTGCATTTGACATTTGAAATAATAGGAAACTGAGGGGAGACACGTGGAAGATATGTGCTCACCTGGTATCCTAGGGTCCTTGCTCACCTTGTCTTCCAGAGTCTGTTGGTGCAGTATAATGAAATTGCAGGGAAATTCAATAAAAACTATCAGGGCACCAGGTGTGAGCTGAGTGTCATCTTTTAGAAGACAGTGTCAGCAGGTTCCAGCTCAGCCCTGAACCTAGGAGGGCTGTAATTTGCAGGCTCCTTTAGTCCCTTCCAAGTACCCTTTACCTTGGGAAAGGTTTCTTACAACAGTGAATTGGGTCTGAGAAAGGGCTAGTGCCCTCCCCCTACACGTCCTGAGCCCTGGCAACCTGTTGCAAGAACATGAAAATTTGCTCACATTTTAGCCGGGTATCTAAGGTTCTTTTCTATTGCTGTGAAGAGACACCAGACCAGGGAAAATTATAGAAGACAGTTTATTGGAGGCTTGCTCACAGTTTCAGAGTGCTGGAATCCATGGCCACCACGGTGGGGAGCACGAAGGCAGGCAGTGTTGTTTGTGTGTACATGTTTAGGGCTGACCAATTAGATTGGATAACCTATCTATGGAAAAGANAGTCCATGGAAAAGACTGATTCTGCCTCTCTCAGCAGCCATTAAATTGCTTGAAGGTTTCCAACAAGGGATGAGGGCTTGTGACATTTTTGCCATCCACATTGNNATGTCACCTGGTGTTGTCCTTGTGTGAGTCTATTTAGGTGACCATATTGCTACAGTTTCATGGATGCACCCCCTGTGATATGTAGAAGACACAGTCTCAAAGATGTTCTGGTCCTCTGGCTCTTATGAGTTCACTGGGGTCAGATGAGTACATTTACCTGAGTAACCCAAATCCCATTTGGATCTATGAAAGCTGTTCTCACTATAGATTCCTCAGTGGGGCTCTGCCAAGTCCCTCATCACCTCTTGCCCCAAACAATCACTGATATANATTTTAGAACTGTAAATTAACAGTACCTGCTTCAGATCCTTAAAAACATTTTTAAATTATCTTTTGAGAGCACTGCAGCTGGACTAGAATTCCCTATGTAGACCAGGATGGCCTGGCACTTTTTGATGATCATCCTGCCTCTGCCTCCAAAGTGCTGGGATTACAACAGGTGTGCACCACCACACTCAGCTTCTGTTTTAGGGTTTCATATGCAAGAATCGTGAAATCTGAAGCACTTATGAATTTCTCATCTTTCTGCTCAGTGCCATCACTCCATGTGCCTGAATTTTCCCTCTCTTGATCTTTGATGGCATCTTTGAACCATTTGGTTAATCAGTTTGGAACTGTACCCAGCTTGGGATATTCTGCAACATGAGAAGGCTTAGTCATTCACAGCAGATTTAGTGGAAACTCATCTCTCTTGCCTTATGCCATAAACTGAAATTTCTCATTAACACTTGACAATGTTATGGAAGGTACCACGCTGGACATAGTAATTGTCTTAGTCAGTGTTCTATTGCTGTGAAGAGACACCATGACCACAGCAACTCTTATAAAGGAGAACATTTAATTGGGGCTGGCTTCCAGTTCAGAGGTTTAGTCCATTATTGCCATGATAGTAAACATGATGGCACATAGGCAGACATGGTGCTGGAGAAGTAGCTGAGATGGCAAGCAGCAGAAAGAGACACTGGGCCTGGCTTGGGCTTCTGAAACCTCAAACACACTTCCTCCAACAAGGCCACACTTACCTAACAAGGCCACACCTCCTAATCCTTCTCAAGTAGTGCTGCTCCCTAATGACTAAGTATGCAACTATGGGCTATTCTTATTCAAACCACCACACTAAGCTAGTTACTGCTTTGCTGCACCAGAGAGGTCAACACACTGTGGGGTTATCTTCTTTGATCAAGTTACACTTAGTGAAGATGTTTGCTAGAAAAACGCAAGCTCTATTTGGAAAAGACTCCCCACCACCATTACCTAGCTGCTTCACTGAACTCCATTGGCCTGTCCTGTAACCAGTGTGCTCAGAGTCCATTGTCTCAGTGTTACTTCCAAGGTCAAGACCCAGGTTCTATTGTTCTGCTTGGAACCTACTCCTTTGGACCCTGAGAGGAAGTGCTGAGTGTAACTGTAGTGTTGGATGTAGAATGAGTCAGCAACAGGTAGCACTCTTCCCCTGAGACACCTCAAGATATGTTGGCCAAGATGAGGTAGCTTACAGAAATGCCATTTGTCCAAATCAGATAACTGCAGCTGGCTTCACATCTGTGTCCTCTTATTCTAATCCACTGCATGGCTGTTTTTTGAGCCAATGTCATGCTGTCTTTTAATTACTCCCTAGTTTAACTTGAGATTGGGTATGGTGGGTGATATCTCCAGGATTTCTCCTTTTTGCTCAGCCAGAGTGGCAATCATTAAGAAAGTAACAAGGCCGGGCGGTGGTGGCACACGCCTTTAATCCCAGCACTCCAGAGGCAGAGGCAGGCAGATCTCATGAGTTCAAGGCCAGCCTGGGCTACCAAGTGAGTTCCAGGAAAGGCACCAAAGCTACATAGAGAAACCCTGTCTCGAAAAACCAAAAAAAAAAAGGAAGAAAGTAACAACAAATGCTGAGGGGAATGCCAACAAAAGAAAACCATTCCCATCACTGGTGGGAATAATACAAACTGTCCAGCCACTGTGGGGGTCAGCACAGAGGTGCTTCAAAAACAAAACTAGGACCACCACATAATCCAGCTCTACCACTCCTGGGGGTTTATCTGAAAGATTCTAAGTCCACATACCATAGAGGCATGTGCACATCAATGCTTCCTGCAGCCCTGGTCACAACAACTAAGTCATGGAACCCACCAAAGTGTCCAACAACAGAGGAGTGGAAAAAGAAACTATAGTATACATGCATGCACAGTGGGATTTTTTTTCCAGCCTTAGGGAAGACTGAAACTGTGTCATTGTGCAGAAGAATGAATACAACTGGAGATCGTTATAGTAACCAACTTAAGCCAGCCTCAGNAAGACAAGCTCATGTTTTTGCTCATTGGTGAATCCCAGATTTTGTAGAGATGCACCAAATCATGTGTGTACATATGACGTGAAAGTAGCAGCAAGCTGTGTAGGGAACAAGGAGCTAACAGGAGTGGGAGGGGAAAGGAAGGGCTGGGTGGGAGGTATTGGGGGAACAGGGTCAAAGTACATTGTACACTTACATGAAGTGTCCTTATGAAACCTAACACTGTGTGGAGTGATTACACATCAATACATTAAAGATGAGCAAAAAGCAAATAAACAAATCAGAATATCTTTTCCTTCACCAGGAAATAATCTCTCCCCCACTTTTCTCCGTAGAAGCAGCAGTGTCATCTGTCCTAAGACCAGAGGCATTTTGTGGCCCGATTGATAATGGATGTTTGCTAGACACCAAGGTTAAGCATTAGTGACACATGTCTATAGGTGAAACATTCTGTCCTACCTGCCAGCTCCCAAATAACCACCAGGAGGCTTATTATTATTTCTGAAAGCTAGGCCGATAGCTTAGGCTTGTTTCTAACTAGCTCTTATAACTTAGATTAACCCATTTCTATTAGTTTACTTTCTGCCTCGTGGCTTTATTACCTTTACTCTGTACTGCCCATGCTGCTTTCCCACCTCCTCCGTGTCTGGCTGGTGACTCTTCAAGACTCCGCCCTTCTTCCCAGCATTCTCTCTGCCCTGAAAACCCTGCCTAGCTATTGGCCATTTAGCTTTTTATTAAACCAATCACAGTGAAATATCTTCACACAGTATAAAGGAATATTCCAGAACCTATGTCTGAAGTGACAGATGCTCTAGTGATGTTGATCTAATCACCACACCTCATTTATAAATCTATCTATCTATCTATCTATCTATCTATCTATCTATCTATCTGTCTGTCTGTCTATCTGTCTATCTATATATGAAATACCAGGCTGTACCCCATAAATACAAACAATTACTATTAAAAGACAAATCTGGGAGTTAGAGTCAGAGATACCAGCATTGTATCCCTAAGGTAGGACATTTACTCCTTTAATGTCTTTTATTACGGTTTCACCCTGGGAGAGGGGGTGGAGTACCTTAGCAGACAGACCTAGGTCTCCACATGGACCAATTACAGAGCCTCAATTGAGTTTTGTAACACATAGATGGCATCTTCACCCCACTGGCCTTTGAGTGAGTCAACAGACACTATTGAACACCATGGATCTGTCCTTGCTCTGGGGTAGGAGGAAGTCTGACAGAATGGATGGTGGCACTCATAGCTCACTGCATTGTCGAAAGCTCTGTTCCAGTGTGTTCTATGCCCTGTCCTCCTCCTGCGGTGTGACGACAACAACACTCCTTCATGAAGAAGCGGACTCAGGTCAGAGTCTTGAGTGTAGCAGGACACTTGATCACTTTTAAGGCCGTATGATATAATGGGTGACATGGCACTCTTTCTGGTCCTCCTTCATGATATATGCTTAGAAAGCCCTAAGCTGATGTTGTCTCCACATGGAGACAGAGGATGCTTCTAGAAAGCCCCAATTGTTCCTGTCCCAGCACCAGACCTTCTGGAGAAGGCCTTGGGGGTAAGACCCAATCCCAAGCTCCATCTGGACTCCCTGAGGCCTCATGAGTGGAACAAGTGACTGTTTCATGCCATGAGCTTTGGGATAATATGCTATGCCATGCTTGAAAATGGAGCAAGCTATGTGCTAGTTGAGCAGACAAAGTAAATCATGGATACTATCCAAGGTAGCCTTGAAAATGGCTACGAAGGACTGGAAATAAGAAGATGCAATCGGGCAGTGGAGTGGGAGAGGCAAGCCAGGAAGGGAGAGGCAAGCCCTGCTTCAAATTTCCCAAAGGAAGTTCTGGTATAGAGAGAACATTTGTGGTCNGGAGACCTGGAATAGAAAGTGAGTACAGAATGAGTACCAGGCCATTCTAGGGCCCTGGGGCCATCACAGCTGAATATAATCAAGGGGCAGAGAAATCGGTGCTTTGGACTTTTTTGAGGGGAGGCTCAACGTACCAAGGCAGAGTTAAGTTGCTAGGTGACCTAATGTGAAGAGCTGTAGGCCAGAGGCCAAGGATCTGGATTTTTCTCCAAGAATGAGGAAGCCATTGAAAGATGCTTGGCAGCGTTGAGATAAGTTGCACTTTTTTTGTACTAAAATTCCTGTTGACTGCTGTGTGGTGAAGAATGGAAGGGTAGGAAGCAAAGAGGGAGGATAGTTCAGAGCTGGCTGGAGCCCAAGGGCGAGTAGGAGGCAGATGGTTGGTGCAGAGCGGATGGATGGACACAGTCACAAGTGCAGAGCGGATGGATGGACACAGTCACAAATACCCCGAGTATTCTAGTGGTGCTGTTTCAAGTGTCTCTGTGGATCACATGGTTTTATCAAACAGCTTCAGTATGCTGGTTCTATTATGATAGCAGGTGAACATTACCTATGAGGTGGTCAAGTGGACCCCTCACCTAGGTTGGCCCTGTAGTGTAATGATCTGTCAGGAACCCGGGGGACATGCAGGGGTGCTNTGGGAGAGATGTGGATGAACGCAGAGCAGGGTGAAAAGAGATCTTGGTGTGTGCTGCTGTGCATTGTAACACGCACAGTGATGAGGGGTTGTGAGGGCATCACTTGAAATAGGGAGGTCTAAGCAGAGTCTGACAGGGGTGAGCCAGGACTGTACAATGAAGCTGGAATAAGCCCTGTGTGTAAGAATGAGCGCGCTAGTGAGCAGTTAACACCCACTGAACAGTCAAGGTGAGGTACTGACCACATACAGGCTAATGTTTACTGGCCTGTAGCTCATTTAACTTTGAAATAACCTAAAGACATAANGTACCATTTTGTCTTTATTGAATGAGAAACAGAGAGGCTAAGCAATCTGTTAGAGGCCGCAGGCCTGTCAACTGGGCACTGGAACTAGGCTGAATGGCTCTATGCTATGTACTGTGCACTGCTTCTCAGTAAATGAACCAGAAGCACACAGCCAGATGCATAGTGAGAGGCCAGTGAATGAAATTGTTATTGTTGTTCTAATGTGGTTGAGTGTGTGTGTGTGTGTGTGTGTGTGTGTGTGTACATATATGGAGGCCAGAGGTTGACACTGGGGCCCCCTTAATTACTTTCCACTTAAGCTTTTTTTTCTTATTAATGTATTGGTGTTTTGCCTTCCTGTATGCCTGTGCACCACACTCATGCAGTGTCAGCAGAGGCCAAAAGAAGACATTCAAACCCCCTGGAACTGAAGATACAACTGGTTATAAGCCACCACATGGGTGCTGGGAATTAAACCCAGGTCTTCTGAAAGAGCAACCAATGTTCTTACCTACCGAGCCATCTCTCCAGCAGCGGCATAGGGTTGGCTTTCTTCATAGTGTGACTGAGCCACAGCACAGGACCTGCATCCTCAGGAGAGACACAGCGTCCCAGCCAGCCCAGATTGGTAGGCTGGAACTGAAAATTAGCAGAGATCATCACCCCCACAGTGCAGAACAGAAACAAGAGAGGCAGAGACAGGAGATCCTGCAAGAGTTTGGGGATGAAGGAGGGTGGTGATAGCAGTGTCTGTCCGGCACACAGATTGATTCAGGTGTGCAGAAGAACATTACAGTCTTGTGCTGAGACCATTAACACAGGTGCTTGAGGTGAGAAAGTTCCTCCCCTACAAGTCATCATCCCTGTCAGGACCCACACCAAACATCAGAGATTGTGATAGTGACATTTACACTATTTCAATTATCTGGAAAATTGGGTTGGCAGACTGTTCAATAGTTCTCAAACAAAGCAATAAAATTAAATCTTTGGAACTGGGGATGTGGCTCAGTTGGTAGGGTATTTGCCTCACATGCATGAGGCCCTGTTTCGATCCCAGCATGGCTAGCCAATATGGTGGCATTCTTCTGTCTCCTGGTTAGCTTCAGCTGTCAACTTGACACAGCCCAGAATTATCTGAGGGAGCCTTAATTGGAGAATTGGCCTAGATAAGATTGGCCGGAGGTCGTGTCTGTCAGAAATTGTCTTGATTAATAATTGATGTGGAAGGTCCCAGCCCACTATGGGTGGCACCATTCCTAGGTATGGGAGACTGGGATATATATGTATGTATACATATATACGTGTGTGTGTATGTATGTATGTATATCCCAAATATATATCCCAGATTATATATATTTGAAAGCTAGCTGAGCATGGGCCAGGGAGTAAGCCAGTAAGTACCCTTTCTCTGTAGTTTCCACTTCAAGTTCCTGCCCTAAATTCCCTCTGTGATGGGTCATGACCAAATAAACCCTTTCCTCCCCTGAATTGCTTTGGGTCAGAGTGTTTTATCACAGCAACAGAAAAGCAAACTAAGATAACATGTAAGTCCAGTCCTCCAGAGTTGGAGNCAGAAGAACCAAGAGTTTAAGGTCAGCCTTGTGTAGTATACAAGGCCCTGTCTAAAAAATACAATTAAAAAAGAGGCCTCTGTTGTATGGCAAAATTTACCCTGACTTCCTTTCTCCTTCCCTCCTTCCTTACTTCTGTGGTATGGGGAAGTAACAAGTTTTTTTTTAATATAATTTTTTTATTAATTCTTTGAGAGATTCATATACAAATACAGCATATTTTGATCATATTCACCACTCCATTTCCTTTCCCCAAATCTCCCAGGATCCAACCTATTTTTATTAATATAATAAAGACAAATTCCTTGAAGTTTTGGTACAATAAAAATGAAAAAAAATATGAGCTGTCCCCATGCTTTTTATTTTTTTCCTCTTTTTATAAAATTGTTGTTTCTCAGTGGTTCCCCAAATGCCAAGCTCACAGCAGTAAGTCAGGCTGTATTTTAGAGATGTGTTTTACATTTCTTTACATTTTTCTCAAAAAATGAAATACAAAAATCAAACCAAAATCCATAAGGATGAGGGGCACCACCAGCAGCTAACACCTTAACAAATTTGCAGACCACCTAACAGGGTTGGAGCTAAGACAATGATGGACAGGACCACACACCTTAACCAAGGATGCTTGACCTCTATTTTTTGGGAGAGAAAACATTTAAAAACAAAGCTGCATTCAGATTTCTAGCCTCGATACAGGGGAGCGTGTGCATTTACTGCCCTTCCCTTCGTAGGGTACCTGGCTGTAACTCTACCGCGTGTCTAATTGGACCTAGTCTGACTTGTGATTGACTGTAGACATGCCTTCCTTTGCCACAGAAGCTTCCAAATCTGTTGGACTTCTTTCAGAGTTCGTTGAGTAGACACATCTTAATTTCTGAACTGTATACTCAAATCACCCTTGAGTGATGAAATGAGTCTATAAAAGAAAGTGCACAAATCAATTTTCCTCCTTCCCCTCTTGGTGAACCCTACGTGATACTTTGTGTCAGGATTGACAATTTGGACTTTTGGACAATAGACTGAGCTCTCACCTCAAAAGGAATAAGAAAAGATTTATTCTGGGGGAAAATATGACTACGGGAACACAGGTTTGGGTTGCCCCAGACATGATTCAGCATGCNAACAGTTTCATGAGATTTTTTAAGAGTTACAGAACAAAAGAAAATCATAAGTTAAGGCATTTTATTTTTCAAGTACGGTGGAAGGAACACCAGGTAGGTGGGCACAGCAAAGCAGGGACATCTCTACTATAGGTCTCAGATGTCGAATGATGACATTCTTAGCCTTTGGGTGGGAGGAAGCTAGGGGTCTGGTAAGTTCATACAACTCAAAAGGTTTCATGTGATTTCACAGAATACTGGGTCAGTTTCAGAGGTGGGCAGTGAATGGCCATTAAGGAGCCTAAAGGTAGCACAAAAATAGTTTGGCTCTGGATCAACCTGCAGTGTTCCAACTCTTATCCTGGAGTTGGTCAATCAGTATTTTAGAGTCTCTCAGTCTTTTAGAACAGAGCTGCAATGCCTCACCTCCAACTTCAGATCACATGTACTTCAGGGTAGCCATGATGGGGCCCATTACCAGTGTTAAATATTAGCCATGTGTCTTTCAGACAGCGCTTGGAGAAAGTGACAAGGCATTAGAAATGAAGGCTCCAGGCCCCAGGCCCCCAGACTCACCACTGAGATCTGAAAGTTGCAGTCCACGCTGGAAAAACTCTTGGAGGAGTGGCCTTTGCTCCAGACTCAATAAGGATGAGGCCTGTATTTTGGGGGACATCCTAATCTGTGACCTTTTTTTTCTCTTGAATCACCTTGAATGGAGGGATATCCCAAGACAGACCACAACCCCAGATGAAGACAATCATCCATAAGGATGAGGGGCACCACCAGCAGCTAACACTTTACCAAATTTGCAGGCCACCTAACAGGGTTGGAGCTAAGACAGTGATGGACAGGACCACACACCTTAACCAAGGATACTTGCCCTCCTTTTAAATCTAAACCTCATGTCAGCACCCTAAAGATGGACTTAGAGGGGATGGTCATTAGACCCCTTGATCTGTTCTTCTCAGTGTAGCCACCTTGAATACATGTCTGCTTTCCACATCTGGGGACAATGGCTGATCCCATCCTGTCTGGGCTACCAGAGCCCAGATTTTTGCTTTAATCACTCCAGCAACAATGACAGCTGTTGCTCTCCCTGATTGGGAAGACCTAGAGGTGAGCTCAGGTTTCTGACATCCCAGTGTATACTCAATCATCACAGAGAAGTCTGCTTCCCTACTCAACACAATGCTAGAACACAGCTCTCACTGACTTCAGCCAATGCATCCCAAACAGGATGTCCTGTCTTCCTTTTCCAGTCTGCTCATAGGTGTGAAGACATGTGGTTCCACCAGGTAGGGGAATTCATANACTGGATGTGGTGCTGCACACCTGTCATCTTAGCACTCAGACAGCAGAGGCAGGAGAAACACCTGCGTTCTAGACTAGCCTGGTCTACATATCACGAGGCAGGCCAGCCAGGGCTACATGTGAAGTTTATGTCTTAAATAAAACAAACCCAGAAAATCCAAATATACACCACAAGGTTGGAGAGAGAGAGAGAAGAGAGAGACAGAGACAGAGACAAAGACAGAGAGAGAATAAATTTAATGTAATAAAAATACAGCATTCACTGTATTCGGATAGTCTATCAATGATGATAGGGGATCAGAATGTGACCTGAACATTTGCTTCTGGTAGCCAGGGACTAAAAGAGTCTTCTCTGTCCAACAGCATCTTCCTGCCACTTGAAAACAGCAGCCTTTACACCATGCTCCTTGTGTGGCCTATTGGGAAAACATTGATACCTCAGACTCTGAAGGTCAGAAAGTATTGCTTTGACAGTGACGTGAAGCTCAAGGCTGCAGGTTATCTGAGGTTCCTCTCCAGCACCCCAAACCAGGCCAGGAATCCAAAGCTGAGACAAGAGGGCAGGGAACAATCAGTTCCCAACTTTCTGGGAGTTTCCCAGGGAGGGCAGCAGCAACATAGAAACCTGTGACCATGCAGACAAATCTCTGCATTTGCCTTCCTTCTGCCCATCATGTCTCCTCATCAGGTATGGTGGGGCATGGGAGTCAGGGAATGGAGAGAAGGGCGTGGGGTTTGTGGTTGGTCCTGTTTCAGAGGTTTCTTCACTCATGTGATGCTTATTGAGCTTCAACTGTTTTGTTTTTATGTCTTATTGGATTATCGGTTATGAACAAAAAGATACTACCTCGTCTCAGAGAGCCTTGGGAGCCAGGAAGATAGCCCCAAGGACAGACAGTTACTTAGAGTGATGAGAGCCATGGGCGAGGGGAGAGGGGCTTGAGAGTGATGCTTGTATCATTGGTATAGGTAAGACATCTGAGGAGGGGAACGCTGGCCTGGAGGAAGTAAGGCTGAGTGGGAGGTGTGGGGATTGCTTCAGAAGCATCTGCTAATGACTCTTCAGCTATCTGTACACATGCCAAGTGTCCCATTGTGTGTGTGTGTGTGTGTGTGTGTGTGTGTATTTTCTGACCTGGAAAGTTGAGTATGGGGACTAATTAAACTGAATTAAATTAAAATGGAATATTATTTTCAAGGGGAAAGATTTGCAAGAACCTAAAGGTAGAAGCTAGAGCCGGCTCTCACAGGGCGTGGACAATGGGTAGTTTCTCCTGCTCTGCCTCTGAAGTGACCAGCTACCTGTTTAATCTTAGTTAAACAGGAACCTTGTGACACTAAGGGATCTCCTGTTCAGACCTGAGAACAGCCTGTAGGAAGATTCACAGCAACATGGCCATTTAAAGGACTGTGAGGACTCGGTGTCTGTTCAGCTGAAGTCCAGATCGTGTCTGCAGAGAGGAGAAGAAGGAGGAATGGGGCAGGATGCTGATGCTGGAAGGACCCTGTGTTGAGCCAAGTAGTTAGCACTGAAATGCAGAAAGTAAATTCAGCAGGTCAAGGTCTCATGTACAGGATGAGGAGTAGTCAGAGGCAGGCGCCTCTAGAAACAGGGTCATATCTGTGAGGACTTGATGTGAACAGTGGCCATTCATTTTTCCTACCTAGCCTCAGATACACTTTTCATTCCATTGGAAGGATTTCTTGTCCTGCAAATATTCACTCAAAACAGAGACCACTTCTCAACACAGAGGTGAAAAGACGGACATTCACCATCCCCAGGCTCCTGCAGCTGAGGCTTAAATATGTGACCCCAGCTTCCAATCTGTGTGTGAGGACCAGACATTCAGTGCTATTTTATTATTTTTTCTCCTCCTCTTCTTCCACTCCCTCCCTCCCTCCTGCCCTATCTCCTTCTCTCTTTTTTGTGTCTCAGTCTCTGTTTCTGTCTCTCCCATGGAGGCACTGAAAAGCCTTGATGCGAAATGCCATTAGTATCCAGTGCAACGGTGACCACTGTCCTTTCTCTCTCTGGCTGAGTCTACGCTTTAGGGTTGGCACCCGACTCCCTGGAAAAAACCTTTCCCACAAGGCTGTTCTCTGGCTCTCTAGCATTTCAGTTGTATCTGGGAATGATGCAGTTATATTGTCTTTCAACCTTTTATTTAAAGATTTGCTATTGCTTCACTGGGAATCTCAAAAAGAGGGCAAGACAGGTCCTGGTTACCCTGTAAGCCTTTACAAATTTCTTTCCATGGATAGAACCTCATTATGGTACAGGCTGGGGAAATGATGCTGGCAGATGAGTGTGCACAGTTCTATGTCATTTTATCAANTGTTGATTCATGGATTCACTGACTGTTCTGAACCTCTTCTTATCTAGTCATCTCCCTGACCCTCCTCGACATCCTCACATCCTGGGAGTCCCAAATCCGTCTTCTACCTCAACTGCTTTGTCCTTTCAGGATGCTCATACACATAACGTCATAGAGCGTATGTTCTTTGGTGGCTCCCTTTAGTCTTTACACAATGCCNTGGACATTTACTCTGTCACTCCTTCTGTTCCATTCATTTTACAGACTAGATATGCCACAGTTTGTCAAACTGTTCATTTATTGGAGGAACAAATTGGAGCTTTGGTTACTTCTAATTGTTAGTTCTTTAGGTGACGCCACTATGAATGACCAGGCTGTGTGCAGGTATGAGGCTTCATACTTCTGAGACTAACATACATTTTTATATCTATCTATTTATTTATCTATTTATTTATTTATCTATTTGTTTGTTATTTAATATATATGTATATTTTGCCTCTATGTGTATCTGTGTACTGCATACGTGCCTGATGCCCTTTGAGGTCAGAAAAGGGCACCAGATCCCCTGGAATTGGAGTTATAGAAGGTTGTGAGCCAACCTGTAGGTGCTGGGAACCAAACTGGGGTCCTCTGTAAGAGCAACAAGTGCTCTTTAAACTTAACTTTATTTCATTTTCTTGAGACAGGCTTCTCATCTATGCAGTCATGGCTGGCCTGAAACTCAATATGTAGACCAGGCTAGCCTGGAACTTACAAGATCTGCCTGTCTCTGCCCCTGAGTCCTGGGATTAAGGGTGTGCACCACCATGCCCAGGTCAAGCTACTTTCTAGTGTGGTTGCCCAATTTTACATATCCATCACCAGTACACTGGAGACAAGTTTCTCTGCTGATTCCTCAGTGTTTGATATTGTCAGGTTTTTATTTGAGCTCTCTTNATAGGCGATAAGTATGTTTAATTTGCTGTCTTCTAAGGTCAAAGACATCAAATAGCTTTTGTTATACTTGTTTGCCGTGTGTACACTCTTCACTGCAGTGTCCATGTTTTTTGCCAATTGTCTAGTTACATTTATTTGCTTACAATTGTGTGTGTGTGTGTGTGTGTGTGTGTGTGTGTGTGCATGTGTGTGATCTGTGTGTTCGTAGGGGCATGACCTGAGACTGTGGGCATGTGGAGACCAGAGAACAACTTTCAGGGGTTGGTTCTGTCCTTCCACTGTGGGTTCTGGGGTTAGAACTCAGGCCTGTGTGACAAATGCCTTTATCTGCTGAGCCATCTCTCGGGCCCTTAAAATTTTAATGCTGACTTTTGAGAATTCTTTATACACAGATGGTATCTGACTTGCAACGGTTCCACTTGGCAGTATTTCAGATTTATGATGGTGCGAAAGGGATACACATTCAGTAGAAACTAGACTTTCAGTTTAGGGTTTTGCCTTTTCCTGGGCTGTGGCTAACTGTGGGATAATCTTGTTCTGGACTGTGCCGGGAGCTGCGGTTCCTAGCCAGCCACATGATCATGAAAGCAAATAACTGACACTCTAGACTTCTAGAGGCTACTGCCCTCAGCATATACAAATTGATATCATGTATTCACAACCTATTGTGTCTAAGAAACAGTCATCTTTATGTATATGAGATATTCAATACCTTATTAAAAATAGACGGGACTGCTGAGATGGCCCAGCAGGTGAAGATGCTTGCCCCCAAGCCCAATGACCCCAGTTTAGTTCCCCAGGTAGAGTGAAAGACGCAACTCCACAAGTTATTCTCTGGCCTCCACATGTGCCTACCCCTTGCCTCANGAACGAACAAATATAGCCTTTATAATTACAATTATTGGCTTTGTGTTAAAAGATTTTTCACCCAATTGTAGGAAAATATAAATGTTTTGTACATGATTAAGATTGAGCCACAATGCTTGGTAGAGTAAGTATGTCAAACACAGTTTTGACTGGAAATATTTTCAATACACAGTTGGTTGATCAGGGTATAATTGCACTATAAACTGAGGAACATCTATTTTCCAGAGGTGAACCTTTTGTCAGATGTGTGGCTTTTAAAAGATTTCCCTCAGCCTGTAGCTCCTCTCTCTCTCTCT
>LZPO01107932.1:353569-365860 GCA_001675575.1 Neotoma lepida | reverse complement strand
ACATCAAGGTTGGATGAGGCAACCCAGTAGGAGGAAAAGGGTCCAAAAAGCAGGCAAAAGAGTCAGAGATACCCCCACCCCCACTGTCAGGAGTCCCCCCAAAATACCAAGCTGTACAAGCTCCCATGAAGGCTTTGTGACTGCTGCTTCAGTCTCTGTGAGCTCCCACAAGCCCTGCTTAGTTGATTTCATGGGCCATAGAGCACTCATTTTAATTCTAATGACTACCAGTGTATGAATTCTTTTTAAAATATAGGTTGTGGTTTTTTTTTTAAAGATTTATTTATTATGTATACAGAAAAGGGCACCAAATCTCATTACAGATGGTTGTGAGCCACCATGTGGTTGCTGGGAATTGAACTCAGGACCTCTGTAAGAACAGTCAGTGTTCTTAACCTCTGAGCCACCTCTCTAGCCCAGGTTGTGTTTTTTGAGTCAGGTCTGAAAAGTCTTCAGCAAGTCCTAGGTGCCCAATACCTTATCACGCATTCCTCTTTCAAAGCTTCATTGTTTAACATTTAAGTAAATATATGAGATATTTGAATTAATTCCATGTGAAATTTGACATTTTAGTTGGGTTTCCTTTTCCTTGTTTGCCTACGAACATCCAATTTCCCGTGTACCCTTATTAAGACCATCACGCTGAGTCTACTGAATTGTTTTTGCGTTTGCCAAAAATGAAGTTTGCATGTGTGAAGTTGTTCAGGGTACCCCTCAATGGCTCTTCTTCTTCTTTTTAGATTCATATTTTATGTGGGTGCATGTATGCCTGTGCACCACAGGTGCTCCTGGTGTCCACAGAGGTCACAGAGGGCACTGTATGCCCTAGAATTAGACTTTCAGATGGTGTGAGCCACCACGTGGGTGATAGAACTGAGCCTGGGTACTCCAGGAACTGAACCAAGTGCTCTTAACTCCAGTCCTTCTCATTTTCCTTCTCACTTTTTTAAAAATGGCTGCCGACTCTCTACTAATCTAGAATGTTCTATTTCTGATGAGGTTCATTTGTATTTTTTCTCTTTTCTTTTGTCACTGTAGCTAAGGATTTGGTCATTTTATTGATTGTCTCATCTCACTGATTTTTTTTCTCTATTGTTTCTCTGTTTTTACTGATTTCTGTTCTTCATTAATTCCTTTCTTTTGCTTATTTGGGGATTATTCTTTCCTAGTTCTGGCCCCTCCATTCTTGAAGTGAGAGCACAGGTTATCAATTCCGATTTTCTCTCCTTTGTTCTAGTATTAAATGTTTAATGTTATGAATTTCCAAACTCTTATTCTGCCTTAGTGGATTCCATAGATATTTGCCTAATNGGTCAACAGAATTCTCACATTGAAGTTTTCATTCTCAAGACATCAGAATATGACTATAATTGGAAATGGGTCTTTAANATAAACTGAAGTTACAGTGAAATTATTTGTGAGGCCCTTAAACCAATAGGGCCGATATGTTCCTAAGAAGAGAATCTGGGGGTGCAGACAAGCACACAGGGCTGATCACAGAGCNGTTGGAGAAGATGGTCATCTATAAGCCAAAGGGGAGCATCTCCATGGAAACCAGCTCTGCCAGCCTCTGCCCCAGACTTCCAGCCCCCAGAATTGTGACAAGGTAAACACCCACTGTTTCAGCTATGGCCTCTGGGTCTTACAGCAGCCCTTGCAAAGGAATAGACTAGTGGCTTAAGATTTTCTTTTTGTTTTTCTGTTACTGATTTTCAGTGTGGTCAGAGAACACTCTTGGCACGGTTTCCAGTTCTTTGAAATGTGTGAATTTTGTTTGTTTGTAAAAGCCCAAGCTATTGGCTTTCTTTGGGGTGTATTCTATGGGTAGCTGAAATTACCATGTCCTCTGCTGCCTGGGAGTAAAATGGTCCACAGACGTCTATCACACCCTTGGCTTGATGCAGCTGAGGAGTTAGAAACCTGCTGTCTCTGTGTCTGACTCCTANCAACTGCTGAGAGAGACACTGAAACCTCCAACTCTAATTGTGAACTTGTCTAGTTATACTTTCAGTTCAGCCAATGCAGCACGGTTTATATTTGAGGCTTTGAGATTTGGTAATGGGTATTTGGAATTTTTTATTCTTAATAGGTTTGCACTTCTAAAAATATTTTAAATTCCATATATTTGTTTGGTGTGTTTGTGTGTGTGTGTGATATGTTGTATGTGGTGTGTATTTGTGCATGTGATGGGTTGTATGTGGTGTGTGTGTGTGTGCGCGTGTGCATGTGAAGGTCGGATAACAACTTGCTGAAGTTTGTTCTCTCCTTCCACTATGTGGGTCCTGGGGATGGAACTCAGGTCCTCGGTCTTGTGAGATGCCCCAGAGCCATCTTGCCTGTCTGGGTTTTCACTTTTATCATCATGTAATGTCTTTCTCTTTCCCTGGGACAAGTGTTTGCTGAAGCACATTTACGAGACACTCATACAGCCTCTTCTGATTTCTTTTGACCAGCTTTCACATGCAATATCCTTTCCCATGGTTTTCTTCTAATTTATATACAGCAATATATTCAGTGCTGCCTGGGTGGGAGGGTGGTATTAATACCAATTACTGAGCATGACAGTCTTGACTCTAGAGTCCTTGACTGGATACCAGGAAGTACAGGGAGGTTTGCCTTCTTAAAGCTGGTAGGGNTGAAAGTCTAACCTTCCGTGGGTCTCTGCTAATCCTATAGGAAAAGAGGGACATAGCTGCCTGGTGCTGGTGACCATGGAAGTCCTACTTCCTCTTTGTCCTTCTCTCTTTTACCTCAGGAGGGAAGTCGAGACACCACACATTGTGGCCAGAGTGTTGTCTTAGCCCTTTCTGACGGGGTTATAGGAGGGTAGTGTGTTTGTGTGTGTGTGTATGTGTGTGTGTGTGTGTGTGTGTGTGTGTGTGTGTGTGGTTTTAATTAGATGAAGGGAATCATTTCTGTCTTGTTTGGCTTTCCTATTCTGGTTATTTTATTATTTTTTATTATTATTTATATATTATTATTATTTATTAAAGAGAGTAGGCTTTCCTGTCTGCTGTCATTGACACTTCAGGGGGAGCTTATCATACTGTATCCAATTTACAAGGAAAAATATGGAAGTCTCGAAGGTGGAAATTGAATTTATTTTTTGAGACAGCATCTTAGTATGTAGTCTTCAATGGCCTNAAACTCAGGTAGCCNAGGCTGGCCTTGAACTCACAGAAATCTGCCTGCCTCTGCCTCCAGAGTGCTGGGATTAAAGGTGTGTGCCATCATACTCAGTTTCAAAAAGAATTTTTTAACAACCAAAAACATACAGAAGTATAAATATCACTGTAAATTTCAGAATATAGTCAAATTCAGAATACTCTAATACTGTAATGAATATATGTAAATCATGACTAGCTGCAGTATAAAAATTAAAGATAGACTATAAAAGCTATAGCTATAGTGTCTTTTATATAATATAAAGAATGCAAATGTTAACATCATTAGCATAAGATGGGAGAAGAGAAACTGTAGAGAGATGTGTAGGTTTCTTTTTTTTTTATTGGCAAAAGTTACCAGCTTAAAATCAACTGTTATAACTCAGAACTGTTATAACTTATGTACCCTCTTTCTTTAAATTACGAAACAAGACTGTGGCTGACACACACAGAGAGAAAAGTACTAAATCCTAGCACTACAAAAATAGTGAAATCAGAAAAGTCATGAGGTAAAAACCCTGGTCCAACAGAACTAGTGTCCACATAGAGACCTCTGTGTGTTCTGTCTATCTACTACTTGAGGACACACTATGGAAGTGGCCATCTGCAAGCCAGGCTTGTGAGCCCTCTACAGNAACTGACCAAGCTGGAATCCCAATTTCAGAGTTCCAGACTCCAGAACAGTAGAAAATAAGTGTCCATGGTGCCAGTCATAAGTCAGTGGAGTTTGTTAGAGCAGTCTGGGCAAACTATGACCCGAGACTGCACATATCTGGCTATTGAGAGAACAGACTGTTATCTCAGTTCCTAGCTCTCAGAGTAACCCAGCCTGCAAGTTGTTTTGATAAGAAACATGGAGCAATATATTTGAATTGGAAAGCAGTTTCTCAGAATATGTAAAGATGACCTTATAACAGTTCCCGATAAAAAGCTGATGTCTGAAAGTCGAATCACAGATTTTTTAAAAAGACTTCCTGTCGTGGAGGCTCTGAACTTCCTGATACAGAACTTGATGAAAGACATATAGAGATTAGCAGCAGGTGCACTACTGTCTATGACCAGGGGCTGGCATTTCTCTTGACCCATTTCTTTTTTGTTTTGAGCTGTAGCTCATACTTTGGGACAATGAGGAAACTATGTACATGCCATTTTCACTCACTCTAAATGACAGGGTGTAGCTTTGGAGGGATGTCTGATCAGGGTCACAAACTCAACATAGCTTTAAGGGTCCTCAGTGATGCTGTGTGTGGNTGGGGATCAGAGAGCGTACACTTGGCTAGAAGTGGGGAGNTGACCTTTTCAAAATCCAATATATGCCTTGCAAGAATGTTTTGCATGTTGGAAAATGTCTAAGCACAGAATTCTACCAGGGGCTCACAAACTGCAAGCTGTTAGTTCTCAGCTACTAGCGTCCTCACGGAAACCCTACGAAACCATTCCAATGAAGAAAGGGAGTAAAGTAGCTCTGCCCTGGCTTCCTGGGGATCCAGCAAGAAGTAATTGTGTCCAGAAACTGTAGCATCCAGATTGTGTTGATCAGGAGTGTGAACCAGAGGAAAGCCGAGTGACACTTCAGGTGATGGTGGAACCCTTATGGCTTTGTATCAGTTAGTGTTCTTGTTATTGTGACCACGTAGCTAATAGGTTTTCTGCCCCCCCCATAATAGGTTTCTCTGCCGATGCAATAAGCCAGAAGCCTAATTGAAAAACTATAACAGGTTTATTTGAGCAAAGCAACTCCTGGTCAGGTTCTCCAGACCTAGAGATCAAGGCTGGAGAAGCTGTGCCCACAAACAAAAGCAGGGCGATTATATAGGTTNTAGACGAGGGGTGATGACATGTCTGCCACAAGCTGGGTTTGTGCCCAAGTACGGTCAAAAGCTGAATGCTTAGGTGGGGACTTGTGCGGAACTGGGCTTTTTGGTGCCTTCCCTCTGTTCAGAGAGTCTCTGAGTGGGCAGGGTTTGGAGAGACAGGAATGCGGCTTCTCAGACTGTGCAGGAGCTGCAGGATCGAGCTGGAGGTTCCAACTGAGCACTGAAAAAGGCAACCTAAAGAAGGAAGAGTTCATTTTGGCTCACAGTTGGAGGGTACAGTTCATCACAGAGGAAACCAGCATGGTGGCTGGAACTTGAGGCAGCTGGTCACATTGTATCTGTAGTCAGGTAGCAGAGAGTGACAAANGTGGGTGCTCAGCTCACCTTGTCTTTTCAGTCCAGTCCAGGACNCCAGCCCAGGGAACGACGTGGTCTACCATTAGGGTGGGTCTTCCCCACCTCAGTTAACACAGCCTAGAACTCCCTCACAGGCATGCCCAGGAGTCTGTTTCCTAGATGACTCTAGATCCTGTCAAGCTGGCAGTATTTACCACCTCAGGTCCCACAGAACAATTCTTCATTGGAAGATGAATGACTCCACCAGGATGCTGTGATAAGAGCTTGCAGAGGAACCTCNGTCCCTAAGGGGCAGAGTCTCTGTCCTCAATTCCTTGCACTTATTTCCCATTCGTGTGCCCTTTGGAGGAGTTTCTAATGCAGTTAATATCATCCTCCCTTGGAGTGCTTGGTCAGGAGATCTGTCGCATTCCTGCAGCCATGGAAAATGCACCCTGGGATTGAAAGGCCCAGTTCATGCAACATTGCTCAAAGGAGTTGAGGATTCCATTACTGCACAAATCCTCTAATTAAAGCGTGTTCCTCTGGGCCCCCATNGCCCAGGCCCAATCCACACCGTCCCTGGTGACCTCGGGAGGGTTGATTAATTGATGAGTTGGCAGTGCAGCCATTCCTTCAAAGACCCCCAGATATATCTGCTAAAACAAAAGTGCCCCCAGACACCATATGGTCCCATGTTTGCAGCGACTCTTTAAAATTTATCTGCAACTTCCTCCAGCGTGACTAACGCCTGCTGCCTGCTACTCAGTGGTNGTTGTGACCCATCACCCTTCTCCTCTGAGGTAAAAAACTTTTCCACATGGAGGTATTTTTGGAAACTCAAGAGGCATCTTTGCAATTTGGCAGTAGGAGGTAACATTCTCCACTGGGCCCAAGTCATCGTTAATATCAAAGTGGCCAGAGTTTTGAAAAATATCTCTGTTCTGGCTTTCTGGGGATTCAGCAAGCAGCAATTGAATCTGGGAACACAAGCATCTAGATTGTACTTATCACGAGAGTGAGCCGGAGGGAAACCAGGTGATATGGAGAGGCAGGAGGCCGAGGGTGGCCGCATTTTCTATGGTGACTCTTAAATGGGATTCAATGCAGCTTTGTAATTCTGGGTTTTCATTCTTGGCCTCTGTCAGTGTTCCATGGGCAAGGGAAACTGAGTTATGACCCATCTTTGTAGATACTAAGGAAACAAGAAGAATTGAATGGGAAGGAGACTTTTTAAACTGTCTGAAGGAGGGTGGACTCTGTGTAGTTTGTCCATCTGAGCACAGGGCTGGGTCAAGGTGAGTGTATTTGAGAAACTTTCTTAAAAGATGTGGATTTAAGGGAAGAGAGTGTGGGGGGGTGGTGGTCCAAGGCTGTCCTTGAGGTGAGAAGACTTTTAGAGCAAGAGACAGGGAGATTCAGCTGGAGGAGGCTCTGAAGGGACATCATGGCTCTCCCCGTAACCTCTAGCTCTGGCTTCAGCAAAATCTATCAATTTAAGTGGTTTTAATTGTATTGCTACTACACTACTACTACCATTATTTGGAGCCCAGGTTGGCCTTAGACTTGAAGTCCCCCTCCTTCAGCCNCCTGCGTACTGAGATTAGAGTGTACACTGCCACTCCCAGCTTGTAGAGGAGAATCTGAGAGACAGCTATNACTCCAGCCAGAAGGTTTAAAGCGGCATGAGAGGCCACAGGCTTTGTAGGTGACNCTGAGAGCTGTAGGCCAGCTATAGGCTAACCAGGGCTGTATAGTGAGACCCTGTAGGTCACCTGGTATTATGTTTGAAGGTGAAATATCCTATTTCATGTGTTTGAGTGCCAGTGTTTCCTGCAAAGGATATAGAAAGGGGGACCGGGAGGGACCTAGTGATGGGCAGTAGCTAACNGACGAGTGATGCCTCCTGTTTCTCAGGCCACCTGCCCTACCTGAGTTCTGTCTTTGCTCCCAACCAGTGACCTAGATGTTGTTGGTGAATACATGGAATATTCTAGTCAGTNTAGATACACAGGAAGGCTGAGGCCTGGTCTGTGATCATAGTGTAAGGTGCTGGTGAAGGTGCTTGTTCTTGTCTGTCCTGCCTGGAGCTTCTTGTTCTCATCTTTGTCCCTGTGAGCATGGGGCAGCAAACCTGGCTGCATCCCGGGATCTGCCTCCACTGGGTAGAGGGGGCTGGTNAGGGTGGTGTTGGGTGGGTAGAGGTCCACGCCAGTTTCNGAACCTGTGGAGGCNGTTTCACTGTTGCCGTTGTTCTGAGGCAGCCACACTGCTTTCCAGACAGCATTAGGAGGGTGGGGCAGGGAGGTGGTGGAGAATAAAACAGAAATTTGGGGAAAATATCATTTAACTCATTCAACATTATGACATGCATCTCAAACATTTTATCCTAGTCATCTTCATCTCCTTCCTGCATTCTTTTTGTTGTTNTTTTCTTGGCATTTTATTTTTGTTTACTTTTTATTAACTAAATGTACTTTTAGACAATTTTGCACATTGTACACAATGCATACTGGCCACTCTTGCCCACTACCTCCCCACTACCCTTGTCACACCCCTTCTCTGCCCCACATCTCTCTCTCTCTCTCTCTCTCTCTCTCTCACACACACACACACACACACACACACACACACACACACATTCATGACTACTCATTTTGATTTGTGACCCACTGAGATTAAGCAGCACTGTTTGTGACCACGCATTTGGAGCTATCTTCTGGAGCTTACTTAGTAGGCTCAGCAGTGGGAACACAACTGAAGACAAAGCAGTTCAGAGCTCATGGGTGGGGCCCTGTGAGCCTCTCCTACTTCCCTGACTGATTGTTGACAGGGCTCGTCTTATGTGGGCCCAGTGCAGGTAACCACATTGTAAGTTAATGATCACACTAGAAGCTGACATTTCGCAGCCCTTCGCCCTGCCTCTCATCCTTCCCACACTTCTTTCCATTGTGTTTATTGAGCCTTAGAGGGGGTGATATGANTGTCTTGTTTAGATCTGGGCCCACAGCAGTCGCTTACTCTCTGCATCTTGGGTGGCCATGAGTCTCCAGCATCCACAGCCACTCCTTGCCAAGAGAGCTTTCTCTGACTGAGGTTTGCACTTCTGCCTTGAAATGACAGTTGATGGGTTGTGCTTGGCTGGTTAATTGTCTTCCTTCTAGAAGTGAAACCTCAGGCAGGTGTTCGCTGAGCTGAGAGCAGTGTGTATTGTGCTGAANGCCCACAGCTGAGTGACTGGGTAAGTAAAGAATTAATTGTTTAAGAGGAAATGTTGGTTAGAGGAACTAATCTGAACTGATGTGACGCTGGACCTGAATACTTGCTAGACATGCCTTTGGTTTATTATGTGCACCATTAGGTTGGAGCCAGGTTCTTAAACCTCAGCTCTTTCCTATAGATACAGCCTTTGTTACAATGGTGGGAAGCCACACAGGTACCCTATTGGGCTCAGGTGTGGCAGTGCAGCTTGCATTCGTGGATAGACTATGAATGGAAGTGCTTGCCTCACTTCCGGGTCAAACACGAGTGTTAGTGTGTGGTTTATTCTTTACGTTTTTCTTCTGTGATCAAGTTGGGGTCAAGACAGAGCTTCTGCCAACATGANTTTCCAAGTGACTGTGGTCCATGGAGCTCACTAGTCAGCCTGTGATAGGNATGGGCTGTTGACAGGAAGTGAACTTGTCTGTTCAGCAGCTGAGGCATCCAGCTGTTACTGAGTGNCACTCAGACCATCCTGATGGACAGAGGCCANTTCCATCTTTCCTGCGTTCTCCCCTCACATCTCCAGTCCCAGACACAGGCAGGCAGAGCAGGGAAAGGAAGACACTGGTGTATTTATGCTGCATTTTCTGCATGCTGGGATTTATTTCCAGGCTACTGTCTCTCAGTCTCTNACAGCCAGTGAGATGGGCAGGGACTTTCAGCTTCCATCTGGGTTTGAAGAAACTGAGGCTCAGAAACAGTAAAGCGCCTTTGCCTCTAGCAAGGTCCTTTGATTCCCAAAGCCCTCCTCCTTCACGTGGTCACCACCGCTGCTGAAACAGTTGAGAAGGTCACTCTGGGGAGGTGATTTTGGATCTTTAGAAAAATAATAACCTTTACTAATGACCTGGTAATTGTTTTTATTGCTTCCCAATGAAGTGTGAAGTGTTCTAAGAGAAGACACAAGACAATTTCCTTTGATGCTCAAATTTTCCGAAGATTGACTGCCTCACAGTTCCCAGCCCCACCCCCTGTGCCCTGGTGTTTTGGTATGTTATTGAGTTGGCTGACTGTCTGGAACTTAAAAAAAAAAAACTGAAGAAATTAGAGGCAATACTGGCTCCATCTGGTCTTTATTATATTTTTTAAATCTACCTATTTATTTTACTTGTGTGGATATTTTGCTGGCATTTGCATCTGTGTACCATGTGTGTGCCTGGTGCATGAGGAGGCCAGAAGAGGGCATTAGATCTCCCTGGAACTGGAGTTAGGGACAGTTGTGAGCCTCTGTATGGGTACTGGGAATTGAACCCATGTCTTCTAGAAGAGAAGCCAGTGCTCTTATCTACTGAGCCATTTCTCCAGCCCCTTGTTTAATTTAAAGCATGGATCCTGTCCTTAAAACAAGCAAACAAATTCTCAGGCCGGGAGCAGGTAGGTTGATTGCAGATCTTAATGTGCTCTCTCTGCACCTCCAAATCCAATCCCCCAGTCTCATCCCCAGCTCTGTAGCAGAACACACGCTGGGGCCTCTCCTCATTCTCTCTCTCCTGCATTCCTTAGGGGACTAGGCAGATCCTGGTAGAACACCCTGTTTTCCTCCCTCCTATGCTCCTCAGCCCCACCCCCACCCATTCTCATTTCCAAGTTTCAGCTCCCAATACCTGGAAACACATTTTGCCTGGAACCCCTACTGGCCACACCTATCAGGATCCCAGAAGAATTTCCTACCAGACAACACACAGCTACCATACTCTCTTAAGAACCGGATGGGGCAGCAGAAACCAAGGAACAAAACATCCACCCAACAAAGACAAGTCTAGATATCAGCATCTAGAATTACGGTCTTCCCAAACCCAGATGCCTAGACACTAGCATAAAAACACAATGGATAACAGGACAGTATGTCTCCACTGGAGTCCAGAAACTACCACAGCAGGCCCTGAGTATCCCAACATAGCTGAAGCACAAGAAAAAAAGACCTTAAAATAACCTTTATGATATGATAGAGGTCCTTAAAGAAGAAATGAATAAATTCCTTAAGAAATCTATGAAAATACAAACAATTGAAGAAAATGAATAAAACAATTTAAGACCTGAAGGTAGGAATAGAATCAATAAAAGAAACCCAAACTGAGGGAAATCTGGAAATGAAAAATTTAGGAACTCTAACAGGAACCTGAGAGGCAAGTCTCATCAACAGAATATAAGAGATGGAAGAGAGAATCTCAGGCATTGAAGACACGATAGAAGAAATGGATACGAAAGAAACATCAAAGAAAACGTTAAGTCTAAAAAACTCCTGGTGCAAAAACATCCAAGAAATCTCAGACACTATGAAAAGACAAAATCTAAGAATAATAGGAATAGAGAAAGGAGAAGAAACCCAGGNCAAAAGCATNGAAAATGTTTCCAACAAGATCACAGAAGAAAATTTCCATGACCCAAAGGAGGAGATGTTAAGGTACAAGAAGCACGCAGAACACCAACTAGATTGGACCAGAAAAGAAAATCCCCTCAGCACATAATAATAAGAACACTAAATGTACAGAATAAAGAAAGAATATTAAAAGCTACAAGGGAAAAAGACCAAGTAACATATACAGGCAGACCTATTAGAATAACACTTGACTTCTCAGTGGAGACTCTAGAAGCCAGAAGGGTCCAGACAGATGTCCTACAGACTCTAAGAGACCATAGATGTCAGCTCAGACTACTATACCCACAATAGATTTCAGTCACAATTGGTGGAGAAAATAAGACATTCCATGATAAAACCAAATTTAAGCAATATCTATCTATGAATCCAGCCCTACAGAAAGTGCTAGAAGGAGAACTCCAACCTAAAGAGGTTAACCACACCCAAAGAAACACATGGAATAAATAACCCCAGACCACCATATCAAAACAAGAGGAATCAACAAACACTGCTCATTGATATCTCTTAACAGCAAGGATCTCAATTCTCCAATAAAAAGATACAGACTAACAGGACGGATTTGAAAACAGGATCCATCCTTCTGCTGCATCCAAGAAACATATCTTAACATCCAGGATATACATCACCTCAGCATAAAATGATGGGAAAAGATATTCCAAGCAAATGGACCTAAGAAGCAAGTTGATGTAGCTATTTTAATATCTGACAAAATAGACTGCAAATCAAAACTAATCAGAAGAGACAGGGACGGACACTACATATTCACCAAAGGAAAAGACCACCAGGAGGTCATTACAATTCTTAGCATCTATGCACCAAACATAAGGGTACCCAAATTCATAAAACAAACAAACAAACACAACAAATAACAACAAGAACAAAACACTACTACAGCTTAAATCACATATTGCCTCTCACACACTGATAGTGGGAGGCTTCAATACCCAACTCTTACCAATAGACAGGTCATCCAGACAAAAACTAAACAGAGAAATGCTGGAGCTAATTGGTGTTATAAACTGAATGGACCTAACAAATACAGAACATTTTGCCCAAATACAAAAGAATATACCTTCTTATCAGCACCTCATGGAACTTTCTCCAAAATTGACCATGTACTTGCACACAAGTTTCAACAGATACAAGAAAATTGAAATAACACGCTGTATCTTATCTGACCACCATGGATTAAAACTGGATATGAACAACAGAAACAACAGAAAGCTTACAAACTCGCCGGGCGGTGGTGGCGCACACCTTTAATCCCAGCACTCGGGAGGCAGAGGCAGGCGGATCTATGTGAGTTCGAGGCCAGCCTGGGCTACCGAGT
>LZPO01107932.1:340874-353421 GCA_001675575.1 Neotoma lepida | reverse complement strand
AAGACAGAAATTAAAGACTTCCTCAAAGTGAATGAAGATGAAAACACAGCATACCCAATCTTATGGGACACAAGGAAGCAATTCTAAGAGGCAAGTTCATATCATCAAGTGGAGAGACCTCATACTAGTAACTAAAGAGTACACCTAAAATCTCTAGAACAGAAAGAAGTAAACACACCCAAAGGAATAGATGGCAAGAAATAATCAAACTCAGAGCTGAAATCAATTTAAAAAAATACGGAGAATCAATGAAACAAAGAGTTAGTTCTTTGAGAAAATCAATACAATTGACAAACATTTATCCAAATTAACCAGAAGGTGGAGTGAGAATATCCAAATTTAAAAAAAATTAGAAATTAAAAGGGGACATAACAGCAGACACTGAGGAAATTAAGAGAATCATAAGAATATACTTTAAAAACTATACTCCACCAAATTGGAAAATCTAAAAGAAATGGATAATTTTCTTGATATATACNGCTTACCAAAGTTAAATCAAGATCAAACAGACCTATAACCCCTAGTGAAATAGAAGCAGTCATTTAAAGTCACCAAACAACAAAAAGCCCAGGGTCATATGGTTTCAGCACAGAATCCTGTCAGACTTTCAGAGAAGAGTTACTGCTAATACTCTTCAAATTATTTCACAAAATAGAAACAGAAGGAACATTGCCCAATTCACTTTACAAAGCCACAGTTACCCCAATACCCAAACCACATAAAGACCAAACAAGAAAGATTACAGATCAATTTCCCTTATGGACATAGATTCAAAAATACTCAATAAAATACTTGCAAACTGAATCCAAGAACACATCAAAAAGATCATCCGCCATGATGAAGCAGGCTTTATCCCAGAGATGGGGATGGTTCAACATACATAAATTGATAAACATAATCCANCATATAAACAAACTGAAAGACAAAAACCACATGATTATTTCATTAGATGCAGAAAAGGCCTTTGACAAAAATTCAGCATGCCTTCCTGATAAAAATCCTCGGGATATTAGGGATACACAGGACATACCTCAGCTTATTAGCAGTTTACAACAAGCCCACAGCCAACATCGACTTATGTGGAAACATACTCAAAACAATTCCACTAAAATCAGGAATAAGACAAGGCTGTCCACTCTCTCCATACCTATTCAATTATAGTACTTGAAGTTTTAGCTAAAGCAATAAGACAACTGAAGGAGATTGAGGGAATAGAGATTGGAAAGGAAGAAATCAAAGTATCTTCTATGATATGATAGTATATGTAAGTTACCCTAAATACCCCACCAGGAAACTCCTACAGTTGATAAACACTTTCAGCAAAGTAGCTGGGTACAAAATTAACCCCAAAATCATACATAGCTTTCCTATGTACAAATGACAGACTGATAAAGAAATCAGGAAACAACACCTTTCACAAACAGCCTCAAATAATATGAAATATCTTGGGGCTAGAGAGATGGCTGAGTGGTTAAGAGCACTGACCGCTCTTCCAGAAGACCTGGGTTCAATTCCCACCACCCACATGGCAGCTTACAACTGTCTGTAACTCTTAATTCTATGGGACAGGACATGCATGGCAAAACATCAGTGCACCTAAGATAAAAATTTTTAACCAATGCACCTAAGANAAAAATTTTTAGAAATTAAAGAAAAAGATTTGTTTAAAAAATAATATGAAATATCTTAGAGAAACTCTAACCAAGGAAGCAAAAGACCTGTACGATTAAAAACTAAGAAATTGAAGAAGCTATNAGAAGATGAAAAGATCTTCCATGGTCATGGATCCATAGTATTAATATAGTAAAAATGCCCACCCTACCAAAAGTAATCTATAGATTCAATGCTATGCCAATGAAAATTCCAACACAACTCTTCACAGACCTTGAAAAGACAATTTTCAGCTTCATATGGAAACACACACACACACACACACACACACACACACACACACACACTCATACACAAAACCCCAGGATAGCTAAAACAATCCTGAATAATAAAAGAACTGCAGGAGGTATTATTATCCCAAATTCCAGAATCCAACTGGCCATCTCTTTTCACTAAATGCAGCTTCTGGTGCCAGAATTGGGTTACATCTAATTGAGTTGTTGACCAAGGGGGTCCCATGGGAATCCCCAAACAACCCAGGCCCTCTAAATCAATCTGATCACAGAGACTGAGGCAGCATGCACAGGACCTTCATGGGTTTGCACCAGGTCCTTTGCATATAGATTATGGCTTCCATTTTTGTGTTTTTATGGGACTCCTGTGTGTGAATGAGTGGGCCTCTGTTTCTTGTGCCTTCTCTTGGCCTCTTTTCCTTCTGTTTGTTTTGTCTAATTCCAATGTGTTAGTTTTTGTTTTATGCTACTTTATTTTATTATTATCCCTTAGAAACCTGTTTGTTTTCTAACTAGAAACAGAGAGGGAGTGGATCCAGATTAGGTTGGGGCAGCGACTGGAAGGAGTAGAAAGAGGGGAAACCATAATCAGGATATTATATGTGAGGAAAAAAATCTATTTTCAACAAAAGGGGCAGATTGCTGAGCCAGAATACTAAACCAACAGACCTGAACACTGATTCTGGTCTTTGGTATTTGTTAGCTACACTGTCGGGTTTATTTATTGTACTGTGTAGTTCCAACTGATACCTTGTTACAGGAGAACAAACAGGTGATTTTCTATGACATTTAGAAAGGAGTCAGGAAGACAAGGTGCAAGGCGGGGCTTCTGCTTCTCTGTTTTCATGGTTTTCAAACACACGCACTAATTTTTGAAAGTAAGCATTTTCCCAACTATTTTTGATTTATATTGTTTGAATCATCCCAGGGTCTATCTGTATAACATGCAAAAATCAATCAATAAACAGCAACCACAACAAAATAGGGTTCCTTTTTTTGTTTGTCTCTTTTGTTTCATTTTATGAGAGTCTCTCTAGGTAGCTCAGGCTGTGCTGGAACTTACTATGTAGACCAGACTGAACTCAAACCTACAGAGATCTTCCTGCCCCTGTCTCCCAAGTCATGGGAGATTGAAGTGTACCTGAACACCTAGCCAAACATGGTTGCTTCACGGCGTGACCGTATTCTGTTGCACACCTCCTGTCCCATGACCAGGTTCAGAGCTGCAAGTCCTCACTGTGCTAGTCATTTTTGTTGTTGTTGTTGCTACTGCTGTAATATCCTCAAAAAACAATACAAAGGAGTAGGGTCTATTCTGGCTCACGGTTTGGGGGGCGCATTCCATTATGGTGGGAGAGACACAGCAACTTGAGCTGGAGGCAGGCTGTTCACCCTTGTACCCACAGTCAGGGAGCAGAGAGAGAAGAGGAGGTAGAACCATGCTAGCAAGCCTCAACGCCTGCCCCTGGTGACACACTTCCCCTAGCGAGACTCCACCTCCTAAAGGTTCCACGATCGTCTCCAGCAGCACTACCAACTGGAACAAGTGTTCAAACACATGAGCCTAGGGGGACACTTCACATTCAACCCCCTACCGCCACCACCCTTTCCTCCCATGGCTGGAGTAATACCCCGTGTGTGGCAAGGGCTCCATAGATATTTCTGTAACAGATGAATTATTTACAGCAAATATTAGCTGGGCCTGCTGCGCTGAGCCNGGTGCAAATGGAACAGAAGGCTTTCAATGTGAAATTTTATTGATAGAGGGAGAAAGAAAGGGTTAGTGTCCTGACATCTTAGTTCTTTAATTCACATCTTAAAAAGCCATTCTAAATCCCAAGCAGGCTAGAAAATTAATTCTAATTGAAAACATTAATGATTGTGCGATCAGGGTAAGGTCAAACTTAAGGCATAGTGGAGTTTCCTTCTCTTTGCTTTGGTAGGAGTAATCGAATTCAATCTGTGCAAAGCATTGTGTGCCTCAGGATAATGCCTTTTGTGACGATGCTTNAAGTTTACTCTCAAGGTCCTTTATCAAAGGGCCATGTGTGACCCTCATATTTCCTCTGTGCTACTCAAGGGCAGACACATTTATTGTGAGTTGTAACTGAGGAAGCTTGTGACACTCCAGGATCTGCTGAAAGCCGTACACTAACAGAAGAACAGCCAGGATTTGAACTGGGGATTCCAGCTTCTAGCAGGGAATGTTTCCAATCTTGTCTCTAGTAGGTTTTGAGGGGCTAACTAAGCAAGCGGTTGCACTTTTTATGGTGGTGGTAGGCTTTTTGTTTGTTTGTCTTATTTTTTTTAATTTAAATATCTTTGGGTTTTTTTTAATGTTTAATTTATTTTGTATGTGCATGGGGTGTGATGCTATGGTGTACCAGTGGAGGTCAGGGAACAGTTTTGGTTTTCTTGTTCACTATGTGAGTTCTGGGGCTAGAACTCAGGTCCTCAGGCTTGGTGACAAGCGGCTTTATCTGCTAAGCCACCTCATCAGCCTATTAGGCTGGTTTTAATAGTGTGTGGTTAATTTAAGACTTACTCAGCACTCATTGTCTCGGCAAGCCAGGCTTTCCCTAAAGTCAGAGAAGGTTAATTTTATGTGTCATCTTGTCAAGGCCATAGTGCCCAGCTGTTCTGTCAATTACCGGTGCAGATGTGGCGGCGATAGCATCTATTATCTGGGATCAGCATTTAAGTCAGCAGACTTTAAACCTTTCTTAATCTCATGCAGGCCTTGTCTAATCAGCAGTGAAAAGCCTTAAGGACAAAAGATTGGGACCCGACCCAGCCAGTAAAGAGCTTGTCACGTGTGTTAGTTACTTTCTTTCTTGTTGTGAGACAAATATCTGACTTCACAATGAAAGGGGGGAAGGGTTTATTGTGGCTACAGTTCCAAGGGGTCCGTCACAGGAGGGAAAGGATGGTGGCCGGAGCAGGAGGCCAGTGGGTTACATTGCATCAGAGGTCTGGAAATAGAGACTGAACAGGGAGTCAGGACTAGAAAAGCTCAAAGCCCATCCCCAGTCACCCAGTTCCTTCAGCAAGGCTCTTCCTAGAGGCTCCATGACTGTCTTAAGCAGTGCCACCAGCTGGCATCAAGTGTGCAAACATAAGAGCCCATGGTGGGCATTTGGCATCCAAACCCCAATATCAGGTAAGCGTAATCATGGGGACCCCAGTTTGACCCATGGCTGGAGTCTGTAGACCCAGCATAGAGGAAAAAGGGACAGATAGATCCCTGGAGCGTAATGGCCAGCCAGTCTAGCTGAATCCATAGCTCCAGGTTCAGTAGGAGAATTTATCTCAAAAAACTAAGGTGGAGAGAAATGAGGAAGACTTACTGTCTGGCCTTCACACATTTGCACACACACAAGTACACCTACTCTCATACACATGTGGGTACACCAACACCAAATATGTACACACACATATACAGGGATCTTCGGAGATGAAGGGATTCTCCCTTCNGACTGACTTTGGACTCTGAGTAGAAGGAGTTACTGTTGAATTTCCAACTGGCTGGTTAGTCCTCAGTATTTTACACTCCCTGACCTCTATAATTCTGTGGACCAGTTCCTTAAAGTGAATCTCTTTTTGTGGCTCCACATCATTCATAATACCAAGTGCCCATGTGTCCTATTGATCTNCTTCCCCACAGAATGTTCACTAATGTCCTATCTGATGCCTTCCTGGTAGATGGTGAAAGTGGGGATAAAGTGTATGGAGATGATGACAGCGTCCATACGATGTGCCCACTGCCTGATAGATGTGTCTCATGTAGTGATCACACTATACTGTATGGAGAGCTTTGTTCCTCATTCTACAAATGAGGAAACTGTTGAGTTACCAAAATAGGGAAGCTTTTAGTATGGGACAGAGAATGGAAGGAGGCTTCCAGCCCTAAGCTGGACCAAACTTTCTAGACTTCATGTGGCCATCCATCTTCTGAGCAGCCTAAGAGCTCATCCTTGCAAAAATTTCATAGCTNGTCATAGTTTTCAGATGTGATATTTTCTCTGTGTAGAAACAAAAGTCCATCGATCCAGTATTATTTGGGCGCATGTAATAATAGAATGCTTTGACGCAGGACAAGGACAAGGGTGAGGACAACCATTCTGATTGTTTATCACTTTTCTAAGTTTGTCCACAATGATTCCAAGATTTGTCACCTGGGATCTCAAAGAACAGAAAAACAAATACAGTTTCTGTGTGTCGGGTAGAGACAAAGGTCTAACTCTTTCCATTTGGTTTTAGTTAGGAAGCTGTTTGGGTCACAGGGTGGTGCAGAGGAGGGTTGAGACAATANCAGATGACCTGAGACTGACGCTTTCTCTTTGCATGCCTTGTGTCCTTGGGNAGTGCAAACTGATGTTCCTGAGAGATGAAAAAAGACAGGTGAGCTTGCAAGCGTGTGCCTGCCACCTGTCCCAGTGCAGTACATGAGCTAGGTGTCATTTATCTCACCTGTCACACTGCACATGCACAGTTATGTGAAACCCTGGGAAAAAATCAGCTGTCTGTCTTTCTCTTACATGGAGAAATCCCATGCTTTGTCTTGCATGGAAACTCCATGCAAGCTTTGGAGATTGCAAGTGCGGTCGGAGCACCCCCTTTACAGACTCTTATTTTCAGCTCCTCTCTCCCTTGCAGGGTGGCAGAGTTGCTGGGGATAGAGTGAAGTCATGAGTGGGTCACCTCTACTGGGCTGTCCAAAGCCAGTGACATGCAAGACAAANCAATTGCCCACTACCACTCTGATGGAGTGCCAGGGATTTCTGCAATTACCTTAATCCTTTCCCCCTGGCGTGAACTTTACAGGAAAGCCACTGCCTGTNATTATCCCCCGAACCCCTTTCTAATCTCTGTCCACACAGCAACCCTGCAGATGCTTTGCTGCCTGCCTTGTTGCCTGCCTCTCTGAGCCCAGTGTCACCGTGAGGCCAGCTGTGGATGACAGATTGCTAAATCTGGCCTCCTAGAGGCAGGAAATTCTACGATGAAGTAGTGCTGGCTGCTCCAGCCACCCTGTGGGGCTGAGGCCTGGTTTTAGGCAGGCCCAGAAAGTTCTGGAAGGTTGCCGTATGACTCAGGCAATCTCTTGTAGAGAAGGTCCTCCCTCNGCCACTGGCAGAGCCTGTTGTTGAGAGCTTGCCTTGTTTTGGATTTAAATTTGAGCATTTGCCCAGGAAGAGTCCCTCTCTTCCAACAAAGAGTCACTAGCTACCAAAGCTAACATGGTGAAGAGAAGATTATCTGGTCCTGCCTGTTGTCTGAACACTCAGGGGCCAATCTGTTTGTACTCAAATGTTTGGTTGTTTCTCTTATTTCCATTTGGCCTGCACTTGCACTGNTTTTGTGAGGCTGCTCATTTATATACAGGAGCTGCTGGGAGACATCAGTCAGTCTCTGACTGCCTGTGGGACCTCCAGACCACAGCTCTTGGGCCTCAGTTTACTCCTCGAATATCAGTTAGTAGGTAACTTGTTTTGCTTTGTTTTGTTTTGTTTTTCGAGACAGGATTTCTCCATGTGTTCCCTGGCTGTCCTGGAACTCACTCTGTAGACCAGGCTGGCCTTGAACTCAGAGATTCATCATCTCTGCCTCCTGAGTGCTGTGGTCAAAGGCGTGCACTACCACTGCCTGGCTTAGTAAGTAACACTTTTCTTCGTTTTAGTTTAATGTTTATTTGATTTTCAAAGTGTGTGTGTGTGTGTCTCTGTGTGTGTNTGTGTGTATGTGTGTGTGTGTGTATTCATGTGTTAAAAAATGGTAAACTATGGCCGATGGACCAATTCACGGCCTACTGTTTGTTTTGGTCAATAAAATTTTAAATATTATTTTTTTGAGACAAAGTCTCACTATATAGCCCTGGCTGAACTTGAACTTGCTATGTAGACCAGGCTGGCCTTGAATTCACAGTGATCCATCCATCTCTTTCTCCTGAGTGCAGGGATTAAAGATGTGCANAACCACACCCACCTATCCATAAAGATTTATTGGCACACAACCACGGCCATTTGCTTCTATGTGGCCTGTGACCTCTCTAGGGCTGCAAAAGTCACGTTGGGAGGTTGATGCTTTTGAAGGCTAAAATGTTGATTTTTTTTGTCCGCAGGCAGAGAAGGTTTGCTGATCTATGGTATGGGTTATCAGAGTTGGAGCCAGGATGCAAACAATACTCATATATGTTGATGCATTAGCCTGAGTTCACATTGGGATGTGGTGATATTTTATTTCTGTAAAACAGAAGTAGGCAATGGTAGCACACGCCCTTAATCCTATCATTTGGGAGGCAGGGATCTGTCTGATCTCTGTGAGTTCAAGGCCACACTGGGAACAGAGCCAGGCGTGGTGGCACACACTTTCAATTCCAATACTAGTTAACTATAGAGTTCTGGAGGTCTGTACAGACAGACAGGAAGTGACAGAGCTGGGCAGGTAGAGGAAGTGATGTAGCTGGGCTGAGAGAGCCAATTAGAGAACAGAACAGAAAAGGCATATAAAGGTGACTATACAGGAAGTCACTCTCTTTGGAAGCTGCGGAGTTGGTGAGGTGAGGTTAGCATGTGACTGTTCCTAATCCTCTGATCTCTGTCAGATTTTCACCCCTATATCTGGCTCCATGTTTTTTATTTAATAAGACCATTTAGAAATTCGTCTACACTGGGATCACATTTTCTCTCGATAGAAAAAGACATGGGAATTCTGAAGATGTTCTTTGTGTGTTTGAACACCAATCTGAAGCCCACCTTTGCATCCTTAGCCACAGCTTCTGATGCTGCAGAAACCTGCAACCTGGACTTGTCGTTGTCATTTCTGTGCTGCCATTCCCGGCTACTTAGGCTGTGCACCTCCTTTTCAGCTGGGTCAGAGGGCTCGCCGAAGCTTTGTTAAGAGCATCCCAGTGGAGACAAGATTGCTCTCAGAGGTGCAGCCAATCCCACCAGCAGAAACACAGCTCACCTTCCCCTGCCCCTTTCTCCCAAGTATCTACGCTGTGCACCAAGTCCAGTTCCAGGAGCAAAGAGAATCAGAGGCAAGTTGTGGTGCCTTCTTTAAGTGGCGCATTGTCTACTGGGTAACAGGGGACAAAAAAGCAAAGAAACAGCAAGAAATCGTGGTGTGTTAACTGCTAAAGGGATGTGTTATTTAGTAGGTCCAGGATTCAAATATAAAAGAGGGCCAAGGAGATACATTGAGGCCAAAGTGCAGAGAGAGGTCTTCCTGAGCTCCATTGTACAGGCTCATGAGATCAGATGTCTTCTTGAGGGTAACGTGAGGTCCCTGGGGGTGAGATAGGNAGNGATCTCAGGTCTGCCCTCTACCTGCAGGGCCCATAGCCANTCATCTTCTTTAGTTTCTTCTCTCCAGTATTGATCAATCTTTATTGTCAACTTGGTTTGATTTAAAGTCACCTAGGAGCTATACCTCTGGGTGTGTGTCTGTACCAATGTTTCCAGAGAGGATTAATTGAGATCTATGCTGAATGTGGACTGCACAGGGTCACAGGGCTAGAGTCTGAGACTGGACCAAAAGAGGAAATTGAGACAAAGGCCAGCATTCATCTCCCTGCTTCCTGACTGTGTACACTTCCCCGGCCTCCAGCCANCTTTGTCCACATCCCATTCCCAGGTAAGAGGCCACCCCTTGACAACACTGCAGTCCTGGCCACAGCTCCATCTTCAGGAGAAGAGACCTGCACAGGGCTAGAAGGCACTGTGTGTCTAGATCCTGGTCTCGAATTGTCTGGGGGGAGGGTCAGGTGTGAGGAAGGTCTGTCGATGGGCTTGGGTGGGAGCAGCCACTTGACCTGTCAACTTGCAGTCCTGTNAGCAGAGGTCCAGCTCCAGGGAAGCAGAGCTCGATCCTCTTCAGTGCAGAGACCAGAAAAGAAAAGATGTGGGCTTTATCATGACCAGGGACCTGGCACAAACAACTTAAAGGGAGGAAAGACTTAATCTCACAGTTTCTGAAGGTATCCAAATCTTACACCCATGGTGACGGAAGAAAACAAATGCCTGCCNGGCCAGTTCTTTCACTCTCCCCCTTCTAGTCCATACAGAACCCCAGCCTATAGGATGCTGTGCCCATGTCCTTTTTTCTTTCGTTAATCCACCCAGGAAATGCCCTCCTAGACACATCCAGATGTGTTCTTTTCCAATCTCTTAGGCTCTTCTCCATTCAATCAAGGTGACAATCAAAATTAACCATCAGAGAACTCAAGGCCAGGATACCCCCTATTCCCTGATTAGACTGGGTGGAAGAGATGGCGTGGACCAGTTACAAAGGCTGCTCACAGGACGTCAATGCTGGTCTGAACCCAGGAGAAGGGGATGAGATTGAAGGATAGGATTTTAAAGCAACTAGGAAATGAAATGGACACGTGTGGTCCTCTCGGTTGGTGCTGCGGTCTCTTCTGCCATCTCCTCAGGCTCAGAGAGTTCTCAAGCATGGAGGAAGACATGAGAGGAAGAGTGGGGTTCTATGTGAGCGTAGNTAAGCGGTGTGGAGGGGAAGTAGAGAGGAGAAGGCACAATGACAAGACCGAGCAGGAGAAGACCAAGGTGATGAAGGAATTGTNGTGAACCAGCCTGTGCTTGTTCCACAAGGTGGTTGTGAAGGAAGCAGGGGCCAGCAGTAAAAGGAGCTCCTGCAAGTGGCAGTGATGTACAAACATGTTAGGGAGGGGAAGAGTACTGCAGGAGATGCTTTCTGAGAGNTGGAGGATGGGGAGATGTTCTACATACCTTCCCAGCCAGGCAGCTCTGAGATTACTTCCTCTCTCCTTTGGGGACAGGTTAAGAGAACAGAAAACATTCAACCTCAAGAACATGGAGATTAAGAAATACCAATGACCATACACATGTACCAAGGAAAATGGAATACGTTAGTGTTCAGCACAACCACACATCTAAACAAAGACACTAATAATGCAACTTAAATGTTAAGGGCCAAGCATTCTGGGATTTTGTTGNTTTTGAGAAAGGCTGTCACTCTGCAGCTTCCTCAGTCCTCCTGGCTTGGTTTCCTGAGTACTGGAATTAAAGATGTGAGCACANNGTCTTCAATGAACTCTTCAGCCAAGTTGTTATTCAAGGCCACATGATCTTGGAGGACTCCTGGGTCAGTTATCTCTAGTTGGAACACTGTCTCAATGCTCTTTGCCCCAAACAGGGCCCCCTTCCAAGAAGATATTATATTCTCCCCATCACAGCTTGATTTTTATGGGCATTTAAAATCACACTAGCAAAACACACTGGCTTTGTAGGGAGGTGTGGAAGTGACTCCAGGACACCAGGCTGCCAACATTCATTTTCCTCATAAGTTTGAATGCCCTAAAATACTGCCCTTGAGGCTCTTCCTAGACAAGCTGGCCCTGTCAGCTTTGCAATAGCTTGGAGTGAGAAGGTCTCTCCTGAGGATTGCCAAGCANTTTGGAAAGAGCCAGGCTCTTCGTTCTGAGGATGCTGGCTNACCTTTTTCATTTCAGGTCACCTCAGTCAACTTGCCTACTGAGTCTCGGGCTACCGGTTTCCATGTCCTCCATTCAATAGTGTTTAACAAGTGATGTGAGACCTAAAATTAAGCCCCAACGCAGTGTGTCTTGTGGTTTCTGGTGAAAGAGAAAGGTCCTCAAATAGCCTAATCACAGGTTCCCCTTTCCACCCTGTTCCTACAGATAAGGTCCCTTTAGCAACTTTCTCATGAAATGAACCAAGTGGAATTCTGGCCTGTCCCTGACTTGTGAGTTTCNCTTTCTTGTTAGCCTGCAGAATTATTCAAACAAGCCGACCTTATCATCTCATGAGAACAAGGGCACCACCATGTCCTCACACCATGAATCTCATAGCTCACTGTTTCAGAGTGCAGTCCTTACGAAAATGGCACAGGTCAGTGCATTGGTTCCCGTTGCTGTGACAAAGTACTTAACAAGAGGCTTAAGGAAAGGCTTGGTGGTNCAGCTCATCATGGCGGGGAAGGCACATTGGTAAGAACATGAGAAGACTGGTCACATAGTGTCTGCAGGGAGGAAGCNGATGAGTGACAGTGGTGGGTTCTCTTTAANCTTTNTGAACTTTTATTCAGTCTGAGACCCTTGCTCGTGGGATGGTTTTACCCACATTCAAGGAGGGACCTTAGGTAAGTTTCTCTGGAATTTCCTTAGAGACACACAAAGAACTGTATCTCCTAGGTGATTCCAAACTCAGTCAAGTTGGCGGTGGATGTCATCCCTCACAGGCAGTGAGTCCTTCCTCCCTTTGAGTACTTGTGACTAATTAGCCACCTTCGTCACCTGTCCATTATCAGGAGTCAGGTATCCCATTGTTCCAAAGCATTGGGAAGAGAATCTTTCTCTCACCAACAATTCAGTAGGAGATCATTAAATAATACAGATAAGCAACAAACCCTTCTGTACTCCCCAAGTTTTAGTTGTGGTACTTGGGCAAATCATTTAGCTTCCAGAGTCTGAGTTGCCTGGATTGTAGACCAGCACCTGATTCATGAGTTACTGGGAAGATAATGAGGGTAATTTATTCAACAACTCTTCTGTGAGGATTTTGTTGGAAGCAGGAATAGGAACTGTAGTGATAAACGTGGTCAGGAGTTCTGGCCACAGAGGACTGATACTCCTGAGG
>LZPO01107932.1:328418-340108 GCA_001675575.1 Neotoma lepida | reverse complement strand
GGACTCACTTTGTAGATCAGGCTGGCCTTGAACTCAGAGATCACCTGTCTCTNCCTCTGAGTGCTGGGATTAAAGGCATGCATAGTTAGGGTTTCTATTGTTGCAGTGAAACACCACAATCAAAAACCAAAACCAAATTGGGGAGGAAAGGTTTATTTGGCTTACACTTCCACATCATAGTCCATCACTGAAGGAAGTCAGGACAGGAACTCAAACAGGGCAGGAACCTAGAGTCAGGAACTGATGCGGAGGCCATGGAGGAGTGCTGCTTACCGGCTTGCTCTCCATGGCTTTTTCAGCCTGCTTTCTTATAGAACCTAGGACCACCAGGCCAGGGATGGCTCCATTCACAATGGGCTGGGCTCTCCCCCATTGATCACTAATTAAGAAAATGCCCTAAAGCCAGACCTTATGGAGGCATTTTCTCAGTTGAGGTTCCCTCCTTTCAGATGACTTTAGTTTGTGTCAAGTTGACATAAAACTAGCCAGGACAGTGTTAGCTATGGACATTGGTGGGACCTGCTGAGATGGGAATGTTACCAAGTTATGAAGTCTCAATCATGAGAGCTCAACCACTGGAAGATTCTAGAAGGAAACAATCAGGACAAATGACATAAGGTGAGGGCTAAGTAGGCACAAATTGTCCACAGTTGGACAAATCTGAAAGCAATCAGTAATGCTCAAGAGTAAGACAGAAGGACCATCCATAGTCCTTAGGGACAGAAGATGCCTTCTCCAGGAAGCCCTCCAAGGTCAGCACTCCCCAAGGTACAAGCTCAGTAATTCAGATAAGAAAGAGTTAGGCAAAGAGGGGAACCCCTAAGAGGAAGGAGAGCGGGTTTCTTGTCTAAGCTAGTGAAACATCTTCAAGTGAGACTGTCTTAAAGGAAACAGCCATTCAGAAATGGATAGAAGTCGAGCAACACTGAGTTGACTAGAGAACCTGTCGAGAACTGCTTTAGTGAATGAGTGCAACCACCTGTCTCATTCTTTTTTTTTTTTTCATTCGGTCTTGGGGCTTGAACCCAGGCCTTCA
Source organism: Neotoma lepida (assembly GCA_001675575.1). Taxonomy (NCBI): domain Eukaryota; kingdom Metazoa; phylum Chordata; class Mammalia; order Rodentia; family Cricetidae; genus Neotoma; species Neotoma lepida. The sequence continues at coordinate 339,072 of LZPO01107932.1, read as the reverse complement.
TGAATGCTAGAGCATTAGCAAATGGAAACACTGAGATCCTACCAGTAATTTTCAGGTACAAGAAGAGAAGTGCCTCAGCTTTGCAACCTATCTCCATTATTTCTGTATACACGGAGCTTGGACAATGTTCTAAGGCGCTACGAGCCTCAGTTTTCTGGTCTATAAAATGGGNGTGTTGATGATAGCAGTATGCATTTAGCTATTAGAAAGTTTATNCCTGGAGGATTCTCACATCCTATACACTTCCTGACAAGAGCTCAAATGGCTCATAAGTCAGTTTCTAGAGTATTTATCCATTAATGATTACTTGCTGTCTTCCAGTCAGAGATTAAAGTCGCAAATGGTTTTGCTTTATCCCCAATTATCACGAGTTCCCAGGAAGTGACTACATGAGCTTCCNCTGTCTGATCTGCCCGATGCTTCCCGAGGTTAAGGGGACAATTACAGACTGTTTCAAAATGTGATTCTTTAAACTATTTCAGATGTTGTTTTTCAGTTAAAACTGTGGGAAATATAAACATTTGTACTCTTTTTCTATCAAAGGGTTAAATAACACAAAATTCCATTCTTAAGACAAAATTAAGAAATAATAAATAAAATAAATAAGCTACTTGGCAAAANTTCAAATTCTTCCAGGGTCAGCATTTCTTGAAATCAAAATAAATTCTCGGTTCATTCCTCTCTGGGCACTGCACCTCTGTATTAGGCAGCCCCAGAAGAGTGTGAGGCCAAGCTTTGACCACTCAGTAAGGCACAGAACCTTCTTGCCTTAGGAATAAAACCCAGCAGGAACCCCCGCTGGGTGTGCTTACTTGCTTCATTTAGCATAGCTATGCAGTCTACGGCAGAAGTAAAACTTTTCACCTCGAATAAATACTGTGGATTGTGTGGCCATATTTGAGACCTCGGGTCCATTTTTTACAAAAATAATACATTTAAAAGTACTCAGAGGAAAATAAAAGCCACCTTTAACTGCATATGCTCAAATGTGTTGATACATCCAGCAATNTTCCATCCCTCTTAGGCTCTTACTTATTTCATTTCATTTTTTCAGACAGGGTCTCACTATGTAGCCCAGGCTGGCCTCCAAGTCATAATCATACTACCTTAACAGCCTGACTGTTGAAATCACAGGTGTATTCCACCTTGCCCAACATCTCTGTATATTTATAACTCTGTTTATACCTTATATATATTATTTTTATTTTATTTTTAAGTTATAATTATATCAAAAGCACGTGCATATTGTCAATAATATCCAAAAACATCTTAAATGCCTGTGTCATATTGAATTATTTGGATTTGCNGTGGTTTTCCTATTGATATCCTTACCACTGGCCATTTAGACTGTAATGTTTTAGCATGTCATATATCATAAATAACACTGGGATATCAAATGAGGACAGCATGCTCACATCATTTATTGAAGATTAAAAACTTATTGAGTTTCCCAATGTTCTTAATCTTATGTGAAGTGAGGAAGACCCCAAGTGGTACAGGACAGAGATTGGCTGACTGACTTTGGGCCAGCACTAGCCAGTCTGCTTTTGGAAGTGAAGTTTACTGGAATGTAACTGAGTTCTCTTGCTCTTCTATCGTTTATGACTGCTTTCCTTCAAGGGCAGAGTTGAGCAGTTTAGGGTTGTAAGACCTTTATTTTCCAGCTGGCTCTTTATTAAATCCCAGCACTCGGGAGGCAGAGGCTGGCAGATCTCTGAGTTCGAGGCCACCCTGGTCTACACAGTGAGTTTTGGGACAGCCAGGACTAAAAAAAAAAAAGTTTTTTTAAAAAAAACTTTGTCACATCCAGGTAAAGAATGCAAACTATCCCATCCCAAACCAACAGTCCTAGACTATGTCTTATCATTCATGGTTGAGAAGTCCTAACTATTAGAATAAACTCTAGGGTGAATTAATGTGATAATAAAAGAGAGAAAACTAACCTAAAACCTCAAATGCAAACTTCAGGGATGTGACATGATATACTCTTTCTGCTGCCTGTTCTTATATTTTAAACTTTTAACTTGGATGGANGATTTGATGGAATAAACATAGACTCAGAGGAAGATACAGCATGTGTGGAACTACGCTGTAATAATGACTATCAAACCCATTAAGAGAGATTATTCTGTACGTGATGTTGGGGTATGGCATGAGGCAGAGATCTGATTCAAGTCATACACAAAGGTGAACATAGATATGGACCCAACTGAGCAGGCACAGCTCTACAGCAGGGTTCTTACCATACATCCTTTTGACAATCTGAAGACACCTACACACTCCTTCTCAGAATAACGTTTTTAAATGTGTAAAAAGGAATATGATTACCAAGGAAACCAATTATGTAGAGTAATGCAGAGTAAAATATGTGCCTTTTAAACTAAAACATGAACTGATAAGACCTAGTCTGAAATTTGAAAAACTACAGTAATTTAAAAATCATGATGAGCCTAAACAAAAATGTAAAGTATCTCCACCAACTGTAGATTTAAAGTAAAAATAACTTATTTTGGTGANAAATTCCATGTCTGTTAATACTACTATGATTTAGTGCCTTTTTATATTAAAAAGAAATAATGTCTACTGAAAGTTAGTTAAAACTGAAGTATAATTTTTCTTCACCCAAGTTGACTGACCCCTGGACTTCTAGGCTAATGCTGTCTAGTTAAAAAGCCAAAACAACCTTCCATTAAAGCTGAGAGAAGCTGAGAGAAGAGTATTCTTGCTTTCTTAAGGCTAAGGCAGAATCTCTTAAAAGAGTGGCATCCAAATCCACAAAGAATTAATGAAATTAACTTTATTAAATTTTAGAAGTGTGGGGGCTAGAAAGATGGCTCAGTGGTTAAAAGCACTTGCTGCTCTTGTGGAGGACCAGGGTCTCATTCCCAGCACCCCTATGCAGCTCACAAGGGTCTTTAACTTCAGTCCTAGAGGATACAAAGCCCTTTCTGGCCTCTTTAGGCTCTGCATGAACACAGTGCACAGACATCTATGCAGGCAAAACTCTCATACACACAAAATAAATAAATCTTCAAATTAAGAATAAAGTCTGGAGAGATGGATCAGTGGTTAAGAGCTGTTGCTACTCTTGCAGAGGACCTGAGTTTGGTGCTCATCACCCACATTGGGTGACTCACAACTGTCTGTGACTTCAGCTCCAGGAGATCCAATGCCCTCTTCTGGTCTTTGTGGACACTGACATGCATGAACATTTAAACACACACACACACACACACACACTTGTTTTTAATCTATACAAAATTAATAGTTTTGTTTAACAAAACTGGAAGAAGGTGGCCAGCGAGGATAAAACACCTGCAAACCTTCAAAACCAACAGATCCCAGAGCTTCTGTAAATAAACGAGNAACAAACAAGAACCAGGAGAGCATGGACAAAGGGAATAAACAGAAAGCTCATGAAGACAAAGTGTGGAAAGGGTAATAAATACGTGGTCAGGTGCTCAGCCTCACCTATGATAGGTAAGACAGAAGTGAANCCATCACCGAAATAGATANCACTCAGGGCGCCACAGCCTATGCTTGTGACTAGAGAGTCACGTGCTGTGGAAGTATGGGCAAGGATGTGGGGACGTGAGGACGTTCATGCACTGTTGATCACCACCATGAGAACCAGCCAGAGGCACCACACAGTAAAACACTTCTTCTGACTCAACACTCCTGTCTGAACAGAGAGCTCTGCCAAGACATCCTTTCATTAAACAAGCATGGTAATGCCTCCCTTAATCTTGTCAGGAGTACTAGGAACTGGAGACAACTTGATGTAACCCATGGGGACAGGGATGGATGCCAGTGCTGCATGCTATGGAATGCACACAGCCCTGAAGGGCAACAAATTGTTTATGTACAGCATTCCAGACACACTCTTAACTAATGAAACTGAGTTAAGAAAAAAAGCTAAGAGTGCCAAGATGTTTTTAGCACAATACCAGCCTGTAAATTTAAAACACATGCCCACAGAAAACATGGCATATTTGGTAAAGCACTTATATCTTGAGAAATTGAATACACACGTAGAAAAAGGTTGAATTCGAGGTAAAAACAGAACTACGACCCTCAGCCTGCAGCCTCCTGGGTAGTAAACCAACCCCAGAACTTCAACAGTGGGNCCAGGGGGCAAAACGACTCTAAGTTGGACTTGCAAGAAGTCCAGCTGCCACCCACAGAATGGATCCATGAAGCTAAGTGACTTTGATAACAATTAGCCCCAAATATCCAGGACTCCATAGTCACCATTTGTCCTACTTCNCACTTGGGGNCAAATACTCACTCAGAGCCAATCTTACAGGCTGCCCCCTGTCTGGTTAGTGGGCCTGAAACTCCCCAGGCCAAGAGCTCTAGGCAGGGTCCTTTTCTACTATGAAAAGTTCTATCCTTCTGCCTGCNTTTGAGCCTAAACACAACCAACAATAGCCAGCTACCTTGTGACAGCAAGCTCTGAGCAAAGAAAGCANTTCTTCTCATTTGGTGAGTTGTTTATCCCCATCCTCTCTGCAGAGGGTTGGACATATGTGAGTGGCACCCCTGGGTGGGTGGGAGGGAACTGGAATGGAAAACAGAGATCAGAGTCCTGCCAATGTCCATGTGGGTCATGGGTCACATGCTGAGAGACTGACCAAACTCTCACAGATACATAGAGCATAAGGCACCATTCAAAGATTCTGTCTTCATCACTTCTGAATCTTCTTCTACGCCTCCCCTCTTCCTACAAGCTACGTGCTTGTACTGTCTCCAGATTATCCTTTATCCNGGGAGGGGTGGGGTGCCCAGGGTGTCACAGGAAGGAAGTAGCACCCCCTGGCTTCACTTCCTGCAGCAATGCAGAGTTCTTGTCAAGGCCGCTGTCAAAGCCAAGCTTCCCTGGGAAACTCTCAGCAAGGGCCAAGGTCAGAGTCTTGACTCTAGATTTCTCTCTGGCCTGGTTTTATCTCTGTTAGAGCCAGTTTAAGCTGGTGTCCTCCTTTTGAACTATTCAATACTGAAGAGTAAGGGGAAAAATAGCCCCCCTGATTTAATCTCATTCTTTTTTTCAGGGAAAATTACTTTTCAAAATTATTAAATCTTCTGTGAAGGTTATAATAGAGGACTTAGGCTCAGTTTAGCCATTTATTAAGATATAGGCTACAAAGCCCAGTGGAAAAAATAAACAAACAACTAGCAGTTTACTCGGATTTATGCACAGTCGGGCTAATCAATCAATCTGTAAACACTATGCAAATGTGTGTAAACCCAAATGTAGCCCAGACTTTACGTATGCATTGTTATGTAAACGATCAATCTTGTTAAAGTAAATATTAATATAAAACTGACATTAAACACAAGTTTACACAGCCTCNTTGGTTGAAGCTAGTTTGATTTACACTAAAATGTAAATAGCAGTAGTGCTCTTTTGGGGGCTTCAGAAAACAGGCTAACCAGAGGTCACCGGGTGGTCAGTCCCTACCTGGTCTCCAGACCTACCCACAGTGTTTTCAGTTGATGCATTGCACGAAGAATTTGGGAAGAATTTGACAGTGACTACCTGTCTGGTCCCCTGGCTGTCCTTGCTTTTGATCCATCTCCTTCAAGTAGCATCTCTCTAGGACTACTGTTAGGACCAGAAAGCCCCGACTCTGAACAATGACAGGAGTGTCCTTCACTAGTGTTCTCTTCAGCATTGGTTGAGGCCTCACTGCTTAGGTCTTACCCTGGAGGAGGCCATCGGGCAGCTCTGTGAAGGGTGGGGTCTCGACTCCCTCTGCCTAATCCGTTCCTTCCCCTGATTGTTTTCTTATCGTCAAGGCTGTGTATGTGTGTGTGTGTGTGTGTGTGTGTGTGTGTGTATGTGCACTTGTCCCACAGTGTGCATATGGAGGTCACAGGACAACTTGTGGGAGTCTCAGTTACCTTTACTGCTGAGCCATTTCAATGGCTCCTTCAAGGCTATTTTAAATTGCACCTCTTCAGATTGGCCTTCTGTGGCCATCTGGAACCAAACGGGTCCCTNCCTTGGCTGTTCTCTAGAAGGCACTGCCTTCAAGGCATCCATNCATGTTGNATAGATCNAAGATAACATCTTTTCANTTANACGTTTACTTTTCCCATCNTTCCTATCTAGATGTTTATGGGAGTGCATCCACATCTGATGAGCATTTTACACTAAGTGCTGGGCACAGGTGATGTCTTGGAAAGATTTGATGCATGGATGGATGGATGGAGTCTGGGGTGAAATCCTGACTTTATAAGTTCTGGACCTTGGAAAAGGCACTTACTCTGACCCTCCTATACTTACATTGAAAACTGTGGATCTGAGTATTTGCTTCTCAGGGCGGTTGTGATGCTGAAACCAAGTGGAAAAGTGTAGCCCTGGATTTTCAAAACNATACAATTTTTCTCAGTGTTCCCCTAGAGGCTCGGGACTCCGGAGACCAGGGACAAGGTTTGTCTTCCCCTTTTTTCTATCTTCTTCCACCAGCCCTCGCTACTTTAGCTTGCTTGTGTTGCCCAATGTTCCTTCAAGCCAGAGAAGTGTATGGTAACACACTTACTGTATAAGCATGAAGACCAAAAGTTTGCTTNCCAGAGCCCACATAAAGGCTGGGGTCAGAACAACAGCCCAACTGTATGCCCAGTTCATGATCAGAGAGAAGAAATCCCCAGCAAGCTGCCTAGCTAGACTAGCTGAATTGGTGAGCTCTGGACTCTAGTGAGAGAACCTGTCCCAATGTATAAAATGGAGAGCAGTTGAGGAAGACACACGATGCCCACCTTCAGTCTCCACTCACACACACATGCATTTGTACCTGTATAAATTCACACATCACCTACATATATGCATACCACATACACTTATATATATATGTATATAGGTAAATTAATTGTTTATATGGCCAGAAACGTCTACACGCAAATCAGTCCTAACCCTAAAGCTCTTTAAGCAACATGGGTAGACTGGACTCTGCCAAAAGATGGGTGACCTATCACACTGTTCACCAGAACGCTTGCCAGTGTCATTGTTTGTGTCTGGCTCTCTGAATGAGCAAGGCCTCTGTCTTACCCATCTTTGGTGCTCAGTAGCTAACACCATGCTAGCACATGTTGANTAGTCGGTCTTTGCTGAATGAATACATTCTTATCTCCTAACCCAGACTCATCACACATCTGCTTTTTAAAAATGCATTTATTATTATTATGTGTNTTTCCATAATGTGTGTGAGGGTGTGTGCTACTGAGAATGTGGAGCCCAAATGACAATTTGTGGACTCAGCTCTCTTTATCCACCATTACGTGGGGTGTGGAGACCAAATTCAGGTCTCCATGCTCATGTGGCAAATGCCTTTACCTGCTGAGCCATCTTGCTGGCCCTGAAATTCTCTTCTGGTGGTGTTTCTTAGAGGAACATTTTTAGAGGTTTTCTTTGCTCCCCATTTGAGTGGGGGATTTGGGGCACACTGGGAAGCAAGCAAAATCTCTCTCTCTCTCTTGAACTCTGTATGTCTCTGTATGCCTTCCTGTGAAAGGATTTCATTTTAGATTGTGCCTCAGTCCTTGATCAGATGGGACTCAATTCCTGAGAGCAGAATCCTGAGCCTCTCCTCAATTAATGGAGCTGCCATCCCTGAGAAGGGCTCCTGGCACAAGCAGCGGTACCCACAGAAATGTGGAGCTTTGTGCCATTTGTAGCTAAAATGAGAGACAGCAGGGAGGAGCCCCATGATCCTCATGTGTTGTGCACAGACGGCTTTGACTGGAACAAGGCTCTTTCCTGCACTGACACCTTCATTTCTCATCGCCCCCTTGGAGGTATTATCATAACCGATTTGCAGATGGAGAAAATGCTCAGAGACAGGCCCCAAAAGCAATCAGAACCTTCTAGCATGAGTTCTCCTCATGCTTCAGTGAGAACCCAGGTATCCCCTGGTGACTTCGGGGTACCTCAAGGTTAATAGCAGTGTGGTGCTGGCCAGCTGGATGCCCCTAGTCGAGTGACTATCATTGTTCTGACTGTCACAGGTTTACAAACCCTTTTCTGGAGAAAGGAGATGTTAGCCAGGATGGGATTTTCCCTGAAGAATCCTTTAGAAAGAGTGCCAGGACCTTTCCTTTCCACCTTGACAGTCCCTGGAGACAAACTGAAAGGACCTGCTTAATGTCTCATCCGAAGGGTATTTGCAGAGCTGGCTTCATCATTCAGAGCAGGAAAAGGCCTTTGTCATGGTCAAATGGCTTTAATGTGTTTTGAATGCTACATAAATTCAAACTTGATGGCTCATTTATTTGTTGGATTGAAGTTTTATACAATAAACTAAGCCTTGGTATTTACTAATAACTTGTGCACTGCCCTTTGTTTGTTTAGAACAGCCAGAAGGCAAAGAAGTTGACCGAGTCCCTCATGGCCAATGTGATGTTCCCATCCTGGCATTTCCAGGGTCGGTTAATGGATTGGCATGAGGGGCAAAGAGAAGGTTGTTTGCAGTGTGGGNAGGTAGAAGGAAATCTGGCAGGTAGCTGCTTTATTCCAGACTTGTGCTGACAGAGCCCCACCATGGTNGTTCCTTGGCTGAGCCCAGTAGCTGGGAATTAAGAACTTTGAGTGACAGGCCAGGCTTGACTGGTGACTTGTAGCATGACCTTGGAAGATTCATTGTCCCCCTCCTGTGCCTCTCTATCTGGCTCTCAGAAAGGAAAGAAGGCGTATAATAAATTCTACTCATGGCTCAAGGTGAGCNTCCATGGGCTGCTCTCCTTACAGATCTTTGCTGTTTGCCCCTCTCTCCAACAAGTCTCTCTCACACAGTCCAGTGGATGTGTCTTTCCCATACACTGAGGGCAAGGACAGGCTTCAGTGTCAGATGGAGTCATATGTGAGTCCAGCACTGTTCCTATTAGCTTGAATAAGTTATGGGAGAGGAAGGGAAGGAGAGAGAAGGGGGAGGGAGGGAAGAATGAAGGGAGGAAGGAAGGGAGGGAGAAGGGGGAGGGAGAAGGAGAGAGAGAGAGAACAAGAGAATGCACATATCAGTGTCACTGTGTTGTGGGCATAAATGACTGCAATAGGCCAGGTTGTCATCACAATACCCAGCACTGAGGAAGTCCTCCTGATTACAGTCTTGGGTTTTTCATACAGCGTAATATACACTCCTGAAGAAAAGAGACCGTGGGTTTCCCATCCATTGCAGCATCCAGCATGAGACAATGAACCCATCTCCTGTGAAAACTCATCTTTGTAGTTGACCTCCCAGAGACNGATACATGTCTGTCTCTCACTTGCCAGAGAGCTCTGGGCTTGTCTGGAGGGAAGGAATGAATCCTGGAACTAATGTGATTAGGCAAAATCCAGACATCACTCTATTTTTTTGTGCAGGGAGAAGTTCGTTTCTATTAGGACTAGGTGGCAGGATTTGCCCTTGGTACCTCCCCCTATCTGCACATCTAAAGAGTCAAGAGGCCCAAGGGCCACACTGACCGCTCAGGGAAAGGCCTCACCAGATCGGATCCTCCGCCATCTCTCTAGACACGGTCGCGTCTATCTGCCTGGCAATCTGGCCCTAGACTACAGCCTCTGCTGCAAGGTGACTGTCTTTTCCTCCTTCCGTGCTGGTAAAGTCCTGATTTTGTTCCTGCATCCACNTCTCCTCCAAGCTGCTTGGATAAATTCAGATTGGTCTAAGACAATCATTGTGTCTCACTTTGCAAATGTGGTCAGTGAGAATAGCTTTTGTACAGGGTTTCTTAGGTCTGCAAAAGTAGGTGAAAGATACTCAGAAGACATAGCAAGCAAAGGCAAGACTGTGAGTGTGTGTGTGTGTGTGTGTGTGTGTTTACATGAGATTGGCTTATGTGTATGTGAGTATGTGTGAATGAGTGTGCAGCAAATGTGTGTGAATATATGTGTACTGCATGAGATTGGCTAGTGGGAAGGCAACATGTTAAACTTGCAGAACTGCACAGCTGGAGACCCAGGAGAGTTGTGGCTTTATACCCAGTCTCCAATTGAAGCCCTGGGACTCCAAACCCAAGAATAGCAGCCTCCTGACTCTTGGAGGGCCAGCCAGAGTCAGACAGATGGGATAAAAGCNAGTGTTGCAGTTTGAAGGCAGATGGGCCAGAAGAATGCTCCTTCATCATGGGAAGGTCAGCCAGTCGTTTTCTTTGACTGGATGAGGACCTCCCACACGAGATCTCAGTGTACCTACTACACACCTCAGTGTACCTACTACACATCTCCACCAAAAAGACCGGTACAGAAACATCAGAATAGTGACTGACTAAATATCTTGGACCTCTGCCCCCCATATTAGCATGTAAAATTAACCATTACACTTGATTTGCCTGGAGGTGCTATGGGTTTGGACTGTACCTCCCAAAATATATACTTAAGTCCTAACGCTGTGTACTCAAAAACCTAATGTTTTTTGGGATGGCTTCATTACCGATACAATTAGTTAAAGTGAGGCCATCCCAGACCAGACTATGTCCTTAAGACAATATAATTCAGGTCCTTATAGAAGGAGGATTTNGACATAGTGACCCNTGACTCANATGTCAGGAGAGGCTGAGATTACGTAGCTATAAGCCAAGGAAAACCAAGAGTGACTCAACTCTTAGAGAAAGGCCTGGAACGCATTCTTCCAGAACCCTGTTTAGGAAAAAAAAA
>LZPO01107932.1:310055-323637 GCA_001675575.1 Neotoma lepida | reverse complement strand
CTGGCTTTCCATCAGTTCCGGAAGGACCCCCACGTCTACCCAATAAATGCCTTTCCTGTTCAAGTTAGCCAGAGCCTGTTTCTGTTGCTTGCAAACAAAGGGCCTGATGGATGCAGCTTTTCAAAGGATGTGCAGAAGGGAATCTTCTAAAGACTTCAGATAAGAGGCCAATTATTCACTTGACAGTTTTTGGGACAGCTACAACACACACAGGCCTGTGGGAGGCTCCTGCCCCAGCGGTGAGCTGCGTGCCTGATGAAATCCCACCGGAGGGGCCACGTCTGCACCTGTCACCAGCCACAGAGAGGCTCCAATTTTTATCCATTTCATCTGGAGAACCATCTGGGCTGGGAATAGCAGTAATAATAACAAATCATCATCACCAGATTTCCTCACACATAGCATGGCTTTTTTGTAGCTCTTGTTTAAAACCAGGTTTTCAAATCTGCCAGTAAATAAGCAGCCAGCAANAGTTAGGAAGGATGTCCTGGACTGTCGTGGGAAAGGTTTGTGACAAGACCTGGAAATGTGGGCATGGTGAGAGTGGCTGCTGGTTGTCTTTTCTAGAAAGTTAGGAGGCTAAAGGGGAAAGTCCCAGAAGTCTGTGGTACAAAGAACCATTCAAAGGAGAGTTGAGTAACAATGGCTTCTCTGTTGATNTTGTGTATCACGACGATTTTTGGCTTTTGTTTGCTGTAACCAGAGGCAGGATGTGCTGATAAATGATCAAGCTGGTCTACCAAGCCGCATTAATGGAAGCATTCCTTCTGTTNTTGTAAGTATGTGACTGTGCGTTTAATGAAAGCCATNTATTAGTCCATTTTTGGCTGCTATAACAAAATACTTAAAGCTGGGTATCGTACAAGAAGAAGAGTCTTATTTTATCCTTTGTTNTAGACGTTCAAGGAGATGGAGCTGGCTTCTGCCCCAGTGTCTCAGGGTGGATGATGTCACTGTGACAGCTTGCACTACAAGGNCAGGTTCNTATGTGAGATGGAAAACACCTTTGGCAAGATAGGAAGCTAGAGAGTGATTCAAGGGCGGGGCTTACTGTTTATAACAATTAGCAATGTGAGGACAAATTCAGGGTTCCCATGAGAACAACCTTGAGCCCTCCAATGATCTCACCCTAAGCTCTGTCTCTTAAGGCTTCAACCACTTTTTAACATTGCATACTGGGGACTAAGCTTTCAACATGTGTATCCTTCCTCCAAACCATAAGGAAGCAGTCATGGCTTCCGTGCTTCAACCTTTTCGCATAATTCAAAATCGTGTCTCAGGGCTGGAGAGACCGCTCATTGGTTAAGAACACTCATTGTTGTTGCAGAGGACCATAGTTGGTTCCCAGGACCCACGTCAANTAGTTCACAACTGCCTGGAACTCCAGCCCTAGGGTGTTCGATGATGACCTCTTCTGGCCTATGTGAGTACCTGCATACATATGTGGAATTCATGCACACACACACACACACACACACATGCGCGCGCGCATATAAATAAACAAATCTTTCATTGTGTCTTCATTTTTGACACCCGACATTTTATATGCTATAGAAAATCACTCAAAAGGGCAGTCAAGGTGGTAAATTGATGCTGTCATGTGATGAACAACGCGAAAATGTTAACTTTAGAGGGGGAGGTAGCAGAGATGCAGAGGGATATAGATATTTGCAAACTTCTGCAAGATTTATACANGGGAGAAGGATAAAATTTGGTCTCTGCTCCCAGAGACAGGTCCAGGATCAATAGAGCAAACCTGTAAGAAGACACATTTTAGTTCCATATCCCACTACAGAAAATACTTACACATATTTCCCAAAGGTTACCTGGATATTGGTTACCTATTACCTAGGTTATTGCCTTATAATCCCAGCCAAAGGACGTATCATTGTGAAGATAATTACAAATACTTATGTCAGCAAGTGGCAGGGCTGCAATGGCTGGATAATTGCATGCGTGTGTATGTATTTGCTCATTTACTATTTTAAAAATTAAACTCAACACTTTTTTTTCAGGTTGTAACCTGTAATACCAAATACGTGTTTTTCATTTAGAAAACACAAATCCTATTTATAGAGCACCCATGTGAATTCTGAGCATCTTTTTGCTCAAGAATATTTAGGGGTTTGATTTAACAAATTTGGAGAACTATGAAGCTCTCAAAACTAGAAGATATACTTACAAAACTATAAAGAGATCAAATAGCTGACAATTGAGAGGTTATCAGTGAACCTGGAGGAAAGGCCAGGGATTTTAAGAGACAGCAGCCCTATGACTGTCAGTCTGAATCAGTAAAGGAGAGTAATCCAGCAGCCGTAGTCAAGACAGGCAAGCACAGCATAGAAAATGCTAGAATCGTGTGCACTGTTTGAATCTTGGAGAGTAGCATCGCCATCTAAGTATGCTTAGCCATCTAAGCAATTGTAAGTTATAGAGGCAAGAGTCAGGGCCACAGCTGGCAGGTGCAGTACCTTGAGGTCAGTTAGAAAAAGGCACCCCACTGCAAAATGCAGTTCTGTAGGTGAACTGCTCGGGGAGTAGAGCATGATTTGCTTCTCGGATTTCTTTGCTCCTGCCACTGGCCACCTTTGGTAAGGAATAGCTCTATTCACAGACTTTGATAACATTGACATGACCTGTCCATATGTTCTGGAGTCCATCAGCAGCATGCTACATCAGGGCTCTTCAGGGTTGTGTCAGAAGAATGGAATAACTACTCACTGTGCTTAAGTATGTCATACAGCATACAATTAGTAGGGAAGAATTTTCAGNGCTACTCAAATTTTGAGTATAAAAGTTTAAGAGAAACTGATTTCCCCATCCTGGANAGGCTCAAGCAATGGTTTGGTCATGGGAGATAAGAAAACAGCCCATTCATTACAACCGAAAGCCCAAATCCAAGGGGAGTTCAGGGCCAAGTTGGTTGAGATTGAATTTGGGAAGGTGGTTTCCAAACATTAGCAGGCATCAGAACATCTGGAGACTACAAGTCCTCAAAGTCTGCACATGAGCCAAGAATTGTTGATGCAATCAACATTCTAGCAGGTTCCCAAGGGACACTGTCTCAGGGTTTCTATTGCTGTGAAGAGACATCATGACCACAATGACTCTTTCAAAGGAAAACATTTAATTGGTGGGGGAGGATTACGAGTTTTAGAGATTTNGTCCATTATCTTCATGGTATGACATGGCGACATGCAGGTAGGCATGATGGTGGAGAAGGAGCTGAGAGTTTTACACCCAGATCCACAGGCTACAGGAAGCAACTGTACCACACTCAGCATAGCTTGAGCATAGGAGACCTCAACGTCTGCCCCCTCAGTGACACACTTCCTCCAACAAGGTCACACCTACTCCAAAAAGCCACACCTCCAAATAGTGCCACTCCCTATGGGGGCCATTATCTTTCAAACCACCACAGATACAGATGATGCTGGTGCAGGGTCCACACTAGTCCAGGCACTATGTGAAAACTTCAGTGTGGAGATTCTATTAAAATGTCATGGGTGTGGCATGAGGCCTGAGGTACCCACGGGCTATCCTTGAGCCAAGTTTTGACTATTTTTTTATCCTAGTACTCTTTATTATTATTATTATTATTATTATTATTATTATTATTTTATATATTACATTCCAATTGCAATTTCCCCTCCTTCCTCTCCTCCAGTCCCTCCCCCCCTCACCAATATCCCTTCTCCCTCTGAGATGCTCTGTTTCCCTTCATAAAGGAGCAGACCTCCCAGGGATATCAACCAAACATGACATATCAAGTGCAATAAGACTAGGCACGTCCCCTCATGTTAAGGCTGGATGAAGCAACCCAGTAGGAGGAAAAGGGCCAGGCTTTAACTATTTTAAGAGCTACAATTGGTCCCACAGAAGATGCTGGGTCTGGAGTTGCAGAACAAATGCTCTGGTCATAGAAATCAGGAGGTTGTTGAGTAGGAAGCTAGATTGTCTGTGCATTTGTTCCACAAGTATGTGTACCTGGCACTGTTGAAGTACTAAGGACACAGCAAGGGACAAAGTTCTTGCTTCCTGCTTCCCGGGACCTCACATTTTAGAGAAGTGAACTCATGTTTACATCTTGCTCTCCAGTCTCTTCAAGGAGTTTTCTTTTGGTTTCNACTTTTCTCCTGAGGAAGTAGAAATATGAAGAGCCAGAGAAAAGTGGACTTAACTTTAAACTCAAAATATTTTTCTTCTAATGTTATTTAAGAAACATAAAAAATTCTGAAATGAATGCATTTTCCCTAATGATGTTCCTATATGAATACAGACATAGTCACTTTTATTTCTTCCAAATAATTTCTAACCAAGTATTCACCAAGACTATTTTAAGGCTATTGTCCCACAGAAATATGGAAGACTTAGACATAGACTTTTGAATTGAAGCAGTTAATAAATGGAAGTCAGGTCAGTGTTTGGAAGATGCAGACAATATTTGAAAGGAGCCAACAGGGATTTCAGGCACTTCCTAGTTTCTTCTTGGGAGTCTAAATAAGTGGGAACTCAGTACTCGGACCCATGATCCAGGTGAGGAGCAAAGTCCAGGGGGCAAAAGCATGGACCAGATCCTGTTCCCATTTGTCACAAGGCATGCCATTATCACTGAAGTTTAGTAGCTTCATCTCAAAATAGAGGATAAAAAACTACCTTGTAGGCTTGGGAAGATGGCTCAGCTGATGAAGTACTTGGCAGGCAAGCATGTTGACCTGGCATGATGGTGTGGGTCTGTAACCCCAGTGCTGTGGAGGCAGAGACAGGAAGATTACCAAGGCTCACTGGCTAGTCAGTCTAGTTATCGGAATTAGAGCACTTTGGGCTCAGCNACAGACTCTGCCTCAAAAAGTAAAATGGAGAACAATTGAGGAGGACATCTGAAGTCAACATCTGGTCTGTACACACATAGAGGGAAGGAGAGGANGAAGGAGGGAGGGAGGAAAGGAAGAGAGAGAGAGAGAATACATTTTTTAAAAATGAACTTGCACAATGGTTAAGAGAATGGATGAGATCATCTGTGATGACCCAGAGCAAATTCTCTGTCAACGGTAAGTTGGTGTCAGGATGGACAAANCCCACACACAAACGTCAGAATGATTTGGGGGAGTCAGGAAACAGTGTCTCTTTGGCTGAGTCTCCAGAATAGGCGGGGAATGGAACAGACAAATTGGGTTGAAAGAAACAAAAGCACTAACCAGATTTGGGGGCGGGGCAGAGGCAGGGTTAGACTGAGCTACAGAGGGTCCAGCTATAGCTTGAATGGATTCTCTCCTAGGATCAGAGTAATAGAGTATTACAGCAGTTACATAAGAACAGCTTTGGAATTTGTGATGCTTTTAAATATGGCTTAAAATTGCAACACCCAAAGCTGGCGAAGTCGTAATCAACTGCTATGCCCGTAAGCTCATGGTGGCAAACTATCTTTCTCATAAATAATTTGGCTGTGAGGATTAGAAGTTATACAAATATTTGTTCTTCTTTACGTGGTCCTTATTGTCCTTACTGAAGGAAAAGGAGGAAGGTGATGGCTTTTATCACATATTTTGGAGAGGAATCCCTCTCTCAAAAGCAGCTGAGTGACTTAAAGGCTATTTATGAAAGTTGTGTAGCAACAAAACCCAGTTGTTTGGTGCATAACAAAATTACCTTAAAACATAGCAGCTTGAAGCGATCATTTTGCTTTGCTCACAGTTGCTTTGGAGCAGGAACTCGGAAGGAGTTCAAGCTCCTGCTTAGAGTCTGTCAAGGACTGTGTTTAGCTCTCCAGCATGGCTGCAGTCATTGGGCGGCTTGACCTGGCTCTGTCCATGCTGCAGTCATCGGAGGCTTGACCTGGCTGTCTGTCCATGGTGGCTCACAGACTTTTCAGTTGGATAGCTGTCAACTGCAAGCTTAGCTAAGACACGGCCAGAGCTCCTACCTTCAGCCTCTCTGACACGGCAGTTTCTGCTGGTCACTTATCCAGATTTGGCTGCTCCCAGGGCTGCAGCTCTAAGACAGTCATGGCTGTTGGTGATCTCATCTAGAAAGTTATGTAGTATTATGTTCTTCTGGTCACAAGTGTGTCACTAAGCCTGGCCAAAACTCAAGNAGAGGGCAAATTTCACTGGCCAATGGGAAGACTGGCAAGGGAATGCAAGGTCTTTTCAGAAATTGCTAAGGTGGGGTTAAAGAGANGGCTCAGTCCTTAAGAGTACTTCCTACTCTTCTTAACCCAGCTCTAGGAGAACTGATGCCCTCTTCTGGCCTCTGTGGGGCACCTGCATGCATGTGCACATGCTACATATGTGTGTGTGTGTGTATACATATGTATGTATATACACATAATTAAAGCAAAAATATTCTAGTAATACCTTTATACTTCTTACAAGTTTTAACTGAAAACAAAAGAAATTTTTCTTTTTCCTCTTCACTTTTCTATTTTCAGCTCTCCTTTCTATTTTTTCAACTTTATTAGTTTTCTGTGTGTGTGTGTGTGTGTGTGTGTGTGTGTGTGTGTGCACGTTGTATGGTGTGCATGTGGAGGTCAGGGAACAACTTAAAGGAGTCAGTTCTCTCCTTTGACCATGTGGGTTCTAAGGATCAAATTCAGGTCATCAGACTTGAAGGCAAGCATCTTTACCCACGGTCATCTCGCTGGCCCTTCCTTTCTCCTTTTATTGTTGGCTTCTTCCACACTCTGCCTGGACATTTCCTTTAGGGAATCACAGAGTTCATTNGGTACATTTTCTACTTCCCATACTGCAGGTGATACTTTTGTTGAACTTTCTCCCACTATATAGCAAAGAACTCCTTTGCCTACAATTCTTGTGATGTTTCTCTGGCTTTCCGAGAACCTCTGGCTGATAACCACCCTGACTGCCATCAGATTTCAGCTCCCTCAGCCTTTGCCTGCAGTCTGATCTCAAAGACGATGCCATGTGCTTTAATTTTTTTTTTTATTATAGCAACCCCTCATTTGCAGATACCAAAATTCACTTTGGTTATTATCACCATGTGAAAAATTGTCTCCAAGTGTGCTGGCTTAAAACAACCATTTTATTTTGCTGGTAATTTTGAGCTTCAGAAATTTGAAAAAGGCTCAGCTGAGCCTCTCTCCATTGAGGTCATTCATGCAGTAGAGGCATGATGTCAGCTGGGGCTGCAAATATCAACTGAGTTGATGGGACTGGCAGTATGAGATGGCTCACTCCCACAGTCAGGATTTGACGCTGGCTGTCAGCTACGAGCCAGGCTGTCCATCACTATGCCGGCATGCAGACTCTNTGGCTAGGCAGTCCCAGGACAGTCAGCCTTCTTCTGCAGTGCTCATATCCCCTGAAACTAAGGTCCCAAAAGAACAGACTGAAACTTAGTGGCATTTTCTGGCCTGTACTTGAAACATAAACAGCATCTCTTTGCTGTGTGTATTGGTTACAGAGTGGTCACAAAGTCATCCCAGCTTCCTGGGTACCACTTCTCAAGGATTTGTACAATCAAGGTTAAGGAGAGTAAGCAGAGCAGAATCTCATGTATCCTGTGTTGAAATGATAGATANAGATAGGAGAGTGGGGAACAATATGGACAGAAGTACAAAATAAAATGTAATTATTCTGATGTTGTAGATTATTTTCTCTGCTTGTTTTAGAATTTAAAAAACAAATGAGATTCTTAGAGATTCTTTATTTCTGGTTTATCAGCCAGGCTCCATTTTCTGTGTTATCCTTAGTCTAACTGTGAGAATCCTTTCAAGCTGGCTTTGGGGATTCAGCTTTGGGGTGCCATGAAGCACTGGGAATCCAACTGTTGGGACACAGGGGCAGCTCTGGCCCTAGAGGGGGATGGGCTACATTTTAGACTCTGGGCTATGACACAATACTTCAAGGATCATCTCCTTCAGGGTCAAGAAGAAGCCTAAAGGTGGAGTCTATGTCCGCGCAGGATCAGGACCTCCAAAGTACTGTCACACTCTGCTGCCCTCCAGTCCTTGTCTGCTCNATGAAACAATTAACAGGAGAAATAGGTCAAACAATAAAACTGGACAGGGGGACCAACCTGTGTGAACAGAATGTGCTTACATTCAGCGCCCAAGGCAATTCGTAGTCAAAGCCAGCTATGTGTGTCATTATATATGCCAACCCTCACCTACTTTGCTCTCCATACTGTGATATCCAGAGTGCTTTATTGACCTGTTTTTGCTCACATAGCAGGCCTTGGGCAGCAACACAGAACAGGGGCCTATCTTGGGCTGCATTGTGGCCCCAAATTCACATATCGACACCCTCATCCTAATGTGACTTATTTGAAGATAATGCGTTTTCAGAGGTCGTTCAGGTTAAGTGTGCTTATATGCCTGGGACCTTATCTAATAACCCTGACATTGTTATGAGATGAGGAAGACAGCAGACCCTTATACCGGCCAGGTCCCTTCCTTGTAGGAGCCCAGAGTACAACAGCTGCAAACAGCAGCCTGCTCAGCAGTGTATCCATTCTGCTACTTGTGCAGATTGTCCAAGTGACCTTGGAGACAGCCTTTTCCAGTGGCTGCTTACATATCTGATCTCATGCTGTTCCTAACCTAAGCTCTGGCAGGTATGTGGGGTGCCTCTGGGAAGTCCCAGCATACAATGGCCTCTCTTTCCATTATCACATCCACCCACAGCAAGCCATAGAAGAAGGAGTGTGTGACTGAGGCTCCACATGGGGCCTGTATGAAGTTTCCACATCTTAAAGTGGAGTTTTACCAAGGATGCGTATGAAGGCAGGAGGACTAGGTGGGCACAGTGGGACACACCTGTAACAGCTCTTGGGATGACAAGTGGACACAGTGTACACACNTGTAACCTCAGCACTTGGAAGGACAGGTGGACACAATGTACACACCTGTAACTTAAGCACTTGGGAGGCAGCAGGANAGNTGGCCAGTGANTTCCGAGTCAGCCTGGAATGAATGATTAGATTCTGTCTCAAAACAAACAAGCAAGCAAAGGACAAGGTGGCTGAGAAGTGGCTCTGGGATGTCTGTGTTTGCAGTGTTACACTTACTCCTGGAAAGGAAGGACCTTGAACTCCTGAGGGACTCTACTGTGCTTCCCATTCTTACACCCCCCAATAATTCCCATTGCTTATATAAACGATTACAAAAAGAGACAGTGTACACACGGAGGAAAGGCCACACGAGGACACTAGAAGGAAGCCATCTACAAGCTGAGAAGAGGGGCTACAGGAGAATCCAACNCTGCTGACATCTTTTTTGGATTTCAAGCCTCATGGCTGTGACTAAATAAATCNCTTGGCCTCATCTATCCCGTCTGTGTGTCTTGTCATGGTGGCTTGAGCAGACGCCTATGCAACCCTCAAGCCTCTCCTACTGTCCCGTTGGCATGCCCTCAGCAGCTACTTAGCATTTTCTTTGCTTTCTAGCATAGGCCATTATATGTCATTTAATTCTTTCTTGCCCATGGTAGGCAGACTGGTGATCCTCTCTGAAAAGCTGTAAACCTCCAAACCCGTGAGTGTGTTGACNGTGTTCAGTCAGTACAGGAATGCCTTCCATGAGTACCAAGAAGAAAGTTTTTGAAAAGACACTTTTGTATTCTTGCCCATTGAAAGAAGCATTGAAAAGACTCATAATTGAAATTCAAGAAAATGAAGATTTGTTTCTCAGGTGAGAACAGTTTGCTTCTCTCTTGTCTCTGCACAGCAGAGATAAGCGGGAGTGGTCCAGCGTTGCCATGGATGGGTTTAAAGTGGACAGTAGAGGAATTCCTGGATGTCTGCAGTGAGGTACATGCAGGAGCTGAGGGAACGACGATGCTTACAGCGTGTTCTCTGATCTCCATGTCTGTCACAGGGATAGCTTTACACCAACATGGAGGGCCAAAGAGATNACTTCGAATATGTAAAGGCATTTTTGTGGTGCTGGTAAACAAATCAAATAACTGATTTATTAACTCAACTGGTAGTTAGATTTGTGTTTTAATTAGTTTTTACATGGATNCATACAATGGAGCCCTTTATGAATTTGTGTGTGCCATCCTAGGGGAGGCCATGCTGATGGCCTCTATATTATTCCAGGTTGATATACATATGCCACCAAAGGAGCATCATGGTTAGATTTAAAAGGAGGGAAGAAAAGTGACCCAGAAAGGATGAATCTGGTTTGACAAGGTCATTGGGGAAAATAACCTTTACTCCAAATGGAAGGGATAAAACCCAAAAGAAAAAAGGCAGCGAGTGGGGAAGCTGGAAGTCTTGAGAGAGACACTGAGTGGTCTAAGGCCATCACATCTGTGCTTGCTGACTTTCCTTTCCACATGTATACAATGTCAACAGGAAGCTACAGTGGGAGAGCTTGAACACACTGGTGCTGACCTTCCTTTCCACATGTACACAATGTCAACAGGAAGCTACAGTGGGAGAGCTTGAACACACTGGTGCTAGGCCTGAAGCTGACTCTAGACACTNCAAACCAGACAGCAAGATAACTGGAAGAGTCAAAAGTATTGTACCAAGGGGACCTCCGCCAGGCTTCTTGCTGACTATCTTGTTTCCTGTGTGTGCTGCTTGGCCTTGGCTGTCAACTCAGGCTTGGGTTCAGAGGTGTTTAGAGTGGTTGAACTTTACATGAGTGTTTGTGNGGATGGACATGTGTGATGTATGGAGAATGCACCCATGGGCTCATCTGTCTGAATACATGGTCCCAGTTGGTGACACTGTTTGGGAAGGATTAGAAGATGTGACCTTGTTGGAGGAGATATGTCACTGGGGGTTGGCTTTGAGGATTGTGCCATTCCTCCTCTCTCCTCTTCTCTCTCTCTCTCTCTCTCATGCTTGTGCATCAAGATGCAAGCTCCCAGCTACTGCTCCAGTGCCATGCCCGCCTGACTGGTGCCACATCCCCTGACATAATGGTCATGGAGTCTAACCCTCGGAAACCGTAAGCCCTAGATAAACTCTTCCTTCTGTAAGTTGCCTTGGTCATGGTGTCTTACTTATCACAGCAATAGAAAAGTAACACAGATAACACATGAGACTGGGCAAAGGGAGAGATCCACCTTGAGCGAAGGTAGCTCCATGTAATGGGCTGGAGAAGGAGAAAGGCAGTGTGGGCACATATGCCAGTCCCCTTTCCTCCTGTGTATGCCTANAGCAGCTGGCACTGTCCACAGACTTTAGACTCCAGCTCCTTTGGCTTTTCAACATGGATTCAACACCAGGACCTCTCCAGGGAGCTTCTGAGGGTTTCAGGACTGCATTAGAACTGCGGAGGCAGATGGCTTCTTAGAGTGAGTAACTGCAGTGATCTCTGTGTCTCCAGCATACACGCCGTCACTGTTGGTCTATCCATCACCCTGTCATGTGAATCAATCCAACAAAACCCTTTTGTAATATACATATGCACTTTATTGGTCTGTTCTTCTAAAGAACCCTGTCTAAGGCAACATGAGTGCCACCAAGGCCCTTCAAGATTAGATTTGTGCTTAACTCACAAGTTCCACATACTGTTTGCTCTTTTTCAATGTGTTCACGATTGGGGTTTCTTAGAACCTTCCATAACCCCTGAGAACAGTNTTTTGTGTAATGATTAACAGCTAGGGGTTTTATTTAGTTGCTTAGCTACAAGACTTTGAAACTTTAAAGCTATGTGTGCTGAGGTAAGCTATCACCTTTCTAGGACTCAATGGGACTAACCACACACGCTTGTGGTAAGTGGGGCTCAGGGATCATCTACACTAAACCTGGACAATGCCAGGTCTGGGTCTCACTGAATTGATCTCCTGATTTCTGATCCCTTGTGGAAATAGGGAACACCTGTTTTCAGATTAAATGGTTATAAGGAGATCAGCACTCCTTTCTTGGAGCTCAGATAGATTTTGGGAGTCAATCCATAGCAGAATGCCACAGCTTGCAGACAGCAAGGTGAATAGGTCCAAGTGACACAACCTGAGCCTTTGAGAGATGTCAGGCACAGGATAGAAATAGCTGGGAACGCTGGCTATCCTGATGAAGGGCTGGGAATGTAGTCTCTCCGTGACTGTTTAACGTGTTGGAACACACGTGCAAGGATCACTATGTTATGGCTTAGAGCCCGTCCCAAATGAGGTGATGCTGATAAACTGGGAAATCTCCACAGTCCTTTCATAATGGAGAGAAGCTAAAGGTGGCTGTCCATCATTTTCCCAACACACCGTGGTTTCTGTCAAACGGGCTAAAACTCTTTTTTGCCACCAATCTTTCCGAATTCTGAGTCTTGCAGCTGAGGCTTAGTCAAGGCAAATTTTGTATGACCTACTGTGCCTGGAATTAACNTTTCAGCTTCTGGATCCTGTGGGAAAGTCTGTGAAGTTCCCAAGGGAGATAAAGAGCTGGTGATAGCAAGGTAGGCTTATGTCAATGAGTGTTTACCAAGCAGTATGGAAATACGCCGATGTCTTCCCAAGCAGAGTACCTGGGTGGCATGCTGGTCCTCCCTGCACATACCACACCTGCAGTCTGCACAGGTGGTCTCCCCTTGTCACTCCTGACAGGATTTAAGAAGAGATCTGGAGCTGGGGTGAGAACAGAAGAGTGGCATGTCTCCATGCTGGGACAGCTTGGCCCACATCCCTCCTGCACGAAGCCAAGGGAAGAGACCCCACACGCTTGGCCCTTCTCCTTGCATCTGCAAATGTGACAAGTCTACACACCGTGCTCCCTGTCTTAACGACACGATCTGCCTTACCTAAAAATAAAAGATTAACTCATTTTTAACTGCAGCCCTCCAGCTTCTGGGCCAGTCTGAATGTGAGTTCATTCAGAGCTGGCAAAATNAAACTATTTTCATAAACACGGCCCCCCATTCACAGTTTCCACAAGCTCACCCCACATCTCCCCACTGCAAACTGAAGCTGACTCAGTCTCCCTCTGATTCTCAGCAGCCCCAGATTCCGCCGACAGCTGCTTCCACAGCTTCAGAGTGGCTTCGACAGAACCCAAGAATTCTGAGAACCAGAGTGTCACATATGGTCACAGCAAGGTTCAGTGTGAATCTTCAGACCTCTCAGGTTGTCGCTATGACCTGGGTCTGTTTACCGGGCTAAGAATTTCAAGTGTACACCACGATGGTTATCATGGTTATTCCTGCTCATCAACTTGATGGGATTTAGAATCACCATGGAAACCATCTTCTAGACGTGTCTGTGAGGACGTTNCTGGATTGGGTGGGGGTGGANAGACCCACACTATCTGTGAGTGGCATCATTCCCTGACTTGGATCCTGGACTGAATAATGGAAAAGGGAGCTGAGGACTAGGNTTTGTTTCTCTCTGCTTTCTGAATGTGGGCACAGTGTGACCAGCTGCCCCACTCTCCTGCCATGGTGGACGTTATCCTCAAAACCCTTCGATCCCTAAGCTGTTTTGTGTCAGGTATTTTACCACAGCAATCAGACAAGTGACTAATAGAGATGCTTTCCAATTCTTCTCCTGTAGTTTGAGATCCAACTTCAGGAAACGTAGTCAGTGTGAGAGACCACAGCATAGACCGGGTGGATTCTAAAGTCAACTTCCACTGTTCAGTGAAGGAAGTAGATCCCATTGCTAGGAACTCGGACTTTACA
>LZPO01107932.1:288183-298555 GCA_001675575.1 Neotoma lepida | reverse complement strand
TGAGGTCAGGAGGAACTCACAGACTCATTTGAATGAGATGTCCCCAATAAGTCTCTGACATTTGAAGATTTGTTCCCCAGATGGTGGCTGTTTGGGAAGAATTAAAGGTGAGGCGTTGTCTTTTTGGAAGAGATTTGCCTACTGCCATGCTCCCTGACATTGTGGGGATGGACTCTTACCTCTGCCCCTCACCCCAGAACAATAAACCCCAATAAACCCTTCCTTCTATAACTTGCCTTGGTCATGACGCTTTGTCACAGCACAGAAAGGTAACTAACACACTGTGTGTTAATGTATGTGTGTGTTCATGCATGTGTGAGTGTACCTATGTGTTTGGTGTGTGTGTTGTATGTACACAGATATGGGGAGGAGTGGTTAACCTTAGGTATCATTCCTTAGAATGCTCCCTACCTTGTGTTTTTGAAACTAGAACTCTCCCTGGGACCTAGGGCTCACTGATTCGGTTAGGCTGACTGAGCAGCAAGTGCCAGGCATCTAACTGTCCCTGCTTCCCCAAAGCAGGGATTTTAAGCACGCACTATACCATGTTGGCTTTTTTATGTGGGCTCTGGGAATCAAACTCAGAGCCCCATGCTTATATTGCAAGCACCTTAATGACTGAGCTGTCTCCCCAGCTTCTGATCCCAGACTTTTGAGATCTCCACCAGAGACATCTGAAGTGTGAGTTCAGCTGACGCCCTTGGGAACTGGTTAGGGACTCGGCAAGATATTCATCCCACCAATGAATAAGAAGGCTTTATTCAGCCTGGAAAGACGCTTCCTCATTGGAAGTCTGATCTCAAATTCTGCAAGACTGAATTTTAAGGACCAATGGCACATAATACAGAATTCCATTTGAATAACTTGCCTGGAAAGGATTTGAACTTGAGGTCATCTTCATACCAACGAGGCCAGCCCAACATCTGCCTATATTCCTGTCTGCCTCATGTTTACAAGATGTCCTGCTTTTCAGATTTCTTGAGGTATAATTTATAAGCAGTGACATGTGTGATCTTTGATGTGTAAGCATTCAAAATGTAGGATGGCTCCGTATTTCTCTTGCGCTCTCTCTCTCTCTCTCTCTCTCTCTCTCTCTCTCTCTCTCTCTCTCTCTCTCTCCATAACCATCCAAGAAGCCATTACTCTGGTTTCACTGGCAGTCAGCTAGGTTGCTTATTCTCGACCATCATATAAGTGAAAAAGAACTAAGCATTCTTAACTGCAAAGCCATCCCTCAGCCCCCTACTAATCCCTTTAATAGTTTTAGGATGTAAGATAATATGCTTTCTCACCTCATTTCAGCCATTTTGATTTCTCTCTCTTCCTTTGATTGCCTTGTTTGACTTTTTAACAGTTTTATCAACCTTTACAAATCATCTGCTGTGGACTTTTAAAAATATCTATCATATTTTTCTGTTTGGTTTATNTTTTATGTTTGTTTGGCCAATTGGTTTATGTTCTGGGTTACCTCTCTCCATCTATGTACATGTGATGTTTGCTTCCATGTATGTATTTGTTTACTGTTCCTTAATATCTAAGTTTTCCTACTTTATAAATATAGGTAAACAGATTAAAGGTGTGTATCTTCCTCTAAGAGCTATTTGAGGTCCACCTTGCAGGTTTTGATGTGTTGCTTTCATTATTTTTCACGTAGGAATATTTTCTTGTTTCCCCGTGGCTTCTTCTCTTGGCAGTACANCGTTTGGTTTCCATGTATTTGGGGATTTTCTGGACAGCTCATTGATTTCTATCTCAGTCTCTTTGAAATCAGGTGACACCTCTTAGGCCTTAGTGAACCTAATGTTTTGGCCTAGCATAGGATCTGGTGTGATGAGCGCACCATGACCTTGAGAACAGCTATCTTACAATTACTGGGAATATACCCAGTTGTATGGATGGATAGCTTATTCAGTTCATCTATATCCAAGTTGTTTTTTATATGAACTACTAAAAGCTTTCGTTTTCTCTAATGTTCAATTCTGATTTTGGATTTTGTCCTGTCTTTAGTTTTACAGGTCTTCACTTAATATATTCTAAGCTTTGTTATTGCATATTTAAAATTTTGAGTGTTCCGATGCCTTACTGGTGATGGTACCTTTTTATCATTGTGCAATGTTCCGTCGTGACTACAGCAGTGTCTTGGCACTTATTTTGACTGATATTAATCTGTTAATAGACACAGCCTCCTTACACACTAAAACTTTCTTTCATTCCTTTACTGCCAACTTGTCCATGTCTTTGTAGTTGATGTTTCTCTCTAAAAAGCAGCAAAGAGTTGGGTCTTGCATTGTTTTCCAAACTGAGAATAGGTCACCGACCACTGTCAGTTGAAAGGGGTTCTGGGAAAGGAAGTCTCGGCTTTTCAGTTTGAGAGAAGGAGGCAGCAAGAAGATGGATAAATATAGCGGCTGGATCCAACAAATGTTTATTAAATAAATATGAAACATGTAAGCTGAAGACTGTTTCTCTTCTCCCAAGTGGAGTATTCCGTGCAATTATTTTGAAGAAACAAGCAGACTTAGATATGCGCATACTTCCCCCCCCCTGCAATCTGTTCTATTGTTTACAACTGGCAGCACACACAGAGATAGAGCTCTCTCACAGGCTGCTCAGAACCCACGAGGAACTTAGCTTGGAGGGATTTTGATCTCATGTTCCCTGGAGGAATATTCTACATTCACTGTCCTTCTGGTCAGGAAAGGCCTTTCATTTCTGTTCTCCTATGTGTGAGTGTTTCTCCTCGAATGGTCACCGTTGGAGGTGACATGCTCACAGCATAAAGGGAACTTGCCAGGATATCACATGCACCAGAGTGCAAGCCACTCTTCACCCACAGGCAGCACCTTTAAGGTCACCNTCAAGTGTCGTTTAGCCAGTGCCTGGCACACAAAGGGTGGCTAATAAATGTTAGTTACTATTTTACCTCTATTCAAAATAATGGGGCTTGTTCCCTTCCTGTCTACCTTGTCAGCGAGGAACCTCTTTGCCCTCAATCATCCAAATGTGGTTAGACCAAATGCCAGGGTCCGGGACTGGTGTGCAGAATGTCTGTTCAGCTTTTATTCCTCGGTGGGGGTTCTGGGTAAACTCCAGGCAGGCAAGAATCACTTGAAGTTTTTTTCCGGAGTGTCTGAAGTGCTCAGGTTGGGTAAACTGTCACTGCATATCACCTGGCCTTGGAGGGANGCAATCTGAGTTCCCTGNCTTCCAAGGTTACTGAAACACCACCTGTTGTCGAAACTTAGCTCCTAGAGATGCCGGTTACAGCTGGCATTCCAGTATAAAAGAACAAAGGTCCTGAGCCGAGCAGTCTTCCTGGGGTGGGAAGGGCGCTTCCCAATGTTTCTAATTCTGAGCCTTACAACTTGCACTGGACCTGTCCTATCACACATTAACAGCCTGAGGGGTCAGAATGGTTCAGTGTCAGCTCTGCAGAACTCCCTGCTGTTAGAGAGAACTACAAAGCTCACAGCACTTGCCATTTCTTTGTACCTTTTCTCTCATCTCTGCACCNGGCTGGTGGTGATCAAATGTAATGAGTAAGAGGCCAGGCTTAGGAACCAGGCCAGATCTTGGATTAGGGTTAGGTTTTTTCTTTTTCCTATTAAAAATTGACTATTTTTAATTTTGCAGAGCTGGGACTTGAACCTAGAGCAAGCTAGGCAAGCATGCTTTCTCTGTTCTACCCCCNTGACCCTTAAGAAAATTGCTTTTTGAGAGCTGTGTAACCCAGACTGGCCTAGGATTGCAATTCATCTGTCTCAGTCTCCTGAGTGACTGGGATCACAGGTGTGTGTCACCGGGCCTATTTTATAAATTTAAAACCTGACTTGGCCATTTTCTAACTTTGTATCTTGAACCCATAGTTTCTCCTTTTCTGAACCACATGTCCTTATCTATAGAGTAGATAGATTAATATCCACATTACAAAATTATTGCAAGCATTGGCCATGATACCCATNATATGAGAAAGTTCACATAATGAAAGCAGAGCTTCAGGTATGGCTAGATGCAGGGACTCTACCAAGTCCCACTTTCACTGTACTTTCATTGTATTTCCTTTTGCATGGGCCTTGTCCTCAGACAGTCTCTCCTCAGACAGTCTCTCCCTTGGTGGAGTACAGTGACCACGGTTTCTTTCCACTTTCAAGTCAGGAAAGAGAGGATATATGTCTTTTAAGAGTCCCAGTCAAAGCTAGGNGTGGTGATACACGCCTTTAATCCCAGAACTCTGGAGGCAGAGGCAGGCGGATCTCTGTGAGTTCTAGGCCAGCTTGGTATACAAAGACCGTTTACACAGGGAAACCCTGTCTCAGGGAAGGGTTGGGTCAGAATCCCAACCAAGTATCTTGGAGTTTCATTGTCCCAGAATGCATCATGCCTTGACAAGCGGTGCCCAAGCCATCAGCCTGACTTTGCGTCTAGGAGCAAAGTTGGCTTTTAAGAAGGAAATGAGATCATGATATCCAAGGAAAGGGGATGAATGTTGCAAGGATGGAGTAAGAAAAGGCAATTTTCTCCTACAGTGCATAAAAATGGAAGTGAATTGGGCTTTATACTAATCCTAGAAACCCAGAACGAAGGAATGCGTCTTGAGTCTTGAAAGAAATAAAATGAGGCTCATGGAAGATAGTGCCACTTGAAACAGTAGCTAGAAGCTTATGCAAGAATTACTTCAAGGGCTGAATGAAAATAAGGACTTAACAAACTGAATGAAAAAGTCATGAAAAGAAGCCAGGATCTGATAGGGGAGCTGTGGGTGGCAGGTGGCTGTGAGTGACTGTGGGTGGAGGGTGGCTGAGGGTGACTGATGGCTAGGGGTGTTGGGTGGCCTCTGGTACTCTATAAGATCATTGGTGGAGACCAGCTACTCCCAACAGCAGATGCAGAGCTCAGAGCTGTCTGACCCCAAAGAAGATGAGGACAGATAGACCAGAGTCCTCAAGTCCCAAGAAGCCACCTTCTTATCTTTTAGAGTAGCTGCCCCTGGACACAGGCCTTTCCTGTGGGTCTTTCAGCAGAGCAGTGATCTCTAAACACAGTTGCCCAGAAGAACCATCTGTACTTAATTAAACACAGTGCTTCTAGGAGCCTCCACCTGAAGTGGATTCATTAAACTCTGGGTCGAGCCCTGAGGACAGGTTACTGAACAACTTTCTACCTGCCAGGCCTGGTCACTGGAGGTGTCAGGGGGTGATCCTGTCCCTCTGTTTCTAGCTGTACCATTGGCACCTCCTAAGAATGTGAACCACAAAGGGCAGGGACTTGTGCACCTTAAGTCTCCAGTGTGCGACCTGGTGCCTGCTAAGGGGCAGGCACCCACTAACGGTTTGTTGAAGGAATTCAGGGAGACAGACAGGCAGCAGCAAGCTGACTTTTCCTATGGTGGGAGGCTTTTCTGGAAGAGAACCTTTTGCTCATGGAAAGAGCATCTGTGATGAAGAAGAGTTCATGATAACAAAAGANGCAACGACCCTAGGGTTAAAGGCTCCTGGTGTATCCATTCCACGTACCNTACCGTTTCCAAAGGGACTCTTGGGCTGGGNCTCAGTTGGCAGACTGTTTGCCTAGCATNCANGAAGGCCTATGTTTGGTCCCCAACAACACATAAACGTGGTGGTGCAGTTCTGTAATCCCAGCNTTTGGGAGCCAAAGGCAGGAGGATTAAGAGTTCACGGTCATCCTCTGTTACANANCAAATTGAGGCTAGCCNGGGACACATGTGACCCTGTTTCAAACACAAACAATCCTCCTCGGTCACTTTAATATAACAGTGACAACAGTCATGTCACTGTTATGGTCATTATTTGACTCACTAATGTCATTATGAGAGCTAGACACTGGGTTTACTCTTTGGATTCTCACGGGGACGGGGGCTATCCATACCCCATGCCTATTTCACAGATGCTGAGAGGTAAAGGGAGCACANGGGTAGCAAATGGCAAGGCTGTGAAGGCACACTACCATGCCTGCCCCACACTTCGTGTGGTAGCACAGTTCTGGAGAGAATGTTACACTCAGCTGCCAAGTGCCCATGTCTGTCTTAAACACATACCAGCATCCAGCAGCGGAAGTCAATAGCTGAGGGAGTCAGGGGACCAGAGAAGGCCCTTCAATAAAGAGACCATTGTATACCTCTCCAAACAAGCTATTTTCTTTCTCATTTCTGCTCCCCTGCTGNGTTCTGAAGGTCACTGACTGCGTCTGCACAAGCCAGGGAAGTCACCAAAGGCATACTTGGCAAGGGGAAGTAGCAGTGGGAAAGGATCCCCAGGAGGTGGGGACAAGGAGAAGAAGAAGTGAGGGAGGAGGGGGAAGGAAGGGGAAGAAGAACAGAAGAAGGAAGAGGAGGAGGAAGAAGAGCAAGAGGAGGAAGGAAGAGGAGGAAGAAAAGGAGGAGGAGGAAGAATATGATGAGGAAGAGGAGGAGAAGGCAGCAATTTTACCACAAGGGACAGCCAGGCTGGCTTTTCTTGTCTCAGCCAGCCCAATGACCTTCTTCCCTTTTGCTGACCACTCCCCGGGGCTGGCCTCCCTGCTGCTCACAAACAGCCAGCCAGCCAGCTCCGAGGAAGGCAGCCCACAGGCTCTTCCTCAGGCCCNTAGCTGGGTGCTGCTCCCCACTTCAGAGGGAAAGCGCTCTTCGAGATCTTGACAGGTGCGTGCCAAACTGAGCTTAATTTCATTCTTTGAGGAGAGAGCCTTTTAAGAGCTGGAAACTGGGCTGGGGCAGCCGGCATTTGTTGGAAAAGGTTCAGTCATGTTCTTGGGAGACAAACTCAGTTTAGTGATAGGCCTGGCTGCCCTAGAGTGGGGAGTAGGGTCATGGGAAGAGGGAGAGGAAGGCNTTGGGAAGAAAGCTTTCTCCTTTGGGCCTGCAGTGACTGGACCAAAAGGCCTTTAGTGCTATAAATGTCATGTAATGAAGGCTGTCTTTGGACACTATGTGGCTTGGGTATTGGAGTTACGGAGGGTGAGGATGAGCAGGTAGGTACCCTCAAGAGTCACTTGCTTTGGAAGTCATGAGTCCCAGTGTTTTGTCAGCTCTGACAGCAAAAGCTCCTTCTAAAGAGCAGCTGAGGGGTAAAAATACTCAAGGAGAGGAGACCTCACGAACAAGGAGTCCAGGTTTACGTGGGGGTAAGGAAGCATGTTCTTTATACAGAGAAAATGTCTTTTAAAAATGTTCATTCTGAGAAAAGCACACAAACACACTCCGGTTGGAGTTTGCTCTGGGCTTTAAAGGGAGAATTCCTGAAGCGAAGCGGAAGCACAGAACATGCCTGAGTGACAGGCTGCCTCAGAAGAGGATCCCTGTCCGGGGAGAGTTGAAGGCCAGATGCACAAGGCTGCACCCGTACTTCTCCACCCACTCCCCAAAGCTTCAAAAGGAGTGCCACACTAGGCCACATCCAAAGGGGGAGGGGTCCCTGGATGTCACTTTTTCAGTGTCCCCTGAGACCTACCTGGCTTACTC
Organism: Neotoma lepida; assembly: GCA_001675575.1. Classification (NCBI taxonomy): domain Eukaryota; kingdom Metazoa; phylum Chordata; class Mammalia; order Rodentia; family Cricetidae; genus Neotoma; species Neotoma lepida. The sequence goes on along the minus strand of LZPO01107932.1, from coordinate 291,078 downwards.
CTTCTCAAGCCTTTTCTGGTTACCTCCTTCCTTGGCCTCCAGAGCATCTCAGCTGACGGTCCTCACAGCTCCATCAGCAGCCTCTCTCCGAGAGCAACGTGCTGCCCTTTGCCGAGAACTTGCTCTGTACGAGAGCCCTATTTGAAAACTGTGCAGTGTGGTTCTGAAGTTGGGCCTGAGANACAACCATTCACTTTCAAATCTTGCCCTTAGCTCTTCAGTGGATATGTAACCTTGGGAGATATGCTCAACTCTGTGCCTCTGCTTTCTGCCCATTGTATCCATCTCATACAGTGCTTGCCAGGATTCAAACTGGGGGACTGAGGAGATGGCTCAGTCAGTAAAGTTCTTGCNATCCAAGCATGAGGACCTGAGTTTGATCCCCAGCAGCCCGAAAAAGCCAGGCACAATGGTGGACTGGAGAGCTTGCTGACCTATCAATCTAATTCAACCAATGATCTACACACACACACACACACACACACACACACACATACACAAATGTACACACACACACATGCACAGATGTAAACACACACCTATATATGTATAAAATTCACGTATGCCAAAGGCTTTTAACAGTGCCTGGCTCAAGTATTCAACTGGTGCTGGCAGTTTCAGTTTTCTTTTTGAAGCCTGGTAGGTAGTAAGCTCCCCAGAGGTAGGTACGCCTGCACTGACTTGCAGATGAGAAATGGGCTCAGAGAGGAAGCAGGACCCACCGACAGTTTGCAGCTCAGCACCCTGCCACTGAGCATAGAAACAGCAATGGCAGATAACCTTAGAGCNTAAGTGGTAGTCAAGTTTTAGATTCATGGGGCGAGTTCCCGAATCCATTCTTATAATCACCATACTAAATTGTCCTTCTGTAGCAGCTATGGAAAGAACTCACACTCCATTCATTTTAAATGGCACCTATTCAGGGGTTGTGGAGGGGCCCTGAAAGCACAGATGACCTTCAACTAGCCCCTTGGAGGGATCATTAATCCCTTAGGGCAGGTTTTAAAATGGGAAAGTATCCCTTTATAAATATCTGCCTTGACCCGCACCATGGCCTTGTACAGCAGAACTAGCCTTATTTTACAGGTAAGGAGCTGAGGCTATGGACTGTGGCCCTACAAAGTTACAGTGCAGTCACCCTCCATGTCCTTGGGTTGTATACCTNAGACAACCTCAGACAGAAATTACAAACCCAAACAGATAAAAAGCCCACCCTATATCTGTACTGAACATATGCAGGCCCTTTCTCCATATGATGGCTCTTTACACAGCGTTGANCCTGGTGACTGCAGTAAGGCATCCAGGCATGGTTTAAAGTGCACAGGACCATCTGAGCTGCTTCTGTGCATGCAACTTGCTATCTTATGTAGGGGACTTGGGCAACCATGGATTTTGGAACCCATGAGGCAGTTTGAAATCAATCACCCGCATATCGAGTGAGTTGGCTGTGTTGTAACTGAGGTTGAATTCTGTACCTTTCCATTATTTTTGGGCACCAGAATATTTAAACTTTTAAAAAGGCAAAGACCAGTGAAGCGCTTCTGAATTAGAATCTCTTGGGTGGGGGATGGTTGGGCATCTTGGTTTTAGAAACCAGAATCCAGGCTGGAGATATGGCCCAGGGTAAAGCAAAGATGGGGAGTTTGGATCCCCAGAAACTATCTAAAAAGCTGGATGGATATGGTAGTCCACCTGTGATCTCAATGACAGGGAGGAGGAGACAGGAAATCCCCATCTGGTTAGCCAGACTAGCCAGAAGGACAACAGCAAACCTCAGGCTCAGTGAGAGACTCTGTCTCAATATATAAGATTGAGAGAAATTGAGGAAGATGTCTGATGTCAACCTTGGGCCCCTATACACACACACACACACACACACACACACAGAGAGAGAGAGAGAGAGAGAGAGAGAGAGAGAGAGAGAGAGAGAACCTAACATGCACTCAACACTAAGCCAATCTCCTGGCCTCTTCTGAGTGCCAGACTCGAGCTTCCAAACATCTGTCCAGACCACTGGATGGGGATGTCCCCACCACTGCACACACCCTAGCCCTCTTCCTCTTGGGCCTGTTACCNGCATGCACTCACATGTTCTTCTCTTTGGGACACCTCAGCCTCTGGTAACTACTACTCTTCTTTCTCCCTCTTGCCATGGCTACCACACCTATGCCATTCTGTGTTTGCCAACTCCACTTAGTAATAGCTTTCATAGTTCCTGCCTTGGCTTCCTCCAATGGCCCCCTAACTAGTCCTAAGGCTGTGTCTCTCTAGGTCTGGGTCTGTCTCTGTTCCTGGACTGTACCCATTGCCTTTCCCCAGCCCTCAGTTTCCAAAGCCCAGCCCTNATCCTTCCTTATGTTAGATTAGAAGAACTTAAACTTTTTGGAACTGATATGTATTTGTACATATTTATGGGATGGATGTGATGTTTTAGATCTGTACATCAGCCCCATCCCCACAGGGAGTGGCCTTGGCTTCTTCAGTATCCCCAGCACAAGACTCCAACTTCCACCTTAGAATTGTCCTGGAATGGCTTGAGGACCTGCCTGTCTTCACCCTTGTCTTCATTCAACAATTAGGTCTCCTGCTGCCTGGTATGGACCTAGGAGCTGGACAGGACTAGAAAGGCAGTGNGCACAGTCTACGGACAGACGGAAACACAGAAACTCAGAGATAGACATAGGCCAAGGACCAGTTAGGAGACTAAGGCAGGAACTCAAGGGAGAAACCACGAAGAAAACTGAATTGCTGCCACCATAAGCTCCAAGTCAGCTGAGTGGTGGGGATCAAGGTGCAAACACTTCAGAAAGAGGGTTCACTACCAGCAAGAACCAAGATGGCAGGGGCAGTCTCATACCTGCCTGCCAGAAAGACTTGGGAAGGGCCTGCCAGGGG
>LZPO01107932.1:266843-288066 GCA_001675575.1 Neotoma lepida | reverse complement strand
CACACACACACACAAAGCCCCTAAGACTCCTATCAGCTATTGGCTGTGGAGACAGGACTTGAGAGGACTGTCATTTTGTGTGACTCAGATCTCTGTGAGTTTCTGAATGTAGGGGTTTGGCACGTCTGTAAACATACCAATAACCCTGTGCCTGGCACGTAGCAAGCCCTGGAGACACATTCGTAAAACAAACAAACAACAAATAAATAAATAAATAAGCATGGGAGACAGCCCAGGCAGTCCCTTGTGGGCACTGTGGGTTTAGGATGTGAGAGTGAGGTCCGTGAGACTGGACATTTCAAGTAATTAAGGCTTGCTTTCCTCCCTCGTGTATGGGGATGTCCCGCAGGTACAGAACCTCAGCCATGCTGGCCTTCCTGTTCTGTGGCTTGCTTCTGGCAGCCAGTGGCTTTGTCACCTGGACCTTGCCGGATCCTGAGGAGTCCAGCTTCGACTTAGCAGAAGCCAGGCCTGACCTGGCTGAGAAGATAAGCGACACTCATGCCAAAGTGATGGAGATCTGGTTGGAGCTGGGACGACGGCAGGAGGTGGATGCCACAGAGCTGCACGCAGTCTGCCAGGTGCAGCCATCAGCCTCGCTGGCAAACGATCAGCCGCGGGTCACCGGCCTGGTCCTCTTCCGGCAGCTGTCGCCTGGAGCCAGGCTCGAGGCCTTCTTCGATCTGGAGGGCTTCCCTGCCGAGCCGAACGTCTCTAGCCGTGCCATCCACGTGCATCAGTTCGGGGACTTGAGCCAGGGCTGCGAGTCCACCGGGCCGCACTACAACCCGACGGCCGTGCAGCACCCGCAGCACCCGGGCGACTTCGGCAACTTCATGGTGCGCGACGGCCGTCTCTGGAAGTACCGCAGCGGCCTGGCCGCGTCGCTGGCCGGCCCGCACTCGATCTTGGGCCGCGCAGTGGTGGTCCACGCCGGCGAAGATGACCTGGGCCGCGGCGGCAACCAGGCCAGCGTGGAGAACGGCAATGCCGGTCGCAGGCTCGCCTGCTGCGTGGTGGGCGCCAGCAGACCTGAGGCCTGGGCTCGCCAGGCACAGGAGCACAACGAGCGCAAGAAGCGGCGGCGGGAGAGCGAGTGTAAGACCGCTTAAGGGTTACTCCCGGCCGCAGAGCCCAGCCGTGCAGCGCATAGATGCCTCCGTGCGCCCCAGTCACCTCCACGCATCCCAGACAGATGCCTTCCAGACATTTCAGTCGCCTCTGAGAGCCCCACATACTTCCACGCACCCTAGACACCACTGTATGGCCCCAGATGCCTTCACGAATCCCCCAGTCACCTCTGCAACCCCCAGATGTCCCCCTCCCAGCGGCCCAGACACCGTTCTTCTGTGTCCCAGGACACCTAACCCAGGAGTCCTTTCATGCCCTAGGCACTTCCACAGACCCAGAACTCCTTTGTGCCCCCAGATACCTCCATATGATGGAGGTTCCCCTCCATGCTGCACACTCCACCTTAAGGGCCCCTCTGTGTCCTGACAATCACAGATGCTCCTAGAATCCACTTGAAATAATCTTTGATTCTGTTTGCTCCCAGAGAATCCCCACCCCCCATCACCTCCGAGATGGCACGTGCTCAGACACCCTTCTTCCACCCTGACCTCCCAGTCAGCACCTTTGAGAACACTCCCCCCAGGGGTACCGAAATAGCCCCCCACCCCGCTTCCTCTCGCCCTTCTTTTCTGTCTTATCCCCACACAAGGGACTCCTCTCTTCCCCAGGGACCTCTTCTTTCTTCCTTTTGTTCCTCCTAGGTGTTCCGAGACTACCCTGCCTCCCACACACCTAGGGTACCATGTCTCAGCTCACCTCCTGGAGTGCCCCTGCTTCTGTTTTCAGCTATTTCCCATATGGTGCCTGCACCCCACGGAGAGCAGCTCCTACGAGGGTACTTGGCAACCTTTGTGTTGCACATTAAAGCACAGCAATTAAGTCCTGCATTGGCCTTGGGTACTTTTTTTTTTTGGCTCAGTTCTCCTTCCCCCAAAATATCCCCGAGTCTTTGCAGGCCTTCTCTTGCCTCCTCAGTCCTGCAGAGAGAAGGTTCTATCATCGATTGNTATGCCTTTTGGAGGACTGAGGATTAACAACCATCCGAGGACATTTAAATGTGCGTGTGTGTGGCTTCTTTACAAAAAAGATATAGACACAACCCAGAGCCAGAGAATAGAGAGGCAGGGGAGAAAGAAAACAAAAATCCCCGTGTGCTGTGAAATGAGTCCCAGGCTGGAGCCCCTAGCCTGGTGAGAGTNGGGTAAGTATTGAGGTACCCAGGCACGCAGCTCCCCAGATGTTAGAGAACAGCCTGTGTATGTCTTCTGCCTCTACAAACCCAATCTGAGTACCTGTGTTAGCCCGTCTCCCGGCAGAGGCTTCCTGCAAGGCAGCCTCCACTTCTCCCAGACCTCAGCTGTGGGACAAACTGAACCACAACCAGAAGTCCTTCCCCTGTGCAGAGCTTTGCTCTGTCGCCATAGCTGAAAGTTGTGCAAATGAGACATCAATGACATGGGAACCCATGATGGAGAGGAATGAAGTCCATCTCTAGCCACAGCCTCTCCTTTGCTGCTGTGTGATGGCCAACTNAGAACCCTCGGGGAGGCTAGCCTTGGGGTCAGCAGGTGCTTCTCATGGCTTGCCTTCTGGTCTTCTTGGGCCCCCCCAAACCCTAGCAGACCCAGCCTGTATTTGTTCTGTCCATTCATGGAGTTAGCAACTATCCTGAGGGCCCAGAGCTAAGAAACACCAGGAAAATAACAAGAGAGCAAATTGCAGTCCACTGAAAGAACAAAGGAGTGGCGACAGCATGCTAGCTGGCAGTTAGGGCTCAGATAGGAAGAAGACCCCGTTGAACCCCAGCTCTGCCACACGCTTCCAAGCTGTATGACCTGAACGAATCACAGAACCCATGTAAAATATGGTCTTCATGCAGGGTTGTTTTGAAGCCTAAATGGGGTGTTGTTCATGAAAGGTGCTTAGCAGAACATGTATACTTAATACAGATCCAGTTAGACTATAACAGCTGCNGCTAAAGACAGACAAAGCTATCCCTAACAATGGATCCAGACACCTTGTAAGGTAGCGAGTGTCACGCAAATAGAAGGATTTCAGTAAATGAGAGGTAGCCACCTGAGGTTTCTAAGAAGCATTTCTACAGCCAACCAACCAGAGGCCACAGGAGTCGGCTCTGCCTTCTCAGCTTTGGCNGGGGAGGGGACTGAAGAAGAGAAGATTGGGAGCCATAAGGCGGACATCTGGTTCTTGGCACAAAACCCTGTGTGCCACCAAGACCGCCCACTGGACTCTACTTGATCCCTGGCTTCTATTTTTACTCCCCTCATCTTACAGATCTGGCTTATGGATCTCTTTATATTTGCTGTTTTGACTTCCTGGCCGGCTTGCTAATCAGTTTGCCNGTTTGACTCACAGGGTTTGCGATCATGGCTGGGAACTTAAACCCACACTTGTTTTGATTTCTTTCTGTAAAATTAGAAGCATTTGATGTAATGGCTGCACCTACCCACAGCTGGTAAAGCAAGAATAATGCTCGATCCCGCATAGCTTACACACAATGTAGACAATAATTAGGGATGCTATCTTTAGATGTTAGGATAAGCTGTTTTTCAGAATGGCAGGGATGTTTTTAATTTTTTCCCCCGAGTGGGGCTTATTAGTGCATATACACAAAAATACTAAAAAACTTAAGAAAATAGAGCAAATCAGTGAGTGCTTTCGCCAACTTAAAAGCCTGCAGGAAATAAACCAACTGAGTTTAGACCTGCTGTTTGGACAAAATGCATAAAATCTTTACATTCTCCATAGTTTTCACTACTGCCATATGATCAAAGAATTTCAGGTGACAGATTGCAAGGATAAGTTGCTACAGAATGCTGGAAGCCACACCCAGNCTGGGCTTGGCCTTGGTGAAGGTTGGGGGAAGGGTGACACAGATAATTGCAGACCATTAATTCCCAGTCAGCAAAGTTAACACTNTAAAGCATTCATTGTGTGTATGTGCACGATGTGGAGATGAGGGCATGCACTTTCCATGACGCATGTGTGGAGCTCAGAGAACAACTCTGTGGAATCCATTACACAGGTTCTGGGCATTGAAGTCTGCAGCAAGCATCTTCGCCCATTGAGCCACAGAGCCCANTGACCTCATTCCTTTTTCACAAAACACTCCATAAAAGTAAATCTCAAGATTTGAGGTGAAGACATGTAAGTTAAAGGAAGGTCTAAAGATGTCACTATGTGGTGATGTGTGATTTAGAATATCAGAAGAAACTTAAAAAAAAAAAAGAAGAAGTAGATAATGAACTCAGATCACGAAGCCTGGATTCATAGGTAATCATGTCTTCTGCTACATCAGCTCATGTCAGTTCTGTACCCTCTGTCAGTTTGGCAATTCTCAGTGGCCAAGTCTACTACAACCAGGAGGGATCCTGATCGCAGAGAACGCTTAAAGGATACTCAGATATTGGCTCTGAGACTTTGTTAACCTTGATAATTTCCAGTAGATGTGGGGACAGATTCTTCAGCATATGGTGTGTGTGTGTGTGTGTGTGTGTGTGTGTGTGTGTGTGTGTGTGTGTGTTCCAAACTCTCAATTGTACTGACTCTGGAGCTCACCGTTTTGCCTAGTATCTAGCTCCCAAGAGTCTGTCTCCCGAGAGTCTGTCTCTAGCTCCCAAAGGCTCACGTGACAGGAGACTGCCACACCCACCCAGATTTTACGTGGATGCTGGGGATCCACACTCCAATCTTCAGCCNCACAGCGAGCTCACAACCAGCACCNAACCATCTCCCCAGCCTCCNGGCTTCTTTGTTTCAGGTAACAGTGGCACAAGATCTAGTTAAATATGATACATGATGATGGAGGAACCCAGTTGCCTGCNCAAAGGAGAAGTTACTTCCTTCATTAAACAAAACTACAAAACAGCAAGTAATTAAAACACAGTACCATGTACTTAAGATAATTTAAGGTTGTATGTGTGTGTCCACACGTGTGGAGGTCAGAAGACAGTCTGAGATGTTACTCCTTGGGCACAGTCCATTATTTTTGTTGTTTTGAGACAAGGTGTCTCATAGCCCTGGAATCCACCAAACAACTAATTGGGTTGCCCAGTGAGCTCCAGGGACCCACCCATGTCCGCTTTGTCTCAATACACTGGGCTTACAAGTATGTGCCAGCACACCTGGATTTTTGTGTTTTTATTTTGTTTTGTTTTTCCCACTTTCGTGCTGGAGCTCAAACTCAACTCCTAACAGGCAAGCCCTGTAGTAAAGGAGCGATCCTGGCCTCAGCTCAGATTCCCTCCCCACACGTTCCCAAACTCACACAAGACTGGCCAAAGTGAAACTTTTCAGTGTCGTGTGCACTTGCCCTACACAGCCAAAAGAAAACGTCATTTAGTGAGAGGTGTAAATTGCCCCCGTGCTATGTCATGATGTTTTGTTTTTGTGCAACCATACTCTAGAGAGCCCAGGCCTTCTTACTTCTCTTGCTTTTCCCTCTAATTAGACCCTCTCCCGCACTCCTGTTGGCTCTCTCTGATCTTACACTGCTCTATGTTCAGCTGCCTAGGGGAAAGGAGTGCATTAAAGTGTGATTTTTGTGGCCACCCTTTGACTTTTGCACAGCCTACCTGCTCCCTCCGGAGGGAATGCTCAGAATCAGGAAGGAAGGATGCTTCCAAACACACCTTCCAGAACAGTCCAGCAGAGACCTCCAAAGAGGAGGGCGGTACCCAGGCATTCACAGGGCTACACAGTGAAGCAAGGAAAGCACCTGGATTTGAGCGGGGAGGGGTATAAAAAAAACAAGAAGGACAAAAACAAGTTGACATTGTAAAGTGACAGACTTATATTAATGAGCAAATCAAATGACCTTTTCATGCCAGATAGTGAGGCTGGTGCAGGTCTTCTCAGGGCAGGAATGTAGTAAGACTCCACTGTGTGGATTGCCACCGACAGGGCCCTTACTAGAACCTGGCATCGTGATGGATGATGGGAGTGTGTTAGGAAGCCAAGAAGGAACCTAAATTATTTCAGTTGACTTAGGTTAACTGTGGGGAGGAGGCTGTAGCAGGGACCTCCTGTTTAGTGGGGCTCAGAGGGATGCTGAAGATGGTGAAGTGGAGGGGCAGCCAAAAGAGACAGGCAGGGCTTGGGAAGGGAGGAGGTAAGGATGAGAAAGTCTGGTTTCTCAAGCACCAATTTGTTTCTACAAACAACCTGAGGACTATCCACACCTAAGGGCTCACAGCACAAAATACAGAATGCAAACTAACAATGAGGTCTTACCTCTCTGGACTGCTCTCTGCATTCTGCTGGCCAACTAACTAAGGTGGAAAATGAACAGGACAGACACATGTGTGGAGGAAAAGAGTCTAGGAAACACAGCAGACCATAATCAGGAAGGAGGTGAGAGGACATGGTCTTTCCCTAACAAAAAACAGTTGCCTTCCAGCTCCATGAAAAAGACACGTAGGGATCAAGTCTACTTAATTGCTCACTTTACTGCCCAAGACATGATTTTGTTTTGTCGATTTCTCTCTTAGTGTCTTCCTATCTAGGGACAACCCAGAGGGGAAACCTCGAAGAGTCTTTATCCATCACAATAATAATACTACTTCCCAGCTAGGTATCTAGAAATAGGCATGCGATATTGTGTGACTAGCAAAATATGTCGGAAACCCTTTTCTCTTCCCCTTTGCCACTTACAACATGTTTATACATATGTGGGAGAAATATCCTTGTGCCTTTGAACACAATGTGATGCTAGGTGATGTCTGGAGCTGTTGTAACCGTGAATGCAAAAGAAAACAAACAAAGACGGGAGATGGATACCCAGATCCCTGGACAATTCTTGAATGAAGTAGTTCCAGGATGCTCAACATCAGACGTCCTGGCCACACCCAGCCTTCATTATCCTATGGTTTAAGTTTCTCTGAGTATGAGCTGTTGCTGGGAATATCATGATGGGCACAGGATGGTGGGGTTGAGGAGAGAATGCCACAGCTAACTCTTTTAAAAAGACCAAAGGAAACTGTAATTAGAGGCTAGAACTCTCTTTATTGTCTAGAGAAGAAGAACCATGTTGGGTGGACACAGCAGAAGTGGGGATGTGTGTTGTCATGGTGACATATGCAACAACATCAGCTTATTGGCTCTGATTCCATCTAATAACACAGGTCCCTCCCAAACTGGCTGCATACAATGATCTCAAGTTATGGACCCCTATCATCCTGGNTCCCTAAAGCAGAGACCCTGGGGCTCACTGCAGTTTCTTGCCCTACTAGACTGTGCCAGAGTTTATTATAAACCCCTCTCTCCTGAAAGTGATGAATAGCCCCAATGATGTGTACCTGTTGGATGTGCATCCAAGCCAGAGCTTCTGGGAGGTGCAAGTGTTTATTTTCTTTTACTGAGTCACATCTGGCTGGGTTTCCCTTGGCAGCTCTGGGGTACTATGCAGCAATACCGACCACGTGTAGCCAAACACATACCGCCACCTGAGGCCCCCATCCAGCAAAAAAAGGCACCTTCAGGACTATTGGCCTGTGTTGAACTTGCAGCCTCAGGGCTTCCTCCTCTATGGGGCTGGCCGTCATGGGGAAGGGACAAACTGAAATACAGAGGGATAAATAGAACATTGGGGCCCTGTCTGAAGGTGTCTCCTTGTCCCTGGGAGTCCCAGGGCACATACAGGTTTTAGGATGAATGGGAATACGTGCCATCTCTGAGCTTCCCTTTCTAGCTGGGGTTTCCGAGATTGGCTCTCAGAGGTGGTGTGAGCTTGGGGATCTCAGCTACCTCACATACCCGGGAAGATGAACTGAGCCCAGCTCAAAGGACGGTCTGGGCTCAATGGCCCTGCAGATTTCTATAGCTCTTCTCTCTGTGAGGAAGCAGCANGCAGGGTGGTCTACTCCCTTCTCTCCCCTTGGACCTTACACTTGGTATATAGTTCTCTCTGTGGTCAAGGCTGGAATGAACTCATCTTTTCTCCTTCCCTATTAGGCTACAAGTTCAGAGTCCTGTGTTTAAAACTCAAGTGCCTGGAGACCCAGATAAAACACTGGGTGCCAAGAACACCCATTTCTGGGGGACCCTCAGAGACCCCTCCATGACAAAGTGCAGCCATGGCCCTATGAACACATTTCATTCAATTACATCTTTTTTCTAGCCACCCAGTTATTCCCAAGACTGAGACCCAGATGGAGTGAGTGGTTCAGGGTTTCAAGTGGTATGGGGAAATGGGATGAAGCTAAGCAGTGAGCTTTTCCCAGACCCCAAATATCCACATCATCCTATGCAGCTTGGGCTGGATAAAGACAGCTAGTGTTTCTAATATCATGNAAGTAACAATAATAACAACAACAACAAATCAGAATGCCACTAAGAAGTCCCTTACCCCTGGAAGCTCCTTATTACCCATCCCTCCAGGCCAGTGAAAGCTCCAGACCTAGGCTAGAACACTTAGATCTGAACTCAGTCAACAAACAGCCTCTCCATCCTGTAGCCCGACCTTCCCAGCTGGCTCTGGTCCCTCCTGCCTACCACTGTAAAACACTGGGTGCCAAGAACACCCACTTCTGGGGGACCCTCAGAGACCCCTCCATGACAANGTGCAGCCATGGCCCTATGAACACATTTCATTCAATTACATCTTTCTTCTAGCCACCCAGTTATTCCCAAGACTGAGACCCAGGGGAAAAAAAAAACAAAACCTTTCTTTCCCAGCTTGCCGCATCATTTTGATGGACAACATTAAATGCTAATAGAAAAACATCTTCTCTCTAATAAAACAAATGCTGACAGGAAGAGGGATGTGGAAAGGCAGCCATATGGCAACTACGATTCTTGTGCCTGGCCATGTTCACAGCGGCACGTCTTCAGCAGACAGAGGTGACACCGAGTAGCTCACAGACCAGCATTTAATAAATCAGACAGAGTTGGCACCATCGGGTGCTCCCAGCTTGTAGCAGGATCAGAGCATTTTCTCATTTGCAGACAGGAAGGTGTTTTAGCCGAAAGTGGTTGGATGCCTGTCCCAAGCCTTCAGCCTTTCCTCGCTGTCCCTGGTGCCTTCAGTACGTCACCCTGTCAGTCTCTCTTTCCCTCATGCTTGCACAGTGCTTCTTGTGTCTCCGCCCTCTGAGGTCCCTCTGTCACCTTCCACACTAGATGCTTTGGCCTCTGGCTGCATGGAAGGCAAGTGGTCCTGGAGAGGTGTGGTGCACTTTCCCTGGGAGGCCAGGCTAGGTGGGGACAGGCCCGGTTCACACCTCTGTTCTTCCGTGGGAGCCTCCCTTGTGACCTCCTCCAGGTCTGCAGCCTCCCGTCCATCAGTCAGTTGAGTGGTCTCCTTTCTCACCGTGTTTACGTCCTCTGCAGGTATCTGGGGTAACGGAGGATGAGGAAGGAATGAGCAGGGGTTCCTGTTGCTCGGCTGTGTTGGGGAGCTGACAGCAGGCTTCCCAGCATCCTCAGGCACTGTCAACGCCTCAGCAGCTGCACAGCTTTCATCTTGCTCCTGCTTCTGAACCTCCCCTGAAAACAGACAAAGGACAGCATCAACCCTCTGGCAGCAGGCTGGCCTCACCTTCTCTCCTGTCAACTCCCATCCAGCCACCTGCCCATGGCCTTTAAGGACCAGTAGCTTATTACTCTTCCCTCTTCCAGGCAGGGCATTGGAGCCCTTGGGGATGAAGGATCCATGTTTAAAAGCCAAGCAAGCGCCTTCTTGAACCCTCTGCCTTATTGCCAAGGGACCTCATATGTCCATGGAGGACAAAGTCTGAGGACAGTCCTGGTACTCCTGACTGGAACTGTAGGGGTAGCAGAACATCAAACACTATAGTCAGGGCTGCCCTTGGACACGTACAGGGATGCTAAACTGTGGAAGACTGGCAAAAGGCAGAACACATATTCCTTCCATTTTTCCATGTCATACCTTTTGAGGGAGCCTTGCTGATTTCAGGTTAGTTTTGACACCGTTTACTTTCTTTGCAAGGTCCTACTGGTCAGCTCCTGATGACCTGCTCTGCTACCTCAGTTTCCAAGGTTGGCTCACCCACATGTATCCTTCCAGCCATGTAANGTACCTGTGATAGGTTTATTGTCAACTTGTCTGGCTGAAGAGGTGTCTAGGACTTAGGAGATACATCTGTGTGTTTGTGGGGCCTTTTCGGAGAGCACTGATGTGTGGGATAGTGACTGGAAAGACCTGACCGGAATGTAAGGGGAACCTTCCAGCTGGCAGCCCAGACAGTAAACAGAGTCCAAGGAAGGCAGCATAGTGGGAGTGCAGCTGATATCAGGCTTTCCAGCATAGAATCAATACCAGCAACTCTCTAGAAGCTTCCAGGAATTTCAGCTCCAGCCTGGGACTGCTGAGGCATCCTGCTTTCTGCACCGAGAACCTGGTCCTCTGCCTGTCTGCTGTTAGACTACTAGTTCCTATCGTCTAGAGTAAAGCCTGTTCAACAATCCCTTTATCATTTCTATGTGNACCTTTTCTTGGTTTTGCTCCTCTAGAAAGCCCTGCCTTACACAATACCCCTTAGGTCTCTGCACAAACCATTCTATTTCCTCTAGCTCTAAAGTGCTAGCCAGCTAGGACCTACTGGGTGCCCCTTTCTGCTAGGAGCTGCTCTACACACATGATATGCTTTATCTTATTGTCGAACTCTGGTCCATGAGATCAGCAGCCTCCATTGACTTGTCCACAGTGTCTGAACATCATCTGAACATTCAACACTATTTTCAAAACAGAATTTAACTTTTATTTTCGAGTAGAAACAACATACGTGGGGAGAACTGGAGAGGCCTGCCATTACTGTGACAAACACTGAGATATTCAACTTTCAAAAAAAAAAAAGGCATTGCATGTGCTGGGGTGGGGGGTGTTAGTGGNGCTTGAACCTAGGTAGGGCCTTGCACAAGCTAGGTAATCTCTCTATCACTGAGCCACATCCCTAGCCCTCAGATTTGGGCTCACAGTTTTAGCGGTGCTAGCCCATAATAAGCTGTCTGTTGCTTTGTGCCAGGCAGTATGTTGTGATGGAAGCACAAGGTGAAGCAAACAAGTTCACCTGGGACCAGGAAGGAAAAGAAGAAACAGTGAGGGGATCGGGTCCCACTAGCCTCTTCAATGGTGTGCCCAAANATCTGATGACCAACATCTGATGACCATGCTCTAGGCCCCACTTTCATTCCACTGCTTTCTGTTCCCCATTTTGATTAATATCTTGGTCTGTCTCCANCCCCTCGCTTGTGAGGTCTATAAGTGCTCAGGTCCTACTTCTCCATTCAGTCCCCCTCTGTCTCCTCTGCGGCATGTGTTTCCACCAGCCACAGTCTCCTCCCTGGCTGGCTCTGCCTGTGGTTTCTGGAATAACAGTTTGCTTCTGTTTCTAGTCCACTTCTGGCTGCACACCGATTACTGTCTTGTTTTGTGGCTTGTAATGAATGACCACCCCCTTAGTGGTTTTAAAACACACATCTATTTCCTTACAGCTCTGGGGGTCTCTGTTGATCTCCTGGGCAGATCAGGAGCACAGTCCCTGGGTGACTCCAGGGCACAATTCATTCCCCACGTTCCCCAGATTTTGGTGGCTTCTTGGTTTGTGGCAGAATTCTTCCAATGCCCATCTCCACAGCCACACCACCTGGCTTATCTATGTGGGCCATGCCTCTCTCTTGCCTCCATCTTATAATATCTTATAAGTCCATTTAGGACTCAGCTGTACAATCCAGGATCATCTTCTCACCTCACCACCCATAGATGAATTCCATCTGCCGAGTGCTTTCATCATGGGAGATGAGGCTAATTGGTTCCATTGGAAACCCCTGAGAACATCCTTTAGCCCTCTACATACATATCTCCTCCTCCTCTTTTCCTTTGTTGACCTGTTGTCTACTCCTGGCTCTTAGCATACCTTCCTGGGTGTCCGTCTTGTTTCTTTTTCCTTCATTCCATCCAGGTATTGGCAATCTAACTCCTGCCCCTGAGGACATCCCTCATGCCTGCTCATTACGTTTCCNGTAGGAGATGTAGACTCATGATTCCAGTGTCCGTTTGGATCCACCCCCACCCCACCCCTACCACCTGCCTGAAGAATCTGCTGTTACATTCTAGAAATGGCTTCCCCCTCACCACCACACACACACACAAGTCTCCTCCCATTAGCTATCTCAGCACTGCTTTGTGCTCACACGGACTTCAGGACTTCAGATTTCAAAGCCACCTAAGTGTCCTTCCTTATCTTTTCCACCATTTGTGAAATGTAAAGTCCCAGCTCCGTCCTTCAGCACTGCAGATGGAACACTGTGTCTCTCCAGATTCCTGGGTTGAAGCCCCCTTCNACATCCCCAATTTGAAAAGGGANATTTGGAGGTATAGATGCATCATGGATATGGGTCATTCACCAGGCTTCAGTACCCTCATAAGAAGAGGAGACCAGAGCCTTCTCTTTCTCCCCATGTGAGCCCACAGCCAAGNGGGAAGAGTGCCCTCACCAGACACAGAGTGTACTGACACCTTGGCCCTCCAAGTCTTCAAAACTAGACGCACTACATAAGGCAGCCAGACTGCTTGGCTCTCTTCTACAAACCCATGATGACCACGACTCTGAGAGATGCTTCTGGAGGCTCTCACTCTCATCCTCCCACGGCATAGTTATGGTGTGACTGTCTAATGCCTCTCTGCACCAACCTCTCTGGTCTATGTCCTCTGGGTTTAGGGTTGTGTCCCTTGTCTCTCAACGAACAGGTAAGTGACACAGAAAACAAGTGCACCCAGACCTAGATTTCAGACAGTTGTCGGGTGTGTCCATTGTGTACGAGGCTGAAACACAAATCTGAGAGAATTCCTTATGGAAGGTAGACGTGCTATATATTTTAAAATACAAACCTATATAGTTGGATACATTAGGTAAACTATAACATGAGAAGTGGGTATAANGTGAAAAGGCTGAGTTAAAAATGCAGTTTAGAATTTCTCCAACATGTGATAATTTATTACATCTATGATCCATTTTAACACAATGCATGAAAGTGTTGATGAATATGAGTGGTAGGAGGTAGGNGTTTGCATATGTCCATTTAATTAAATAAATATTCATTGGGGAGCATTTAGTTACCTAGAATGCATTTAAAGGTTTAAGGATCTTTGAAATAGCTGTTAAGGTGACAGAATCTATCTGCAGATTTCAAAGCAGTTGGTAGAGAGGCTTTTGAATGGCCCTACCACCTAAAGCATGGCGAGTATCTGAGGTGGTGAATGTACCAACTGCTCTGATTTGGTCTTTAGGCATTATGTCCATGTGTGACATGTCACATGGCATCCCATAAGTCATAACTAAGCACAGTCATTATGTGTCAGTTTAAAATATTTTTAAGATGTCTGAACCTTGTTAAAGCAGAACTGAAGAACCCCAGAAGAAACTNAATGGAATCAGGTGCTCTGCAAGGCTTAAGCGATACGGCCAAGGTGAAGAGGATGGCTTGCACAGAAGGAAGTGATGCTGTGGGGAGGAAACACACTAGAGCCACTGGCTGGAGACGATGGGCTTCACCTGAGCAGGACAAGTCTTGCCTCTTGTCCCCACACCTCTTCCATCTAGTTCTCCTGACACAGATTTGATTTTCCACATTTTAAAGGAGCCATCTTATTTTCCTCGCCTTGTGACTAACCACAGAGGAATCCTAGGGACAGACTCTTGACCAGTTTTTTTTTCCCCTCTCATTTTTCAAGTCCGTACACCTTGTGTCACTCTTTTCCACAAGTCTTATCCTAGAAAACAAACCCAGCACTTGTCTTTACAATGAAATACATGAACACATATATGAGTAAAGCAAGCCTTGAAATGGAAAAAAGAAATTGTCNGTTGTGATCTGTTCAGCCAAGATAACAGTGTGCGCAGTTCCCAATAGGGTCATGTTCCAATCCACACTGCCAAGCCAGGGGCCTCCCTAAAGCTTTGCCACTCTGATTGGGTCTATGGACTTGCACCTGGCAGCTTGTTAGAGCTACAGACTCTCAGGCTCCGCCCCTCATCTCCTGGTTTCAGAATGAACATTGTCATAAGGTCCCAGGTGATGGGGTTCCCATTATAGTGTAAGAAGCACTGTGACCTTGACACACAAGTCTCATTGTGTCTTCCTCCACGTAGAAAACCTTCAAAGGCTGCAGGTTCTGGGGAACAAAGACCGAGCTTGTAACCTAATGCTCATGCGTTTATGATCCAACACCCACTTCTCTTTGTATCTGACATCCCAGCTCCTCTCCTTGTGTCCGTCCAGCCAGCCACATCGGTCCCTTTCNCAGGGCCTGTGTTGATTCCCTTTCTCCCCGGAGCTCTCATTCCCTTCTCCATTCCAAAGGGAGCCTTGAGGGACAGCCCAGCCCCCACCTNCTCCATGAAGATTAAATCTGGCCACAAGCCCTATTCCTAGTGACAGGCATCCCACGAGGCAGTCTGGACCTCCTGAAACTTAGAGCTTTTTTATTTTATTTTCACCTCAAATTGTTACTTATAACTAACTACCTTAAGTACAAAGTCTTGCCTGATTAATTTTTTAACTTTGCCAATGTTCTATGGCAGAGACTCAATAAATATCTTACTAAGTGCTTGAATATATGGACTTATACATGTATTCATGAAAAAGTGAATCTATTAGCATACATCCTAAATACCATGCATCACTTTATGAAAGCAACTTAAATTTATAGTATTCATTTTAGGGTATATTCAGGTAACTACCCCAAAACTNCTCAAAATGGTACTTTGTGAAAAGAGATAGAGATGTCTTAACTCCTACAAATATTTAGCTACATCCAAGGCAGCGCAGGGAAGGAATCCCATCAATTTCAAACTAACAAATGAAAATTCTTCCAGTGGTCNTAGAGGGACAGTGAGAAACACTGAGTCAAGACCGATCACGCTCCCAACAGAGTGCAGAAGCGTTATTCAAAAGGAGCGAATTACNGTGTTTCCTACAGCTACATTTTTTTACCAGTGTGAGATGAATAAACTCCTTCTGGAAATTACTCTCGTGAAATTACTTCTCCTGAGACAGTTAATAGTATATTCTGGTGCCCCTGAAAAATTAATTAACCTTCCTCAGAACAGCCTCACCCCTAAACCATTGGCAGTGTGTTTTTACTGTGGGTCAGCTGAGACCTTTGCTACCCTCATTTACATCTAAGGGAAGCTGGTCTAAATTATGCCAGGGCCTTTTGCTTGCTGGTGCTTCGCCTTGTGCTATTTCCTTATATGATATTCCAATCCTGTCTAGATGTGTGAATCTTGTCACCATCTATCTCTCCCCCCCCACCCCTTCTCCTCCTCTTCTTCCTCTCCTCCTTCTCTACCCTCTCCTTTTTTAATGAAAAGCCTTTGAGCTTACCAGGGAAACATTTTTAGTTTAGACTTTTGTTCAGGACATGAGGAAGATAGTCCCACTGTTATCACCGCAGGCTACAGTGCAGCCACAGGAAANGGATAATGGACACCCAAAGAGGATGATAGACACCAGAAGGAGATGGTGGACTCCTGAGGAGGATGATAGACACTAGCTGTGGTTCTGTTGTCTGCTCCTACTTACTTTGCTTTTTCTGAGAGAGGCTGGATAGCACATCTTGGGACCAGAACAATATATATTCTGGAAAATGGGATTGTGGGTACAGCAGGGTTTACCAACCTTCCTTTCTCCTCATGTTTATCTAGAAGGCACCCAAACAGCATGCTTAAGTCAATTATCAGTACACACAGAAAACTTCTTAAACATATGACAGCCGTCATGCCTTCATTAGGACGTCTGGTCCTTTGCTATGGGAACCGAATCTCTTTGAATGCTAAGATTCTGGGGCGTGACTCAAGCCATCCATGGGAAGCTTCGCTTTTACTTACAGACTCACAGTGATGACATCTCCATAAAAGACCTATGAATTAGCCAAAAGTTGGAAAATATTATTGCAAATAATAGTAATTATTCTGGGCTGCTGTCACAAACAGAATTAATTATCATTAATACTTATTAGTCACAATACACACATCCGTAAGGATGAGGCAAATGTTTCATGACAGAGTGGAAAGAAAAATATTGGTTTTTTTTTCTCTAAAAGATGAAGAAGAAATAGTGTCGTAGAAAAGATTGTTAGTCCCCTAAAAATATGTCCCCCGCTCATAGGCCCAAAGGGGACATTTGTCATCTTTTGTTGGCTGGCTGGCTGGGCTTTGTTGTCCTCCTGAATGTGGCAGCTTTCAGTTGGAATTAATCAGGCCACAGCAGTGATGAGGCCATTGGGACACTGACAGCCTCTCAGAGAACGTGTCCTTGTTCCCACCCAGAGCTGGCTCAGGACAGGCAGAAACAATGCACGCTGATGATGGGACTCTGGAAGCTATCATTTTGAATCAGTCCCTCACTCAGGCTGCCCTTGTGAAGATCAAGACAGCTAGAGCTCATTTTGGTGCAGCAGGCTCAGGCCACCCAGAACAGTCAGAGGCTTTGGCGCTCCACGAGGGCACAGGCTGCCGGCATGCCATGACCACTAGCCACAATACAAGGCCACAGTGCACTGGAGGCCAGTATTACAAGCAGCACTTGCTAACAGGCTGCAATGACCCAGTTTTGCTTTCTGGCCCGTGTGGATTCACCAGGGTAAGGGGCTGTATCTAGCGATTCTCCCTTGTGTACCTGAGAATATTTCTTTTGAAAACCTAGAATTGTCTTCTACTTTTACTGCTCCGGCCCTGTGATGAGCAATCTTAACAGTTGGAAGATGCTGGGTGAACCTTGCTGGCCCCAGGTCTGGTGGGCAGAACTACCTGCCTATCCCAGTGAGTCTTACATTGTTCCACTAATGCTCCAAGTTCTAAGCTGTGAGCTGGCTGGTTTCATAGTACGAGCTAAATGATAGAGCTGGTCAGCCCATCTTGCTAAAAGGTCGTCCAATCATCAGGGGAGGAGGGTGGGCTAGATCATGCCATGGAGTTGAGAGTTTAAGTCAAGACAGCTAAGTGTAACTTGGAAACTCTGAGTAGGATGAAATTGGGATGGCAAGGTATCACCACGGGTTGATCTTACAGCGGACAGATGAAAATGAGAACTGAGCAAGGACGGGTTGGAAGGTGGGGNGCTCTGGAGAGGAGCCTCCAATGACACAGTGAGTGCCCAGACTGAGCCGCAAGTGGGAGGCCCAAGAAACCCTCCAGAAAGGCTTTGACTACAAGTTGGATGTGGATGGGGAAGAGATACTGATAGGAGTCAATGACTATATGGTTTCAAGCCCGAGTAACCAAAAAAAAAAAGAGGAAGCAGGAAAAGTGATGTCACACCAAAGAAGCCCACAGACTGCTGGGAAAGCTCAGGCTCTGAGAAATAGGAGATTGTAGGTGCAGATAGAAGTGCATGCCTTTGTGTGTGTGTGTGTGTGTGTGAGAGAGAGAGAGAGAGTATGTGTGTGAGTGTGTGAGTGTGTGTGTGTGTGTTTAGGTATGGGGTGAGTGTGTGTGTATGAGTGTGTGTGTGTTTAGATATGGGGTGAGTGTGTGAGTGTGTGTGTATGTGTGTGTGTTTAGGTATGGGGTGAGTGTGTGAGTGTATGTGTGTGAGTGTGTGTGTGTTTAGGTATGGGATGTGAGTGTGTATGTGAGTGTGTATGTGTGAGTGTGTGTGTGTGTTTAGGTATGGGGTGAGTGTGAGTGTGTGTGAGTGTGTGTGTGTTTAGGTGTGGTGAGTGTATGTGTGTTTAGGTATGGGATGAGTGTGAGTGTGTATGTGTGTGTTTAGGTATGGTGTGAGTGTGTGTGTGAGTGTGTATGTGTGTGAGAGAGAGAATGTGTGTGTGTTTAGGTATGGTGTGAGTGTGTGTGTGAGTGTGTATGTGTGTGAGAGAGAGAATGTGTGTGTGTTTAGGTATGAGGTGAGTGTGTATATGTGTGAGTGTGTGTGTGTGAGTGTGTGTGAGTGTGTATGTGTTTAGGTATGGGGTGAGGATATCTTCATGGAGTCCCACAGTAGCTGAAGGACAAGGTGCTGCTGGCACCGACATCATGCTCTGTAGAGGATACAGACCAGAAAGAGAGAGCAAACCTGAGAGACACTTACCATCCCTGGGGCTCTCCTTGTTCTCAGTGGGCTGTTCCACAAACTTCAACAGTGGGGACCTTGACCTCTGTATGGTGGGAAGAGTCTGGTCACTGAGCAGTATAGTGTCCTTGCCCCCTGTGAGGAAGATGGGAAAGTTGGCTTGTCATGTCACTGGTGTAGCTGGGTAACATTTACAACCCATAACAGTTTTCATTGTTAACTTGAGACACCTGGAAAGAGAGTCTCAGTGAGGGGCTGCCTTGATCAGGTTGGCCTAAGTATTATTTTGACTACACTGATTGAGAGGGGAAGACCAGCTCACTGTGGGTGGCATCACTCCCTAGTCAGGGGATTTGGGACTGTATAAAAGAAAATGAGCTGAGCATAGCCTGCATACAGTCTCTCTCTGTCCTTAACTGGGGATGTGACCAGCTATTTCAAGTTCCTGCCATCTTGGCTTCCTATAATCTAGAACTGTAGGCTGAATGCACCCTTTCTCTCCTAAGTTGTTTCTGTCAGGGTGTTTTTATCGTAGCAACAGAAATGAAACTAAGACGCCCCCACACAATGGGCTAGCTATTTGGTTAGGACAGTCTGTCAGCTGTGGGCAGGGCAAGTAATGTAGTCAGTAGGTCATTCCCTAGTGGGTGATAGAGCGTGGCAGTATCTGTGCAGGAAGACCTTGAATCATTTCCCAGTGTCTACTCAGGAGGAGCTGTCCACAAGTGCTACCAGTAAAGGGCAGCTTGTATGGCTGTGAAGACCTGAGCAGTTGGGTAGGACAGCAACAGTGGCAGGGACAGCTTGGGAGGGACACTGTATTAGCTGTGCTCTAGACAGAACCACTTGCTCACCGAGTGACAGCAAGAGTGTCACTTTCCCTCTCTAAACCTCGCGTTTCTCATCATGGGTAGTTGTGAAGACAAAATGAAATGGTCAGGCAAAGGCCTTGGGTGTTTAGAGAGCATTCAGCAAATGTCACCTGCTGGAGTCATCAGCACAGACTCCCACACACCTGATATCTGTCCTAATCACATCTGGTCATGTCAATTATGTGACAGTCACAAGGCAGGTGGTATTGAGTCCTCCACATTATCCTAGCTGAATTCCCACTTGGAACATACACTCAGCTTAACCTTACTGCTCGTTAGTGTGAGTTCCCCAAAGAGGGTAGAGAGGTTTGGAGTGGATGAGAGGGAAGGAGAAAAGGCACCACATTTTCATTGTAGAGGGCGGGGCAGGTCACACAGATGAGCAGCAGGGAGGAACAGCTTTGAACATGAGCATGACAAACAAACACACTGGCTCCAAATGCATGGATGAACAGTGCTGCCATTATGAGGTCAGGAGAGCCCATAGGCATGCTATAATGCCAAGTCTTGGCTTAAAGGCTTAAGGATTCTCTGGTTGGACACCACTGCGCCCAAAACAAGTTCTCCAGGTCATGAGTCCAGCTTGGACTCCAGTCTGGCCTAGTTCACTGAAGCTCCATGATTTTACTTGTTCTCCCATTCAGAACCCAGAAGGCCACCTGGGTAAAAATAGATATCTACACCTCCTTTGGAGCACCAGATGAAGCCAAGCACATTTCATCACTGTGCTCCTCAGTCCCTCTGCTTTTTAGAAAACTGTCTTATTAACTCGACTAACCTGTGTTAATTTAGTAAGTGCCACACAATAGGCACTTACTAAAAGCCTGATACAGTCTGTGTCACTGACTGAAGTGTCTAGTGGATGCTGGCACCTGGCATGCTTGGCAATTGNTGTTGTGTTGGCCAAATGGCAAGTGACTGGTTCAATGGCCTTTGGGTTCTCTGTCTCCTGAGTGTCAGGCCAGCTGAGAAACTGCCTGGAGCTGACCCTGAGGTTCTGCCAGTCACTTCCACTGTCTCTAGTGGAATAAATCTAGAAACTTTGGTGCTACCATCTGGAAAGGTTTCCCAAAGAGCACTATGGATTTATGGGTGAGGGTGACATGGGAAGCCCTCAGAATAACATTCACAGCTGGCCCACTTCTAGAGTGCAATCTAGAAATGCCTTCATGGATTTTTGGTTATTAACTTTAGAAACAATAACAGGCTTCACAGTAGACTCCTTTCCTTTATTTCCATCACAGTAATATAGTGTGTCCACAAGTCAAGGACAGGACTGCATTTCATGCCCATCTATCTCCAGCAGGTAGTGTCAGCTTGCTAGCCTCCTGGGGAGGCTCCACCCCTCTACATCAAACCAGTCTTCAACCCTCTGGCCTGGTGGCCAAAGAATCAGAAGTAGAGACAGGAGTGGGAACCAGCAGTGATCAAGGCAGCATGGAGGTTCCTCTCAAGGGAATTCTTTAGGATGAAATGTCTCCTTGCAGTCCAAAACCCTAGGACATCTTCCATCCTACAGTGGCTCCTCACAAAAACAAGAGATGTCTGCAAAAACCTAAATGAAGGGCATGTACAGAAGGTGAACNAGCCAGCCTTCATCTATGCCAGTCACAGTGGGGTGAGAAGAAGACATGCCTCCCCAAACGCTTGCCTGGAGATGGTACCCTCATATTAGCAACATGCCAAGATCTGCTCACTCTTGCCATGAAAATTCAAAGCCTTCTTAGAAGGCTCCTGGTTCAGTTGCTGGCTGGAGGTCTGGAGCCAGCTGTGGCCACTGAACTGACCTCTGATGGATAGTCTGCTTGCCTAAGCTCTCATCCAGCTTCCACTTAGAGGAGAGGGTGTGTCAAGGAGGAAATTCTGCACACTTGGTCAAAGGACCANTAATGCAGAAGGCCACATAGGCTTCTCATTCAGCTGGTGCAAGTGGCTGCAAGCTCTGCTGATTCCATATGGCACCAAAGTTCTCATTCCTGCCTCTAAAAATGAACCAAGTACTTTCAACCCCCAGATTTTCCTCCTCAGGCTGATGCCTTGGAGTGGAGACAGACTGAAAATGAAAAGCTCAAATAGCTAGATTATAGCCTCTAGCCATATTGTTTTCTGGCTTTTAGTATTTCTGTGGATTGTGTCTGTGCTTCCTCATCTCTCTCTCTCTGTGTGTGTCTCTCTCTGTCTCTGTCTCTGTCTCTCTGTCTCTGTCTCTCTCTCTCTCTCTCTCT